>CM077185.1:37507160-37824660 GCA_039654105.1 Coreius guichenoti | reverse complement strand
GCAGTCTAATAATTTAACATGCCCCTGTTATGCTATTTCAGATATTACCTTTCATGCAGTGTGTAATATGGCTGTTTGTGAATGTAAAAGGTCAGCAAAGATCAAAGTGCATATAAATGGAGTTATTGTCTCCCAAAAGAATGAAGCGATTCTGAACCACAAGAAACAAGTCGTCAGTAATTCCAGTCTCACTTCCTGCTGAACCTATGTAGGTTTGTAACTCATTTGCATGTCAGCCTACGGTCTTCATTGGCTAAATAGCGTCTACTTTGCCCCGCCGACAAACACTGTAGTTGTATCTGAGACTGGAAGAGTTTGGTTTGTGTTTTTCATGTCGAGAAGCCGCTGTTTTCTGTGCTGTGAAAGAAAAATCTACTTTGCATGTTCTTCCAAAAGATGAGGACTTGAGCTGGAATTAATACGGTAAAGCCGAAGGTACACTTCGTTTTTTTACGCGGGAGCGAGTGTATGTAAACAGTCGAACGCACAGTCTTGCAAAGTATACTTCTTTTGACTCATACGCGTACACAAGCCTTCGAAACATGCGCAATTTTGAGCAGTCTCTCACCACGAGTTACAACCCATGTAAATACTGCAAAAAAAAATTAAATGCGCATGTGCAACCTGCGCGTACAAAGTACGGCGGTTCGCGTTCAGTACGTGCCTGTACGCTGACCCTCGCGTACACGTAAAAAGTGAAGTATACTTTGGCCTTACCTACTGTTTGTATCAAGCACTGAGAAAGAGCTGAAATTCAGATATGGTTATGAGCGATTGGTTTCCGACACGCACTGTAAGCGGTCGACCAATCACAACAGACACTGGGGCGTCTGACCAATCAAAGCAGAGCAGCTCTCAGAGAGGCGGGGTTTAGAGAGACTGAATCATTTATCAAAAAGTTTCACTCTGTGAGAGAAAAGCTGATGCTGCAATGGATATTATGAGAAAATTAAAGTGTTTTTGACCTTTGATGCATGGTAATCTGTTGTAGGAGACATCAAAGTCCCTTTAAGAGAAGTAATTTCACTCGGCGGCCATCTTTGAAACGCCTCTCAGGCATGCAAGTGCAGCTCCTATCTCTTTAAATGCAGAAACGTCAAATTCTCCAAAACTGTTCGCCAAGATTACCATTAAATTGAATTTTTGTCTCAGAACACTGCCTGTTTCTATAGCAACCAGAGCTTCTAATGGCAGCTGCAGTGACAGATGACTTTACTAATCAACGATTGGCTCTTTCATTTAGAAGGCGGGGCTTATTCGCCATATTGTGCGTTGCACTTTCTCCCATTCATAAGTAATAGAAGTGAACCGTCTTCCTATATATAAAGTATTTGGAGACATTCAATATTGACTCAACCAAATGTTTTTAGTTTGAGGCAGGACTTTTTTTGATTACTATTTTCATCATTTGGCAACACTAGTTCAATAAATATTTTACTGTATGATTATGTGATTTGCAGGCACACTGCTATCATGGACAGACTCTTCTAGCGGGTGATAAATGTGGAGAGGCCATAAGATCCCTGCAGGAGGCTGAGAAATGTAGGCTAATAATCAATCTCTCAATAAAATATCAGACTTTTCAGTCAATTATGATGTATAGTTGGGTATTTTAATGGACATATTTTGGTGACACTTCACAATAATCTCAACATTTACTAATGCATTATTAAGATCAAAAGCTGTTAACATTAGTTCATGCACTGTGGACTAACACGAATGTAAACATTTTCATTAACAAAGGTGAATAAATGCTGTAAAAATATATTGCTCATTGTTTAGTTAATGCATTGACTAATGTTAACAAATGACACCTTATTGTGAAGTGTTACCCATATTTTATATTCGATGATATTTTGTTATTTTTAGCATCGATAGCAAAGAAAGGAACCCTGCTTCATTCATCTTCATAATTGGCTGAAAAGGTTGAATGTATGTATTTGCAAAATGATGCTGTAATGACTTGAGTTTCTGATTATTTTGAGCTGTTGATAGTTAAATCTCATGTGTGAAATCCTTTCTTCTAATGGTTGTAATGGCGGCAGGTTACTCGCGCGCTGAAGCCTTGTGTAAAGAGTACCGTCAGATGAAGGGTCCCGGCAGCACCGCCAAACCCTCGGAGCAGCTCTTCTTCAAGAAACTGGGCTCGTTCATCAAAAACACCCTGGAGAAATGCCAGAGAGAGAACGGCTTCATGTGAGTCAGCAAACACATCCAGAGAAAATGTCACACGCTTTACATAAGAAAGTTTAAAGAGGACCTATTGTGAACTCTCTGAAACGCCTCCATTGTAGTCTTGAGTTTTCGTCCGGGAACGAACACGTCACAATATTCCTCATTTAAATAATTCATACGCAGAATAAAGGGGCGGGGCCTGGTTGAGTTAATTAGTGGTATGTTTAAACTGGTGGTTATGGTAAGGGGCGGGACATTTCCCAAACACGCTGGAAGCACTTGACCAATCACAACACACTGCTCCAGCCGACCAATCAGAGCACATTGTGCTTTTCAGAAAGAGGGGCTTCATAGAGACCGGAACTAAACAGAGCGGTACTGACAGACTGGGAAGAGAGGAGCTGCAACAATGGAGAATATGGGGAAATAATCAACATTCAAGCAGGGAAACCTGTTCTAGTAGGATAGACTTTGAAAAAGGGGCATAATAGGTCCTCTTTAACATGCAAGGCAACAGTATGATAAAAAAAGCTTCCTAGAAAACTCATTTTTCACGGCTGAATGTCTGTGTCAGTTACTTTCATAAGGTTCCCGCTGAAGCTCCGGCTCTGGAGTTGAAGGCCAGCTATGGTTTGGCTGAACCGACTCCATTCGAGCTCCCGGCTCTCAGCGCTCAGTGCACACCTGAAGTCTACGCCACCTTTGACCTTACCAGAGGACCGAAAGACGAAAAGGTGAGGAGATCTTTCCCTTCACACAAATAAGAGCACTTAAATAGTGTATATACACCGATCAGGCAGGTAAAACATTACGACAGGCGAAGTGAATAACACTGGTTATCTCTTCATCACGGCACCTGTTAGTGGGTGGGATATATTAGGCAGTAAGTGAACATTTTGTCCTCAAAGTTGATGTGTTAGAAGCAGGAAAAATGGGCAAGCGTAAGGATTTGAGCGAGTTTGACAAGGGCCAAATTGTGATGGCTAGACGACTGGGTCAGAGCATCTCCAAAACTGCAGCTCTTGTGGGGTGTTCCCGGTCTGCAGTGGTCAGTATCTATCAAAAGTGCTCCAAGGAAGGAACAGTGGTGAACCGGCGACAGGATCATGGGCGGCCAAGGCTCATTGATGCACGTGGGGAGTGTGGTCGGATCAAACAGACAAGCTACTTTAGCTCAAATTGCTCAAGAAGTTAATGCTGCATATAATGCTATATATATATATATATATATATATATATATATATATATATATATATATATATATATATATATATATATATATATTCATCATAAAAGAAGATAATTTGAGAAATGTTTCAGTATTTTTTTCTTTTGTTCATACAATGTAAGTCAATGGTAACCAAAACCGTTTGGTTACCAACATTCTTCAAAATATCTTCTTTTATGTTCTGCGAAAGAAAGAAAGTCATACAAGTTTGAAACAACATGAGGGTAATGTAAATGATGATAGTATTTTCATTTCTGGTTGAACTAACCCTTTAATGGGTATTTTATTCATTTGGAAATATGAAATTATTTTTTTAAATAAAATGATACTCTAAATAAGAAACTAAACCTGCCAGTAGGTGGCGGTAAATGTCTAAATGAGTAAGTTGTGTGCTGCGTCCCAATTCGCATACTATCCGTCCTAAATAGTATTCGAAAATAGATGTTAGTATAGTACGTCCCAAATCGTAGTATGTTGAAATGAGTATTCCAAAGATACCCGGATGGTCTACTTTTTCCGGTTAAAATCCGAAGTGCAGATCGATGCACACTCTAACAGCTAATATTGCCCACAACCCATTGCGAGTTGGACAAAGATTCAATTAGAACTACAAACGCAGATAAAAATTGTTAAAAACTACAAATATGGCGGATGTGTGAGTCCGGCGATTAAGTAGAGAGGTTTAGATAAAGGGGTTTGAGTGATTAATTATCAGTGTCTAACCTGACGGCAAGATATTTATTTAATGTTATCCACATTATATTTCATCTGCAACAGCATTGAGAACTTTTGTACTGATACGTTTGGCCATTAACTTTTAAATGCATCATTATATTTAAATTGCAAACGCATGAGGAGAGTCTCCGCATGAAAGACCCACGACTGGCAGATAAACGTGCAACTACATTTCTCTCCGATACGGTAGGAAATTAAATTAAATTGAATGTGGAGGATTTTAACTGTGACAAGATGATTGACAGGGCAGTTTAAACGGTGAAGGGATGCACGTAACTAAGCAACAGAGCTGTCCGGTAAAGATGACGAAGTAGTTTTTCCCAAAGCTTGCATACTCTTCTGCTACACACTCAAAAGTATATACTTTTTCTTCACAAAAAGAGTACATACTTTTAGGGCATAGTATAAGTAGGTGAATTGGGACGCAGCAATTGATTTGTTCAAACTGCTGATTCACTGGCATAATGTCCCATTAACAAAAGAAACCATCAAGCTATATACTGACTTAAACACTAATATTTCTTTCCTCCTTCTAGGCAAAAGCGAAGCACGACGAGGAGATCAAGCCGGTGAAGGAGCCGGATCTGAAGCCGCAGAAAGACACAGGCTGCGTCGTCTCGTAATGGCACGGATGGACAGGTTCAGCATGACGTCTAGAGAAGTCTGTGATCTTCAACACAACTGCTCTCCCCTGCTCAAATATATAACAATATAACATAGTGATGATATAACCGTGGCGTCTGTCTCGTGCTCGGATTCTGTTTAAGGTGTTTTATCTACAAACGACAGATGTTCTAATGAAGGATTGAGTGAGTCTGATCTAGAGTTAATCATAATAACCCAGACTGAATCTGAATTATACCACCATTTGATTTGTAGCATTATACAGATTTTATTGAGATTTTTAAGGTTTATTGGGTCCAATGATTAGAGAATAACTTCTATAGGTCACTAAATTCATTTTTTTTCTCTCTCTATGTTTATAATGTGGCTCTTCATGTTGATGCCAGTTAATGATCCATCGTTCAACGCAAATCCTAATATTTAAACTGGGTCAATTTCAGACAGTAATGTCATATTTCACCCCGTCTAAAGAAATTATTTTTGCATAAAGACAGTAAAACCATTTTAAGACCGTTAATTTTCTGCATTAAGACATTGTTTTAAAAAAATTATATATATACACACATATACACCCTACAGTGAAATATATAGATATATTTAATATTATAATTTTATATCAAATATATCTATATACACACCACATACAGGGAAATATAGTAATATATTTGATATATAAATATAAAATTTTATATATATATATTGTTATATTTATATATAATATATGTGTGTGTGTGTGTATATATGTGTATATGTATAATATATATGTGTGTTTATATATGTGTATATATATATATATATATATATATATATATATATACATAAGCACATTTTCACCCAAGTTTCTTATCACTTTTATTTATATATATATATATATATATATATATATATAAAACTATAATATGAATATATATTATATATTTTTTCCTCATATTACACTGATAAGAAACTTGGGGGGGGGAGTGCTTAATTGTGTCTTAATGCAATAAATAGGGGTCCGAAAAATAGGCTTCATGCTAAATATAATATCTTGACTATTATTGTGAACTTCACTAAATGAAAGCAGTTATTACCCAGATTATTACCTGTAACTCACTTTTTGCACATGAAATATCGGCTGTATGATTAATATTTGTTAGTGGGGGGAGAGGACAAGCACATGTTTATTTGGCTCGTGGTATAAAAGACATGAATCGATACAGAGTTATGAGTTATGTTTGACCTGAAATCATCCCAGATCAGACACTCGTCAGATAGCAGAACTAAACAGGGTGATGTGACGTCATTATAATCTCACCATCTCTAATATCAGCTTTCTGTGGACGTAGTTTCCATACGTGTATATTTACAGGCATACTTTCATTTGCTTCTGATTTGAAACCTGTCCAAATAATCCAAATATGGATCGTTGTGAGGGGCAAAACTCATGTCTTCTGCTTTCCCAGTGTGTCTGTGCTGGTTTGATTTGATAGGCTGGTTGTTTTTTTTCTGTATGCTCAACATTGAATAAGTTCAACCATCTTTAAGTTAGTAAATGTGAGACTGAATAAGCACAGGTACAGAAATGATCACTAAGAAGGTGCAGAATGTTGCAAAAATCTGTATTCTGCTTGTTATTTCACTCCCTAACGTTAAATCAGACGTACATGTACTTATTAAGGGTAAATGATTGTCAAATATTTTGCTGTATATTTATTTAACACAATTCTGCAGAGAACATGACGTTCTTCGGCGTTGTAAAATGACACTCCAGGGTTGCATTTAGTTTTTGTAATTATTTCTTTTTCCCATCTATGCAGCTGTATGGATATGTATTCATCATCGAGTATATACTCACAGATTATGATGTCAACCTGTAACTCACTGTCATGCATTTAATGGTTTTCCCCATTAAAATGTGTGCTAACTATGTGTTGCATTGTGCTCATGATTCCTCAAATCATACACACTTCTTTCTGTAATACTGGCCATACAAGTTAAGCAGCATTATTGCACTTCAGGAGCTCAAATCTTGTCTACGTCAGCAAATATGTGCGTCTGTCCTGGAGGGAAGTTAGACAAACAACATCCGTGTACATGAAACTCACTTCCTCCTGTGATGGTGAAGGAAACTTTCTGCCGTGATGGTGTAAAAAAAGTTTTTTGTGACGATATCACCAAAGGAGCACAACACAAGAAGATTCTGGTAGTAAAGTCACAGCATGCATGCAGTCGTAAGTGTGTTTTCCCTCAGTTATATTAATTCATTAGATAAGCCGTCTTCTCTCAAAAGTATGTTGTCTTAGTTTGAGCGTTTTAACCAAGCCTTTATTTAATGAACATACACTTATTGCAGCAACTGCCCTTGATAAACACACCTTCACACTACACTCAAAACATATAGGGCTAATTTAAGATTTACACTACTGTACAAAAGTTTGGGCTCTAAGATTTGTTAAAGTCTCTTCTGCTCGCCAAGGCTGCATTTATGTGATCAAAAATACAGTCAAAATGGTGAAATATTATTATAATTTAAAATAAATGTTTTCTATGTGAATATATAGTAAAGTGTGATTTATTCCTGTGATCAAAGCTGAATTTATCATCATAACTCCAGTCTTCAGTGTCACATGATCCTTCAGAAATCATTCTAATATGAGGATTTGAGCTCAAGAAACATTTATGATTATCAATGTTAAGAACAGTCATATTTTTGTGGAAATTGTTATATAATATTTTAAATAGAATCTTTTGTAACATTATAAATGTCTTTACTGTCACTTTTGATCAATTCAGTGCATCCTTGCTGAATAAAAGTGTTAATTTCTGCCTGTAACAAATATTTCCCTTACTTTTTTTTTTTTTTTTTTGTCCAGAAAGCTAATATCGTTTCATTTTTATAATATTTTTCTATTTTTCAATGCAATTTTTTTTTTAGATTTTTTATTATTTTTTTTATTTACCTTTAAATAATATCATTTAAGCACATTATTTCAACTTCAATTCAAAATAACTCTCCAATACATGCATAACCAGCTCGAATATGCTCAAAATATCTCACGTTGGGTCAATTTGGGTGTCTCTGTCGACCTCTTGTGGAAAAATAATAATAAAACATGAAATTTCATGACTCTTGCCACTAGACAGTGTTATAGCTCTACATGGAGCGGATGAGCTGTTCCGCTGGGTCCTAAAGTCATTTCTTCAGAATGCATTCAGAGACACATGTAGACACTATAAAATCACTTTTTTGGTAAAGTTTTAGCATTTATAGTTAATTTTGAGCATTTGTTAGGTTTTTCTATGTGTACTAAAGCATTCCTCACATCCCATTCATTCCTATGGGGGTCAAATTGACCTGCGAGGGGAGGATTTGTTACTTTTTTACATTTCAACCACAAATATCCTCGAATCCAGTCCATTTTTTTTTTTTTGTGTATTCGTGGTTCAGGTGCGACAAAAGTCCTAGGGTCTTGGACCACTCCGATGAACACTCAAGTTTTACAAATGTTTTTTTTTTTTAAATTTTTTTATGAGTTTCAGGTCAAAATGTATGTATTTGAATTTCATATAAGATTTCCATTCATTTGGATTACACAGTTTTAACATAAACAAATAAATTTGTTAATGCAATATGCAATTTGTTTGAATTGAATATTGCTACGCTAGCCATACTTTAACCACCATCATACTTTTTAACTGAATAATTTTAATTGTTTTGATGATGAGAGATGATGATTCTAAGCAATTTGAGTAAATGCATTTTAAAACATGATTATTTGAATAAAATCAAATAAATGAATAAAGTTAGTAATAAACCGTCGTTTGATTTGAGTGCTGAAATGTTACCTGTTGTACTTGTTTCATTTATGTATGACTGACAAATACGCATCTCATTAAGTTTATTAAAATTGTGTCATCCAAATGAATGGAAATCTTAAATTTAGGCCTACATTATTTTTGAGTGTAGAGGAGAGAACAAAACAATGCTTAAAAACCCTTGTGATGTTATTATTAAATATCTGGAAAAGAAAAGATGAAGAAAAATACTGCTTCAAGTTTATAAGTTAAAGTCAACATGAAAAAGAAGTTGCGCTCGTCTTTTATTCACTATTGTGCCGTATATCCGAGTGAAACGCTTCTCAAACAAGAACAAATGTAGGGCGGGGCTTGATTTTATCCGTGGGGAATTGATTAGATGGTTGTGGTTTGCTATTGGTGGATCTCATGTGATTGACAGGTTGCCCCGCCCTCGTCACCAGAGAAGAGAAGCTGCAAGAGGGAGGGGGAGTTATTCTGATTAAAGATTACGAGAGTACATGAATTTAACAAATAATAATGATGTGCACAGATAAATCATTTATAATAAACATAAAAAACAATCCTGATGTGCAGGAGCCAATGGGAGACGTCAGACAGGTGAAGGTGATTCATTTCTCCAGTGGAGAGACTCTGACAGAGGATGACAGTGAGGAAGAGGAGGCACAACATCAGCTTCATCAAGCGCCCAGTGCTTCTGACCCGGTCAGTATGGATGACAGATTCAATAACAGAATAAAATCTGTCAGGTATGAAAATAATCCAAGGTTGTTTCATATTTTTTACCTTTTAGAGAAACTGGACATGGAGGGATTATCCTCGGTTTTGGGGAACACAGATTTTGAGAAATTCTTTGCGATGTAAGAATAACCTGGAAAGCACTTTTATTTTATTAAAGGGATAGTTCACCCAAAAATGAAAATTACCCCATGATTTACTCACCCTCAAGCCATCCTAGGTGTATATGACATTCTTCTTTCAGACGAACACAATCGGAGTTATATTAAAAAATGTCCTGGCTCTTCCAAGCTTTATAATGACAGTGAATGGCAGCCCAAAATTTGAAGCCCAAAAAAGTGCATCCATCCATTATAAAAGTGCTCCACACGGCTCCGGGGGTTAATAAAGGCCTTCTGAAGCAAATCGATGCGTTTTTGTAAGAAAAATATCCATATTTAACACGTTATAAAGTAAAATATCTAGCTTTACTGGCGTAACTGGCGCGGCGTATGACGTCGGACGTGGCGTAAGCGTTTTGAACTGAGGCATCACACTTTCTGCGTAAGTTGAATATGGAAGGCGGTCTGCCGAAAGCTAGATATTTTACATTATAAAGTTTTAAATATGGATATTTTTCTTACACAAACCCATCGATTCGCTTCAGAAGGCCTTTATTAACCCCCGGAGCCGTGTGGAGCACTTTTATAATGGATGGATGCACTTTTTTGGGCTTCAAATTTTGGACTGCCATTCACTGCCATTATAAAGCTTGGAAGAGCCAGGACATTTTTTAATATAACGCCAGTTGTATTTGTCTGAAAGAAGAATGTCATATACACCTAGGATGACTTGAGGGTGAGTAAATCATGGGATAATTTTCATTTTTGGGTGAACTATCCCTTTAAGGTCACTGTATGTTTTTTCAAGAAGAATTAAGACAATAGCAATGATACTTGCTTAGGTAAACAGCACTAAGCACATTAAGCTTTTCAGTACAATACATCCCAGCCAGTCTTTTATGTCACACATATTGCATGTAGGCTAATCATAGTAAATCACTTCATTTCTGTATAGTTTGTGATTTTCTTGGAGAGAAAATGGCTGGTTTACTGGGGCTGAATTCTGCCAAATATCAGTATGCTGTTGACCAGTATCACAGAGATCATAAGGTAACATATATTATTTTGTAGAGACTAAAGGTCAGTCCACACCGAGGATGATAAATATAACGATAAATATATATATTTTTTAAATGTTCAATGTAAAATAACAGTAGAATCCACACCACCACTATCAATAACAACACAGACGAACGATTTTGTTGGAAATGGAATCGCTTTACGGACGATCAGCCAATCAGAATCCATCCTGCTTTAACGAGCTCGAGCATTTAAAGCGACAGACGACAAATCTCAAAACTGCAGCGCGCGCTTTTAGAATGGTTCTTTTTTTACAGACTGTGATGACGCATTTTAACGGTCATCATCATCGTAAATCCTGCCAAGTTTTTTGTTTTCATTTTCATTTTTTAAATATATGTACATTTACAACACTATACTTTTTTATTATATTACCTTTGCATCAAATTACAAAAAAATAGTTAATGCTGCTGTGAGGGTGACGGTAAAATTGACATCTTTCTCTCTTTTGACTGCCGTTATCAATCTCTCTCTATTTTTTTTTTTACTCTTTTTGAAAGTTGTGAAAGCACTATTGTGGAATTTTTTTTCTTTTGCTATTTGAGCAAATGGGAACACAAAAAAATATATTTAATGTAGTCTCTCATTCACCGCTATAGAAGTTTACCCAACTATGACGACTTCGGCTTCTGAGAAACCCGGAAATGTGAAAATAGTCAATAAACAGAACAATACTGTACGCTGGTCTGGATGCTAATATAGATATGGTTATAGTTAACGACTATTATAGTCATCGTTCTTGGTGTGAACAGACCTTAAGAGGCTAAAACGACTATGTTACTTACATTTGTGAAAATGTTTGGTTGTAAATGATTACATTGATAACTTTGAGTGTGTTGTTTGTGCAGAATGAAATGGAAGGAGAGGTTTTGTCTTCAAGCACCAGTGTGAATGAGGAGATAATTAATCTGTCAGAAATAGAGCACAAACAGTATGGAGCCACACATGTACAGGACCTGAAGGAAACACTACAATATGAAGGAGAGCAGAATGAAGGACAATACTATAATGAATAATGGATCTAGAAGATCTAAAAGCATGTGAATTGTGAAATTGTTTTGTTTCTTGTTTAATTTATGACTATTAAACTAAATATGAAAGGCTTTTGCTTCCTCCATGTTCAAAATCTCACAAGGTTTTGCTCTCTCTTCACAGAGACTACAGCTACATTGTTTTAATTTTAGAAACATATAGTTATTTTAGTTTTACAGTAGTACACATTTTCAATTTTAGGCTGCTTACGTATACTACATTTCCCAGATTGCACTGCGGTAACGCAGCATGTGACTGAAGAGTACGCATGCGTGGGCCTCTTGCTACTTCTAACAGCCAGAAATCGTTTAGATACTTATTAAGAAATAGATAGAGCGACTAGAATGGCCACATTAAATGTATCTAAAATGGTCGGGGTCCGTTATTTCAGATTTGTCCGGTATGGTGGGTCTGAATGGTAAGTATATTATTTAAAATCACTTTTAAATTCAACGTTCAGGCGTAAATTAGCGTCTTTTCAATCACAACTGTTTATGATTACTAGAAAATAATTATTTAACAAAATTGTATAGGGAAGCGACTATGACAGATTTCTTATTGTGAAGCGCATAGTAATTCATCTAAAATAATAGATTAAAAATAATTATACATATTTTTAGTGAAATATTTCCAATAAGATAAAAACCGTGCTGAAATTTGAATACAACCCAATGAGAATTATGAATTGTGGGCCACCGCGCGCCCTCTGGAGGAATAACAGTTTAATGCCGTTATTAGCGTTTGCCGCCCAATGCTCAGGGCTGTTCGATTCCGATTCCTGGTTCTGGAATCAATGGAATCGATTCCTCACTGTTGTGTTCGATTCTTTTTCGATTCTTGTTTTTTTTAACGAAAGATTGAAGGAACCTAGTCCCGGAATGACCACAGAACATAAGGAAGTAGAAAGTATTGTTTGTAAAATGAAGATTCATTTCAATAACTCTAATTTTAACTGGTTCATTGAAACGAACTGTCCGAAAGAACCTTTTGCGGAAATTAAATGGACTAACAATCACTATTAGAGAGCGAGAGACAAATTAATGATTAAATCTGTTGAACTGAAAAAGGCTCTTAAAGAGGAGTCGATTCCCCTTGATGGAATCGATTCCAAACTTTGGAATTGAGGAGTCGATTCTTTTTGGAATCGATTCCCTGCCCTACCAATGCTAACAACAATGGAGGAGAGGTTAATAGCAGCGGTGTCCGACTATCCCGAGTTATACAATTCTACAATAAATTCATATAAAGACGCTGCTAGAAAAGCCAAAGCATGGAGAGCCGTGAGCCTACAAGTTGAAATCCCTGGTAAGAGTTGAGGTTTCTGGAGTCGTTTCTTGCTAACTAAACTGCTAGTTATCTGCTGTTAGCTTGTTGCAGAGTAGGCTAACAGGAATCCAGATTTGAAGATATTATTTATATCTCATGGACACTATTACCACATCATCATTCAACGAACAGAACGTGTTTTTGAGGTGCAAAGGCGTCTGATGGGTTAATCGGATAGATGTGACACTTTACTAAACGAAAACTGAGTTTGTTGTGAGTTTGGTGACCTGGACTCTAACTAGTCGTGTGATTTGATTTCATCCAAAGTTTGAGTTGCACAACTGCTGAATTTGATGCACAAAGAGTGTATTTTAACCAGAGTTGCATCAGTCATATTTGCATAGTCAAATATAAGTGTTACATATTTAGTAATGTTTCTGTCAAGTATGATGATGTACATGCTTGCATGCATATATGAATGCCAGTTTAGACCATAACTTACAAAAGTACATTACTGAATATGTATTTTTTTAAATATGCTGTGAAAGTTTTACATATTCACTATTACATTGTGTAAATTATGGTCTAAACAATACATTCATACATTTTACATGCAAGAAACTTTTAATATCGTTCCATTTGTTAATTTTATGTAATTAATTAAATATGCCTAATTGACTATTTATTGATTATTGGTACATTTATTGTTAATTATATTAATAATTAGATGTACATGTGCTTAAATGACTATGTATTGATTTATTGCTAATTATATTATTAATGTAATATATATATGCTTTAATTGCTACGTATAGATTAGTGTAAAGTTTAATTATATTATTAATTAAATATAATTTAATTATAATTGTGCTTAAATTAATACTTATTGATTATTGTAAGATTTATTTTTAACTATATTAATTAAACATACATGCGCATGAATCACTATTGATTTATTGTAAAATCTATTCTTAATTATATTAATAATTAAATACCCATATGCTTAAATTACTATGAATTTATATATTGGTAATTATATTATTAATTTAATATACACGTGCTTTAATTACATAGAATTGATTATTGTAAAGCTTAATTATATAAATTAAATGTACTTGTGCTTAAATTACTATTTATTGATTTATTGTTAATTATATTATTAATTTAATATACATATGCTTTAATTACTATATATAGATTGTTGTAAAGCTTAATTATATAAATTAAATATACTTGTGCTTAAATTACTACTTATTGATTATTGTAAAATGTATTGTTAATTATATTAATAATTAAATGCCCATATGCTTAAATTACTGTGAATTTATATATTGTTAATTATATTATTAATTTAATATACACATGCTTAAATTACTATGTATTGATTTATTGTTAATTATATTATTAATTTAATATGCACATACTTTAATTGCTACGCATAGATTATTGTAAAGTTTAATTAAATTATTAATTAAATATACTTGTTTAAATTACTACTTATTGATTATTGTAAGACTTATTGGTAATTGTATTATGCGTAAATCACTTGATTATTGTAAAATGCATTGTTAAATTAATAATTAAATATACATGTGCTTCAATTACTATTTATTTATTGGTAACTATATTATTAATTAAATATACTTGTGCTTAAATGACTACCTATTGAATATTGTAAGATTTATTGTTAATTATATTAATGTGCATAAATCACTTGATTATTGTACATTTAATAATATAATTAATCATACATTTTACGTTTAAATCACTATTTATTGATTATTCTAAAATGTGTTGTTAATTATATTAAGTAAATATCCATATGCATAAACAGTAAAATGCAAAAAAACAAAACCACGCAAATAAACGTGGTCTTCTGAGTGATGATTAAAGTCATGTGACCCTGTATGTCATTTGAATGTGTGTGTGTGTGTGTGTGTGTGTGTGTGTGTGTGTGTGTGTGTGTGTGTGTGTGTGTGTGTGTGTTGTTTGTGTGGGCAGAGGAGGACTGTCGCAGGAGATGGAAGAGCTTACGGGACATGTTCATCAAAGATAAACGCGCAGAGCAGCGCCGGCGGGCATCAGGGACGTCCCATCGCAGCTGGAAGTACAGTTGGCAGATGTCATTTCTGACGCCGTTCATTCAGTCCAGATCGCTGGCCGCCGACGAGCCCGAGGAAGACCGAGACGAAGAGGACAAGGAAGAGGAGAGGACAGCGGACGGAAACTCGTCGTTTGGCGTGCAGGACTTTGATGGGGATCATGGAATGCTGGACGGGTCGTCGCACTATTCGGCGTCGGGCTCGCAGGGAACGGGCCGCAAGAGGAAATGGCAGATGGAGGCCAATGAGGACTTGGAGGACGAGATGTTCTTGTTTAGTTTACTGCCGTATCTCAGACGGCTGCCTTACGCCAAGAAAAGCGCCGTCAAGTTAAAAATCCACCAGCTGTTGTACGAGGCAGAGTTTAAGTGATGTTCTGTAGTTTCTTAATATTTTTCTATGTTTTATTGATATTGAAATTCTATCCACTGTGTTTTTTTTTTTAACATTTCATAACATATTGTATCAATGCTGGTAGATGTTTGTTTCATCAGAGATCAGTGATTAAACAGACAAATACACTAATTCTTCTATGAAGCTCTGTTTCAAAAAGATGAATGCTGTCTGTAGCAGTTTTGTTTTCATTTAAATGTTATTGACATTATCATTCATTCATTTATTTAGCAGATGCTTTTATCCAAAGTTGAGGAATACGAGAATTGATTCATCAATAAACACGAGACGTGCCAGTAATGCATCGTTCAGGATAGTACAGCTGTTTCTTCAAAACTGTGAGGGGATTTGGCATGTTTTTTTTTTTTTGTTGGTGTCAGTTTTTTTATTTTATTTAAATATGTCTATATAGTTAATAATGTATATAAATCATTTTTAATTACATTTTTTTTTTTAGTTAAACTAAAAAAGAGAATTTTTTTCCTTAGCAACTAGTTGTAAGTTTAAATTTATTATTTTAGTTTTTGTTATGATTTTATTTTTAGTTAACTATAATAACCCTAGTCTGTAGTTTTCAAAAATATATGTACAAAGTCAAATGATCAATTTATTTTGAAACTAAATAAACACAAATAATATTTATGGTCTCATAAAGTAATGCATAAACATGCTTGGACATATGCATAATGATACCTCTGTTATAGGTCCCTCTAGTGGTTAAAAAGCAAAAATGCATAGTTTGTTTTGTTACTGTTCATAAAACATTTACTACTAGTCTTAGATGGAAAGGATCTCAAGCTGACTAGCTGAAGACGTGACTGTAGCTTTACTTATTAATAGACACAATACTTCCTTGAAAAACAGCCCATAATGAAATGAGCCTTCACAATAGATGATGCTTTACAGTGGACTCTTATAGAGAGCTACATATGGCATTTATCTGTTCAATAAAACACCTTACTCACCTGTCGAGTAATAAAAACACCATCATCTCAGCATTTCAAATCTCTCAGTTCTCACTATCTCTGAAAAGCCAAGTGGATGTTGATTCTTGTTTTATTACGAACTCTCGTTCTCTTTTCACCAGCAGACTCTCCTCTGTTCAGCGTTTTAAGATTCAGCTGCTTAATGTCAATCTTTCTCACTTGTTGTGACAGCTAACCTCTACCACTTCCACACCAGACATGCATCAAAGCAGCCGGAGCAACTTCATTTATGGATATGATGAGACACGGCAGGTGATGTATGTATGCGATTTTCCCGCCAAAACCGTCAGGTCTAAAATATAAACACTTATAATAGGCTTACCAAAGTGAATCAGGGTAAGACAAAAACACATTTCAAGGACTTAGTTACCTAGTGTGATTTTAAAACAAAGTAACTAACACTGAAATAAACTTGAAATTTTGAAGTAAAAAGACTGAAATGGTATTTTCCTTTTAAACATACTCTAATACTCTTTGTTGTATTTACAACTTTTAAAAAAAAAAAAGTTTACAGTGTAGCAATGATATTTTAATATAATTGAGGTACTATTAGCTATAGTTTTATGAATATTTTTAAAATCATTTTTTTTTTAAAACCTGTATATAGTTTTTATTGATTTTTATTTCTGTTTTAGTTATTTAATACAAGTTAAACTGAACTAAAATGAGAAATGTTGCCTTGGCAACTAGTTGAAATAAAGTTTTTTTTTAATATACTTTAATTAACGTTTTTAGTTAACTGAAATAACATCTGTTGTGGGTCATCAAGGTTTTCATAAATATACAAAGTCAAATAATAAATAGGAGTTAAAAAAAAAAAAAACGAAATAAACTAAATAAAATAATATTTATGGTCTAATAAAGTAATGCATGATGATACCTCTAAATAGGTTTTTGTGATTGAGGATAAATTGGGTGATTATATCCATTGAAAACCATAAAATACACTATATTGCCAAAAGTATTGGGACACCCCTCCAAATCACTGAATTCAGGTGTTCCAATCACTTCCATGGCCACAGGTGTATAAATCAAGCACTAGGCATGCAGACGCTTCTACAAACATTTGTGAAAGAATGGGTCGCTCTCAGGAGCTCAGTGAACTCAAGCGTGGTACCGTGATAGGTTGCCACCTGTGCAATAAGTCCATTCGTGAGATTTCCTCACTACTAAATATTCCACACTCAACTGTTAGTGGTGTTATAACAAAGTGGAAGCAATTGGGAACAACAGCAACTCAGCCACGAAGTGGTAGGCCACGTAAAATCACAGAGCGGGGTCAGCGCATGCTGAGGTGCACAGTGCGCAGAAGTCACCAACTTTATGCAGAGTCAATAGCTACAGACCTCCAAACTTCATGTGGCCTTCAGATTAGCTCAAGAACAGTGCGTAGAGAGCTTCATGGAATGGGTTTCCATGGCCGAGCAGCTCATCCAAGCCTTACATCACCAAGTGCAATGCAAAGCGTGGGATGCAGTGGGGTAAAGCACGCCGCCACTGGACTCTAGAGCAGTGGAGACGTGTTCTCTGGAGTGACCAATCACGCTTTTCTGTCTGGCATTCCGATGGACGGGTCTGGGTTTGGCGGTTGCCAGGGGAACGGTACTTGCCTGACTGCATTGTGCCAAGTGTAAAGTTTGGTGGAGGGGGGATTATGGTGTGGGGTTGTTTTTCAGGGGTTGGGCTTGACCTCTTATAGCGCTTTTCCACTGCATGGTAACGCTTGGTTTGGTTCGGCACGGCATGGCTCGGTTTGGATTTCCACTGCAGTTAGAACCGCTTTAAAGTGGGTGGGATTATAGAATGATCGTTGTAATTGTGCCGCCTCTACTTCTCGGCATGTGGATGTTTTTAACTACAAGATGACAGTTTGTTTCAAAGGAGGCTGATAGCAGCAAAACAAAATACTGCTAAAAACAAGACAGTAGGCACTCGTACAACAAAGCGCAGATGACAACATCACTTGATTTGCTCGATGGCGCAGGGTAAACTAATCTTGTATTTAGCAATGTGTTTAGGGTCTCAATCGCTATATCACTGTCACAAAAGCATACAATGGTAGTGACGATTCTCTCTGAACAATCAGTGATCTGCAGTGTTTACACGTCACTTTTTTTAGTATCGGTACAGCACGCTTGGAACCTCAACCGAGGTGGTACTATTTAAGCAAACTGTACCGAGCTGTACCGAACCGCTCCATGGAGTGGAAAAACGCCATTAGTTCCAGTGAAAGGAACTCTTAATTCTTCAGCATACCAAGACATTTTGGACAATTTCATGCTCCCAACTTTGTGGGAACAGTTTGGGGACGGCCCCTTCCTGTTCCAACATGACTGCACACCAGTGCACAAAGTAAGGTCCATAAAGACATGGATGAGCGAGTTTGGTGTGGAGGAACTTGACTGGCTTGCACAGAGTCCTGACCTCAACCCGACAGAACACCTTTGGGATAAATTACAGCGGAAACTGCGAGCCAGGCCTTCTCGTCCAACATCAGTGCCTGACCTCACAAATGCGCTTCTAGAAGAATGGTCAAAAATTCCCATAAACACACTCCTAAACCTTGTGGAAAGCCTTCCCAGAAGAGTTGAAGCTGTTATAGCTGCAAAGGGTGGGCCAACTCCATATTAAACCCTACGGATTAAGAATGGGATGTAATTAAAGTTCATGTGCATGTAAAGGCAGGCGTCCCAAACCTTTTAGCAATATAGTGTATAATAATCCTAAATATTTCAGTATTCAGTCTTTCTGGTTTTGTTTATAATTTATTAAAAATTCCAATGTATAATCAAATCTTTTAACAACATTTAATTTAGAACCTGCCACACAAACCCTTCAGGTGTGTGTGTGTGTGTGTGTGTATATAAACAATACATTTAGTATGAATAATAAAGCAAAAAAATCTGTGTACTGCACATTTATCAAAAACAGCAGGTCATTTGGGTTCTTCATGCTTACAGACATTTTGGATATTTTGCACATTATGCATAAGTCGTCATTTGGGGCAGCAATACCATTTCTACAATATACAGTAAGTGTGCATTGAAGATATGGATAACACTACATTCCCAGAATGCAATGCAATATTGACTCATTTATATCAGACTGCCAAAAGTTAACTCAAAATTTAATTAAAATCCATAATAGTTAATTATTTCTGAGATGATAACTGGACACCACTTGCTGAATGAATCATGCAACACGATAGAAGAACAATAGAAGGCGCATATACTGTACAGTATTCAGTAATACTGTACAGTTTTTAATACATTTTAAAAATACATTAAAATAGTGTGCATTGTATATCCCATACTTCTAAAATGGCAGGAGTAGTATGGTAGTGTTATTTGGGACACGGCCCGAGTGTTGTGTGGTGTCCGGCTGATCTGCGCAGGTCTTGCGTGTCGTGAATGTTCTTGGGATCTGCCCCTCACTTCCTGTAGTTCCTTCCCACCTTCCCACCCAACCAACCAACCAACCTGTCCCACCGCGCATTACATAGAATATCCGCGAGCTCCAGACGTCAAACAGCTCCCGGACGCGCTCGTGCTCGCACTGAGGTAAGATGCGTTTGGCGCGCCTGTTAGTTTGTATCTTTAATCCATTATGACGTGCGCGCGCCTGTAAATCAGTGAGTGCGCTCTGCTACGAGCACTCTCTGCGCAGGCACCGTGTTTTTCACTCTGTGTTGTGTTGTGTTCAGCTGGTAGTGGGCGAAAGATGTCTAGCGAGTGTTTTAGGGCACAACTGTTCCGTTTGGCCGGCATGTTTCAGTGTTTCGGGTTGTTTTGGTGCGTAGTTCTGAGGTTGTGTGTAGCGTGCGCGCTCGAGCCATGTTGTTTGACTGCAGCTGGATGTGTATTGTCGTGTGTGAGTGATGCGACTGTATGGGATGGTTGTGTTTAGTTGTATTGTTGAGGAGGGATGCACTGCTCTGTATTGTTATGCAGGACTGTGTGTGTGTGTGTGTGTGTGTGTGTGTGTGTGTGTGTGTGTCTGTGTCTGTTTACTCTTCCCACCAGGAAAACTGTTGCAGTTCACCAGCACACCCCCCCCCCCCAATGCTTACATACATGTGTCCCAGGTTTCATCTATATTTTCATAGAGTGAACCTAATATATATATATATATATAATATATAAGTCTAATATATGTCATTGCATTATTTATCAGACGTAATTTATCTATATGTCATTATATGTGAAATGTGTGTGTGTGTGTATGTATATATACACTCACCTAAAGGATTATTAGGAACACCTGTTCAATTTCTCATTAATGCAATTATCTAATCAACCAATCACATGGCAGTTGCTTCAATGCATTTAGGGGTGTGGTCCTGGTCAAGACAATCTCCTGAACTCCAAACTGAATGTCAGAATGGGAAAGAAAGGTGATTTAAGCAATTTTGAGCGTGGCATGGTTGTTGGTGCCAGACGGGCCGGTCTGAGTATTTCACAATCTGCTCAGTTGCTGGGATTTTCACGCACAACCATTTCTAGAGTTTACAAAGAATGGTGTGAAAAGGGAAAAACATCCAGTATGCGGCAGTCCTGTGGGCGAAAATGCCTTGTTGATGCTAGAGGTCAGAGGAGAATGGGCCGACTGATTCAAGCTGATAGAAGAGCAACTTTGACTGAAATAACCACTCGTTACAACCGAGGTATGCAGCAAAGCATTTGTGAAGCCACAACACGCACAACCTTGAGGCGGATGGGCTACAACAGCAGAAGACCCCACCGGGTACCACTCATCTCCACTACAAATAGGAAAAAGAGGCTACAATTTGCACGAGCTCACCAAAATTGGACAGTTGAAGACTGGAAAAATGTTGCCTGGTCTGATGAGTCTCGATTTCTGTTGAGACATTCAGATGGTAGAGTCAGAATTTGGCGTAAACAGAATGAGAACATGGATCCATCATGCCTTGTTACCACTGTGCAGGCTGGTGGTGGTGGTGTAATGGTGTGGGGGATGTTTTCTTGGCACACTTTAGGCCCCTTAGTGCCAATTGGGCATCGTTTAAATGCCACGGCCTACCTGAGCATTGTTTCTGACCATGTCCATCCCTTTATGACCACCATGTACCCATCCTCTGATGGCTACTTCCAGCAGGATAGTGCACCATGTCACAAAGCTCGAATCATTTCAAATTGGTTTCTTGAACATGACAATGAGTTCACTGTACTAAAATGGCCCCCACAGCCACCAGATCTCAACCCAATAGAGCATCTTTGGGATGTGGTGGAACGGGAGCTTCGTGCCCTGGATGTGCATCCCACAAATCTCCATCAACTGCAAGATGCTATCCTATCAATATGGGCCAACATTTCTAAAGAATGCTTTCAGCACCTTGTTGAATCAATGCCACGTAGAATTAAGGCAGTTCTGAAGGCGAAAGGGGGTCAAACACAGTATTAGTATGGTGTTCCTAATAATCCTTTAGGTGAGTGTATATATATATTTATTTATTTATTTATTTTTAATTATTTTTTTTAATTATTTTTTTGTTTCTCTATATTTTATATAAATATATTAGTGCTGTCAAATTGATTAATCACATCTAACATAAGTTTGTGTTTATAATATACACTCACCTAAAGGATTATATATATATACACACACACATACACACACACACACACACACACAATTGTATAAACAAACTTTTATGCGATGTTAGATGCGATTAATCAATTTGACAGCACTTATATATATCTCATATATATATATCATATTTGCATTCTTAATGCAAAATGTAATTTGTTGTATATACAGTGTGTGTGTGTGTATATGTATATATATATATATATATATATATATATATATCTTGGGATGAGCTCATAAAACATATTTATATTCATGAGGTCTGTACTGGTATATTTTCAGGGTTTCCTACATTCATGGGGAAAACAGAGGTTTGTAGTTATGCTCAGCTCTAAAATATTTAATTGGAAATGGCTCTTTATGAGTCTGTAAAATTATTTTTAAAAACTGGAAAAGTATTAAAGTAATGGAAAAATCATGGAAATGTGTTGGTCTGATATGTGTGTATATTCAGACAGTTGATGTTGAACTGCAGCTGCAGCTCTTCACTCTCATTCGTCCTCTGATATGTTGCTGTTTGACTAGTTGCTGACCCAGATAGTAAATGTTTCACTGAAATGCCCTTGTCTTTCGCCTTGATGTTGAAGCGTCCACTCAGGGAGATGTATTGTGTCTGGGAATGACTTCAGGAGTTGCTTGAGTTCAGCTCATCTTTGGATTACTGATGAATTTCCCCCCATTGTTTGCTGTAATACTTCATCAGCGATTCCAGGACAGAGAAAAACGAGAATGAGTGGCCGAGAGGGAAGACGCTGAGAACTCAGCCATGTTTCAGACAAGGCCTTTCCACTGAAAACATGGAAACGTTGATCTCGCTGTGCATGTTAGAGTTCGCCATCGGCTGCCAGATGCGCTCGGAACGAAAAAAAGCAATGAAATGGGAATTTAATTGAAGTTGACAAAATGATTTTTTCCCCTCAAGTCGAGATTTTGTAAGTGTAGCCAAAACAGAAAGCATGACTGACAGAAAGAGAAAAATCCTGATGTTCAGTTTCCCTTTACGTAAAATACTTTTTTACTATTTTATATAGAAAATCCTTTATGTGCACAGAACAAGCCTGGCTAAGACTAACTGCACTCTAAAAAAATACTGGGTTGTTTTAACCCAAATTTGGATCAAATATGGACAAACCCAGCCTTTGGGTTAAAATTTTAACCCAACGACTGGGTTTGTCCATAAAACAACCCAGTATTTTTTAGCATGTGCATGGATTGCTTGTGTCTTAATGCTCATTATTTTGTAAGGTGTTTCACAGCACGTGGGGAATCTCATGAAACCTTTATTTCAATATTTTAGAATAAGCAAGAATTAGGGTATAAATGTGCTTAATTGTCATGTCAGTAATATTGCAATGTATACAGTACCGCTCAAAAGTTTGGAAACATTACTATTTTTAATGTTTTTGAAAGATTATGCTCATCAAGACTGCATTTATTTGATAAAAAATACAGTAAAATTGTGAAATATTATTACAATTTAAAATAATGGTTTTCTATTTTAAGTGTAATTTATTCCTGTGATCAAAGCTGAATTTTCAGCATCATTACTCCAGTCTTCAGTGTCACATGATCCTTCAGAAACCATTCTAATATGATGATTTGATGCTCAAGAAACATTTATGATTATTTTTTCAGGATTCTTTGATGAATAGAAGTTCGAAAAGAACAGCATTTATTCTAATGTAACATTATAAATGTCTTTAGTGGCACTCGTGATCAATTTAATGCATCTTTGCTGAACAAAAGTATTAATTTCTTTCAAAAACATCAAATATTGGTAGTGTATATTTTTTCAGCCTTTGGAAAACATATATTTCAAAACACATGTATTTGATCTGAAATAGATTAAACGGGTGATTTGTTGCCAAGTATACATTCACAATGTTTAATGCAAAATACAGTGAAATAACATTGTTTTTCGCTAAATAGACAAGAAAAAAGATATTTAATCATTTTCATTCATATGCACCAATATAACATATCATAGCAATAAACAGCAATATTTATCTTCTACAGAGTTGTTGAATGCTTGAATCTGATTGGTTGACGAATGTTCTAAGGTGTGCAGTTATTTTCAGGGAAACGCATGGCTAAAGTAGTTCCAGGCAGGTTTTGACCGCATTACAGTTCCATATCACTCCGCCAAATGATTTCAGTTATTTCAAAAGGTCCTTACAGCCGACAACAGCAAAAGAACCAAACACACAACGACACTGAACAAGCAACAAGCAAATATGGTTTTCTATTTTAAGTGTAATTTATTCCAGTGATCAAAGCTGAATTTTCAGCATCATTACTCCAGTCTTCAGTATCACATGATCCTTCAGAAATCGTTCTAATATGATGATTTATTATAAATGTTATTCAGGATTTTTTGATGAATAAAAAGTAAAAAAAAAAAACAATTTACGTAAAATAGAAATATTTTGTTACAATATTGTAACGGTGCTGCTGCAGACAAGAGGCACTGGATCCAAGTGCAGTAAGAATTTATTGAAACAGATACAACGGAAATAACTCTAGACAAGGAACAAAATAAACCAAGGCACATGAACATGACACTACAACAAACGCACACGATACAACCATGTATAGGTAACGCAAGACAGAACAAGAGAAGCACTGGGGTATATATACACAAAGGGAAACAAGGTTAACATGATAACAAGGGGGAGTGGCTAATAGGCAACACCTGGGGAAAACTAATCATCCATAAAGACTACAAAGAACTACAAAACATGACACAAGATAGGAAATAACAAAAGTCCTCACACAAGACAGGGGAACACAGGCTGGGATCATGACAAATATACTACCGTTCAAAAGTTTGGGGTCAGCAATTTTTTTTCTTTCTTTTTTTTCAAAGCAATTAATACTTTTATTTAGCAAGGATGTGTTAAATTGATCAATGAATCCTGAAAAAAGTATCACCGGTCATAAATAAAATATTAAACAGCACAACTGTTTCCAACATTGATAATAAATCATCATATTAGAATGATTTCTGAAGGATCATGTGACACTGAAGACTGGAGTAATGATGATAAATTCAGCTTTGATCACAGGAATAAATTACATTTTACTATATATTCTCATAGAAAACATTTATTTTAAATTGTAATAATATTTCACAATTTTTACTGTATTTTTGATCAAATAAATGCAGACTTGAGCATAAGAGACTTTCAAAAACATTAACAATAGTAATTTTTCATGTTATATATTTGAAGTTTTTCTTTGCAATATAATCACAGTATTATTGAAATGACAATTAAGCACATTTATACCCCATTTTTTGCTTGTTCTAATTAATGTATGTGTGTGCATATATATATATATATATATATAGTGCTGCTTTTATAAATTAAAATAATAAATCACAAAACATATGTGAGCATTACAGTTTGGGTGGAAATGTGCTTAGTTAACATGACAATATTGCAATGAAAAAGCTCCTAATGGCTTCTTTATGAAAAAGCATTTTCTTGGTGAGATTCACCCATGAGAGTGCTCATCCACAAGAGGGTGCTAGTTTACTAACATGTCCATAATGAGTTAGTATAATTTAGTGAGCTGGAGTGAGTTGGTTACACTGAGGCTGAATGTGAAATATTGCCAGACGGGCCGGTTATACGAGCCTCAGATGTGTTTTTGCTTTATACAGTCTTTACCCTGGATGACAGTAAACACTGGAAAACAACACAAAGACCTTGAAATCTTATATCCAGATTCATCCTGGTGATTCGTCACTCGTGTCCCTGTTCATTGGCAGGATTCTGGCGACGACTGGCTGGATTTTTCTTTCCGCTCGCACAGTATGTGTCCCTCCGAACGGGACGTTCCAAAAGGGATAAAACCCAATAAGGAAAACAGATGTTGTTCTGTTAACTCCGGGCTTTCATGATAAGAGGCTGTAAAAGTGATCTGGGACAGAAACAAGTCCAAAGACACATATTTCTCTTCTGCTGCTTCGTCTGTAGGTTAAGATGCTCTGAATTAAACCGCACACAATCAGAGACAGAACATTAGTTAAAGTGGACCTATTATGCAAAATCACTTTTATAAGTTGTTTGAACACAGGTGTGTGTCCACAGTGTGTGTAAACAATCAGCCTATAATGGTAAAAATCCAATCCAATTTTATAATCGCCATCAATCATTATCAATCTCTCATAACGAGCGGTTTCATATTTCCCCCTACTCCTATGTAAGAGTAGGGAAACCCCGCCCATGACTGTTTATGATTGGTCCTTTTATCATAGACACACCCCTGAGTGAGAAGCACAGAGACGCCATTTCTGTTTACTCGTTGTATCAGTGCTCGAGTATTACAATGTCTGCGGCAAAAACATTACAAATGTTCTGTTGTTGGATGTACCAACGAACATACAAGTCTCCATAGACTCCGGGCATCTGAGCCACTGAGGACACCGTGGATGAATTTAATTTATGAAGGAAATGTGCCGAAGAATGTCTGTAAAATGTATTTGCGCAAATCATTTTATGCATGACTACTAGCATGAACGAGGGTCTCAAACGCTGGATTTGCGAAAAAGTTGTTTCTGAAGGACGGGTCCATACTAACGCTTCGTGCTCTAACTTCATATCAGAACAAGTGAGGATGGCACTTCATATTTTGTGAATGTTTGCAAATTTCCTTTCTGAATGAGCTTTCTATAATGCTGTACGGCTAATATGGCTAAAGTTACCATCGTCTCTGACTGTATTCACAGAGACTAGAGCTATGCCGTTAGTTTTATCCCGAAAACACTCAACGTCTGCGTAATTCGTAAACGCACATTTATTATGCATTGTATAGTCAGGTGACGGACGTGTTATGTTCCCACACAAGCACCTATACAACAATTTATAGATTAACATGACGGTACATGCTAGTCGATGAGTTGAATCAACGTAACTCCACAACAACTAACATTACATACAGTGGGGAGAACAAGTATTTGATACACTGCCGATTTTGCAGGTTTGCCCACTTACAAAGCATGTAGAAGTCTGTAATTTGTATCATAGGTACTCTTCAACTGTGAGTGACGGAAACTAAAACAAAAATCCAGAAAATCACATTGTATGATTTTTAAGTAATTAATTTGCATTTTATTGCATGACATAAGTATTTGATACATCAGAAAAGCAGAACTTAATATTTGGTACAGAAACCTTTGTTTGCAATTACAGAGATCATACGTTTCCTGTAGTTCTTGACCAGGTTTGCACACACTGCAGCAGGGATTTTGGCCCACTCCTCCATACAGACCTTCTCCGGATCCTTCAGGTTTCGGGGCTGTCGCTGGGCGATACAGACTTTCAGCTCCCTCCAAAGATTTTCTATTGGGTTCAGGTCTGGAGACTGGCTAGGCCACTCCAGGACCTTGAGATGCTTCTTACGGAGCCACTCCTTAGTTGCCCTGGCTGTGTGTTTCGGGTCGTTGTCATGCTGGAAGACCCAGCCACGACCCATCTTCAATGCTCTTACTGAGGGAAGGAGGTTGTTGGCCAAGATCTTGCGATACATGGCCCCATCCATCCTCCCCTCAATACGGTGCAGTCGTCCTGTCCCCTTTGCAGAAAAGCATCCCCAAAGAATGATGTTTCCACCTCCATGCTTCACGGTTGGGATGGTGTTCTTGGGGTTGTACTCATCCTTCTTCTTCCTCCAAACACGGCGAGTGGAGTTTAGACCAAAAAGCTCTATTTTTGTCTCATCAGACCACATGACCTTCTCCCATTCCTCCTCTGGATCATCCAGATGGTCATTGGCAAACTTCAGACGGGCCTGGACATGCGCTGGCTTGAGCAGGGGGACCTTGCGTGCGCTGCAGGATTTTAATCCATGACGGCGTAGTGTGTTACTAATGGTTTTCTTTGAGACTGTGGTCCCAGCTCTCTTCAGGTCATTGAGCAGGTCCTGCCGTGTAGTTCTGGGCTGATCCCTCACCTTCCTCATGATCATTGATACCCCACGAGGTGAGATCTTGCATGGTGCCCCAGACCAAGGGAGATTGACCGTCATCTTGAACTTCTTCCATTTTCTAATAATTGCGCCAACAGTTGTTGCCTTCTCACCAAGCTGCTTGCCTATTGTCCTGTAGCCCATCCCAGCCTTGTGCAGGTCTACAATTTTATCCCTGATGTCCTTACACAGCTCTCTGGTCTTGGCCATTGTGGAGAGGTTGGAGTCTGTTTGATTGAGTGTGTGGACAGGTGTCTTTTATACAGGTAATGAGTTCAAACAAGTGCAGTTAATACAGGTAATGAGTGGAGAACAGGAGGGCTTCTTAAAGAAAAACTAACAGGTCTGTGAGAGCCGGAATTCTTACTGGTTGGTAGCTGATCAAATACTTATGTCATGCAATAAAATGCTAATTAATTATTTAAAAATCATACAATGTGATTTTCTGGATTTTTGTTTTAGATTCCGTCTCTCACAGTTGAAGTGTACCTATGATAAAAATTACAGACCTCTACATGCTTTGTAAGTAGGAAAACCTGCAAAATCGGCAGTGTATCAAATACTTGTTCTCCCCACTGTAAATGATCCACTAACCATTCAGTCTAAAAGTTGCACCTCTTCCTGAGTCTCTCATCTGTGTCCAACTCCGGTTCAAACATGTACGGCTGCACTCCACAACTGGTTATTTCTGACATTTTGGCTGAGTGAGATTTGCCTGTTTTGTTGTTGACAGAGTATCCGAAGCTTGGCGGGAAGCAGCAGCTCATTTGCATTTAAAGGGACACACACAAAAATGGCGCGTTTGTGCTCACACCCAAATAGGGGCACATTTGACAAGCTATAATAAATGATCTGGGGGGTATTTTGAGCTGAAACTTCACAGACACTTTCTGGGGACATCTGTGACTTACAATGCATCCGGAAAGTATTCACAGCGCTTCACTTTTTCTACATTTTGTTATCTTACAGCCTTATTCCAAAATGGAATAAATTCATTATTTTTTACCTCAATTCTACAAACAATACCCCATAATGACAACGTGAAAGAAGTTTGTTTGAAATCTTTGCAAATTTATTAAAAATAAAAAACGAAAAAAATCAGGCTGGGCCATTCAAGGACATTCACAGAGTTGTCCCGTAGCCACTCCTTTGTTATCTTGGCTGTGTGCTTAGGGTCGTTGTCCTGTTGTAAGATGAACCTTCACCCCAGTCTGAGGTTCAAAGCGCTCTAGAGCAGGTTTTCATCAAGGATGTCTCTGTACATTGCTGCATTCATCTTTCCCTCGATCCTGACTAGTCTCCCAGTTCCTGCCGCTGAAAAACATCCCCACAGCATGATGCTGCCACCACCATGCTTCACTGTACGGATGGTATTGGCCAGGTGATGAGCGGTGCCTGGTATCCTCCAGACATGACGCTTGCCATTCAGGCCAAAGAGTTCAATCTTTGTTTCATCAGACCAGAGAATTTTGTTTCTCATGGTCTGAGAGTCCTTCAGGTGCCTTTTGGCAAACTCCAGGCGGTCTTTTACTGAGGAGTGGCTTCCGTCTGGCCACTCTACCATACAGGCCTGATTGGTGGAGTGCTGCAGAGATGGTTGTTCTTCTGGAAGGTTCTCCTCTCTCCACAGAGAAATGCTGGAGCTCTGTCAGAGTGACCATCGGGTTCTTGGTCACCTCCCTGACTAAGGCCCTTGTCCCCCGATTGCTCAGTTTGGCCGGGCAGGCCAGCTCTAGGAAGAGTCCTGGTGGTTCAAAAACTTCTCCCATTTACGGATGATGGAGGCCACTGTGCTCATTGGGACCTTCAATGTTGCAGAAATTTTTCTATACCCTTTCCAAGATCTGTGCCTCGATACAATCCTGTCTCGTAGGTCTACAGACAATTCCTTGGACTTCATGGCTTGGTTTGTGCTCTGACATGCACTGTTAACTGTGGGACCTTATATAGACAGGTGTGTGCCTTTCCAAATCATGTCCAATCAACTGAATTTACCACAGGTGGATTTAAATCAAGTTGTAGAAACATCTCAAGGATGATCAGTGGAAACAGGATGCAACTGAGCTCAATTATGAGCGTAATGGCAAAGGCTGTGAATACTTATGTACATGTGATTTTTTTCGTTTTTTATTTTTAATAAATTTGCAAAGATTTCAAACAAACTTCTTTCACGTTGTCATTATGGGGTATTGTTTGTACAATTGAGGAGAAAAATAATGAATTTAATCCATTTTGGAATAAGCCTGTAACATAACAAAATGTGGAAAAAGTGAAGCGCTGTGAATACTTTCCGGATGCACTGTATATTACATATTGTGAAAAGGGGCATTATATGTCCCCTTTAAACTCTTTGCAAGCGTCACTGGACCTGTTTCATTCCCCCCTTGTGCACTTGAAAGATGCTTGCATGAGCGATAGCTTCATTAGTCTTTTGTTGTCTGCAAGATTGTTGTCTCGTTTTGCTTAATATACAGAATATTACAAAAGCAGAGACACTGTAAAAATGATTCTTTGCAATTATCTGTGGGATTTACTAGCAATTTCTGAAAGTGAAAGTTGTTTCTACAACATTGTTACCTTCCATTATACCCTACTAAAGCAGGTTTTCCTGCTTGAATGTTGATTATTTTCCTCATATTCTCCATTGTTGCGGCTCCTCTTTTCCCAGTCTGTCAGTAACGCTCTGTTTAGTTCCTGTCTCTAGGAAGCCCCTCCTTCTGAAAAGCACACTGTGCTCTGATTTGTCGGCTGGAGCAGTGTGTTGTGATTGGTCAAGCGCTTCCAACGTGTGTGGGAAATGTCCCGCCCCTTACCATAACCACCAGTTTCAACACACTACTAACTAACTCAACCAGGCCCCGCCCCTTTATTTTGCGTATGAATTATTTAAATGAGGAATATTGTGATGTGTTCGTTCCCGGAAGAAAACTCGAGACTACAATGGAGGCGTTTCAGGGAGTTCAGAAACAGTGACACTGATATAGAGAAGAACTCAGAGCTTTTTCATGCTCAAACAGCAACATTACACACTAAAGACAGATGAACATGGGAAAAAAGCATACTAGCATCCCTTTAAATGAATGACTACCACATTCTAACAGCTGGATTTTGATTTGTGTCCATAAAGTGGTGTGAAAATGCGTCAATTTGACAATGAAAATTCAATGCATCAGTTAGATAATTTAATAACATATTATAGTTATGTGGTGCAAAAGTCACTGCCACGATTCTAGGTTGTTGTGTGTGGTTGTTAGGGTGTTGCTAGGTGGTTTCCTACTCTCAAGACATGATTTGATAAATTGCATCATTTAATCAATTTTAATTGAATCAAATTGTTGTCAACACAAATGGAAGTGCACAGGGATGCTTTCCAATCAGTACAGCATGCTTATTGATCAGTCACATTTGAAACAATCAAAATTTTGACTTGTTTATTAAATTTGCGCTTGGCCTATTTGGATTATAAACGACAGAATTGATTGAATCAACCATAAAATATTTCAGTTTGACACTCTTCTATTTTTGGGATGCTTGTAATCTCGGAGTTGATGGCTGAAAGCAGGCCAGACTCAGGTCACTGGAAGCAGATTTGACCTTTGCTTTGACCTTTGCTTGTAGTAGCTGCTCGTCGCACCAGATTGTGTTACAAACGCAACCCAAATAAATGGCAAGAGAAAGAGAGGAAATGAGTCATTAGCCAGAGTTTTCTTTTGGAGGCTGCGACCGAGGGTTTGGTTTCAGGGTTAGATGTGATTCCTCGATTAAAGAGCTCCCCGGTTCAAATGTTTGATTTTGTTAATATTTTTTCTGTAGAAAGACAAACATAAATAGTGATGAAATCCAAAAATTAAAGTCACAGATGTATATTGACTGAGTAATCCACTGTTTTGTAGACGGGGGTCAAAACGACAATTTTCTGGAGATCTGGAGCCAATTTACAGTGGTGTAAAAATGACTTTAGAAAGATGGCAGCATCATTATTTTATTATTACACAGAGATTGGTAGGTCTATTAGTAAAATCTGTTGACTTTAGCAATCTTTGTTGCATTATATGCCAACGGTGACAGTTCAAAAATGGGAAAAAAGCACTTCTTGTATTTTTTTGCCTCAAGTTTGAAAGAAATATTAAAGATATCTTAATATCCTTTTAGATTCTGGTTTTTAACAAACTTTTCTTTTGTTATCTTCATTTTAAAGTCCCTATATGGTTCAATCCCGGAGATATGGAGATCTTAATGCGGCTCCATGAGTAAACTGGTACATTTCAGTTGTCGAAAACCAAATGATCAAAGACAAGAAGTGCTTTTTTCCCATTTTTGAACGGTCACCGTTGGCATATAATGCAACAAAGATTGCTAAAGTCAACAGATTTAACTAATAGACCTACCAATCTCTGTGTAATAATAAAATAATGATGCTGCCATCTTTCTAAAGTCATTTTTACACCCCTGTAAATTGGCTCCAGATCTCAGGTGAAAATTGTCATTTCTACAAAACAGTGGATTACTCTGTAAATATACATCTGTGACATTTAATATTTTGGCTTTCATCACTATGTATGTTTGTCTTTGTACAGAAAAAATATTAACAAAATAAAAAATTTGAAGTTTCCGAAATTTGGTTGATTTGACACGGAATGTTAGTTTTCTATGTGAATATATAGTAAAGTGTAATTTATTCCTGTGATCAAAGCTGAATTTTCAGCATCATTACTCCAGTCTTCAGTGTCACATGATCCTTCAGAAATCATTCTAATATGATGATTTGATGCTCAAGAAACATTTCTCATGTCACTTTTGATAAATGTAATGCATCTCTGCTGAATAAAAGTATTAATTTCTTTTCTTTTGCTGACCCCAAACTTTGAATGGTCGTGTATATAATAAGCCGTAATCTATACTAGTGTATGATCAGTTGAGTTTTATCCAGGTCTGATTTTCTCGGAGCCATCGTTCCATATCTCGCAGCCTGGCATATCATGGTATGGTTGGATATATATCACTTTTACAGTCCTGGTAATTGGAACCAGCCTCTTCCTCCGAACGATGGGAGAAATCGATAGCGTGAGACGAAGCCATAGCGTTCAGAAGTCATATGTGAAATATTACAGACGAAGCCTCACGTTTGGCTCTCGGCTGTTTGACCTGAGCCTGTCAGATTGTTCTCTCTCCGTCCGTCCGTTCGTCTGTCCGCACACAGCTGTCTCTGCGGGTGTATTTGATATAATGGGGGGTGTTGAGGAGAAACAGGTGTTGTGTATTAGTTCCACTTTTTTATTTTTCCCCCCAAAATGTCACTAGGCTGGATAGAGTTGTCAGAGCGCATTATTGTGAAATACAGCTGGAGGGTTTTGTTTGACTATTGCTACAAAACATTTTCTTTCGGTGTGTGAAGAAAAATGGGGGAAATGTCATCCAGGTGGACTGACCTCAGAAGGGAAGGCCAGCGAGACAAATGCTTTGAGCTGGGGAAAGATTCCTCCTGCTCGCTTTACGCTTTCTTTAGCTGGTTGTCCACATTATAGAAGTAAACGGGTCGCAAGTGCCAGCTGTTATTGACTTTACAATGTGTTTCAAAACCAGTGTAATTTTATTATTATTTATTTACCATTATAGCTTTTATTAATATTTTAAATTAGTTTTTATTTTGCTATCTTCTGTTTTTATTTTAATTTGAGTTAAAAAATTATTATGAAACATTTTTCATTAAAATATTTTATTTTTGTTTTAATGTTTCAGTGTTAGTACTATTAGCTTTATTTTAGTTTATTTTAGTTTTCACTTAAATTTTTTTTGTTTTTATTTTAATTTTAGTTTAGTCATTTTGTTATATGCTTTTGTAATTTTAATAAATATTATTATTATTATTATTAATAATAATATATTATTATTATTATTATAGTATAATATTAATATAACACATTTTTATTAAATATTTTTTTGTATTTAATATTTATTTATTTACAATTATTTATTTAGCTTTATCGGAAATGAATTTAGTTTAATTATTTTTTCTGTTTTCATTTTAATTTTAGTTCAATTTTAGTCATTTTGTTTTGTGCTTTTGTCATTTTTATTAAATTATTATATTTTCCAATTAATTATTATTTTTAAATAATAATAATAATAACACATTGTATTAAAATATTAATATTTATTTTTTATTGTAATATTTTTTTTAATTAAAGTTATTTATTTATTTAAAAATATTTATTTAGCTTTATTTCAATTTAGTTTTCCATTTAATTTATTTTTTTTCTATTTTCATTTTAATTTTAGTTGCATTTTACTCATTTTGTTATGTGCTTTTGTTTTTTATTACTATTAGTTAACACATTTTATTAAAAAAAAAAAAATATATATATATATATATATATATATATATTTATTTATTTATTTATTTATTTTATTTTTTTAAATTTTATGTATTTAAAATGTATTTATTTAGCTTTATTTCAGTTTTAGTTTTCCATTTAGTAATTTTAGTGTTTCAACTTTTTTTTTTTTAGTTTAAGTTTTTCATCTAATATTTATATTTTATTTTATTTCAGGTTTAAAACATGTTTTAATTAAATAGTTTTAGAAAGATTATAAATATTCTGCTTTGGTTGATAATTTGAGAATAAATTCAATGGCCTTTTTGCAGGGCGTTTTGTTAGACGCTTCGATCAGACTGGACCTGCTGCAAACTAAATGTGGCTTGAGATGCAAATGCAAAAACATGATATCAGGCCCAGTCCACCTCAATGAATTAAATATTGTTCGCCTCAACATCTCAAAACAGACCGCTCTGTGACCCCTGCCCCGAAATTCAGTTTCATTGCTCAACCTGTTCGCATTTATCATGTTTTCAGCTGATGCCTTGAAGACGGATGGCTCTTCTCAAGGACTAGCTGCAGCGTCCAAAAGTCTGCACCCCTAATTCAATGAGATAAATTGGAAAAATGTGTAAATGCAAGTTATATTTACTAGCCAGCGTCGGGAGTGCATTTGGAAGCCCCTCTCCGAGCGCAGTAAATCTAGCCAGAGTTTCAGAAGGGCTTGGAGAGATCATTAGCCTGACACTAACCAGAGGAACGATCTGGGACGCCGGCCTTCTCTGGACACGCACCAAACATCCCGCCTCATGAACGACTGCTGCTCGGTTTCAGGAGGTTTGTTTAGGTCAGGGCTTTATTTGCCAGGTTTGTTGGTCTGTACTGAAAAGTAATGAAATATAATATATGTTTGCTGGGACAAGCTTCTGTTGCACATATTTGAGACAGAAATATACTTTTATTAGCGCTGCACGAATCTGGATAAACTGAGAATCACGATTTTTTTTTGTTTCAAAGTTGTGGAATTTACTTGAGCTTCTGATAAAATGTTAATTGCTGCAGTCTATTTAAAATGTTTAATTACTCTGAATGAATAATCGGTTTGAGTGAATGATTCAATGACTCACTCATAAAGACTTCACTTGTTTTGTAACTGGATGAATCAGTGTTTTTGAACGAATCTCTTGAGTGAATGATTCAATGACTCACTCATAAAGACTTCACTTGTTTCATTACTGGATGAATCAGCGTTTTTGAACGAATCTCTTGAGTGAATGATTCAGTGACTCACTCATAAAGACTTCACTTGTTTCATTACTGGATGAATCAGCGTTTTTGAACGAATCTCTTGAGTGAATGATTCAGTGACTCACTCATAAAGACTTCACTTGGTTTGTAACTGGATGAATCAGCGTTTTTGAACGAATCTCTTGAGTGAATGATTCAATGACTCACTCATAAAGACTTCACTTGTTTCATTACTGGATGAATCAGCGTTTTTGAACGAATCTCTTGAGTGAATGATTCAGTGACTCACTCATAAAGACTTCACTTGTTTCATTACTGGATGAATCAGCGTTTTTGAACAAATCTCTTGAGTGAATGATTCAATGACTCACTCATAAAGACTTCACTTGTTTCATTACTGGATGAATCAGCGTTTTTGAACGAATCTCTTGAGTGAATGATTCAGTGACTCACTCATAAAGACTTCACTTGTTTTGTAACTGGATGAATCAGCGTTTTTGAGTGAATCTCTTGAGTGAATGATTCAATGACTCACTCATAAAGACTTCACTTGTTTCATTACTGGATGAATCAGCGTTTTTGAACGAATCTCTTGAGTGAATGATTCAGTGACTCACTCATAAAGACTTCACTTGTTTTGTAACTGGATGAATCAGCGTTTTTGAACGAATCTCTTGAGTGAATGATTCAGTGACTCACTCATAAAGACTTCACTTGTTTTGTAACTGGATGAATCAGCGTTTTTGAGTGAATCTCTTGAGTGAATGATTCAATGACTCACTCATAAAGACTTCACTTGTTTCATTACTGGATGAATCAGCGTTTTTGAACGAATCTCTTGAGTGAATGATTCAGTGACTCACTCATAAAGACTTCACTTGTTTTGTAACTGGATGAATCAGCGTTTTTGAACAAATTTCTTGAGTGAATGATTCAATGACAAATACATTTTTTAACAGTCACTTGTCGCCACCTACTGGGGTAACAATGTAATAAATACAATCTTTATTTGAAGTTACTTTCAAAAGGGGATTTACTCTAATTTAATCACAATCAGTGTTTATATCCATTTCATGTTCATATTTGGACCAGTAGACTCTGAAATACTTAAAGTGAAATCGATGAACGAACTAATATGACGTTATTTCGATCAAAATCAGGCCAAAACGACGTTCATTTTGAGTTGTTTTCGGGAAGTCTTGCCAAAGCAAACTTTCCAGAAAACTTTCAGCTGGCAAACACCTTCGAACTACTATTGGTCCGTGGTGATGATGTAATAGGTGGGCGTGGCTCTTCTTTGAGGTGGAAATCTCCGGTTCATTTTTTCTGTTCAATCCGTCGAGGTCAGACGTGAGTAAAAACATGAACACACTAGAGAGATGCTTTATAGTAGAAAACGAAGCTGTAATTCTAATCGAAAGCGACACTGTCACTTTTTCAAGTTTAATACGGTAAAGCTGCTTGATTTAAAGCAATCTATTGTATAAAGTGCTATAAATAAACATGACATGTTGTTGTGTGTCTATGTTATTGAGAGGAAAGCGTGCAGCTCATATTTACATATTCATCTAACCGTCGCTCTCAGATGCTTGTCAAAGTGAATTGGTTCTGTTTTTCTCCATATGATCTTTCACTCTGCTTAAGTTGTTTAGTTGAGCTACAAAAACATCCATTAGGGATCCTGGCTTTTGATTGTGGAAAAAAGTAAAGGATATTTGAAAGACGAATGTGCTTCTTGATGCAAGAGGGAGTTGAGATTGAACAGAGCTGTTTTTTTTGAGAAGTGTTTTGTGTGTGGGTCACGAAGTAAGATTTAAGACGAATGCGTATTATTCCTTGGAAGTTCCACCATTGTGGTTTGTGTAATTTCTGAATCGCATCTTTGTGTTCTTCAGTACTCCTTCATGACCTGATGTCCTCTCGTTTCTCCAGACTTTAGTACCTCTTTTCCTGGCACACTCTCTTGATTAGAAGATTCTTGATTCTTAGGCTAGAAAAATACTGTACGCTAGTGCACCAATGCAGATGTGAATGCTTGGCCAATACACTACTTCAGCAAAGAGCTGAAAAAGAAAAGGGACTGTAGAAGAAGATGGTTTACACCAGGGTTTCTCAAAGTTTAGCTCCAACCCTGAACAAGCTAAACGAGGTCTTCCACAGGTGAGTGAGTCTGATCAGGGTTTGAGCTAAACTCTGATGGGCCCTTGAGGAACCCTCCTTTTATTTTCTATGAAAATATTTATTTATTTATGGTCCTGAAATGTGATAATTTTTTTTGTCCTGAAAATTTTTTTTTTTTTTCAAAGTATTATTAATCCTAAAATTGGCTTCATGTTCTATAACCAAATGTTATTTATTTATTTATTCATTCATTTTATTTATTTATTTAAAATGATTAATGTTTCTAAAATAGGCTTCATGTTCAATAAGTATTTATTTATTTATTTTAAATGATTAATAGTCCTGATGTAGGCTTCATTTTCTGACAAAAAATAATGAATTAATTTACCTTTTAAAGTATTAATGATCCTAAAAATAGGCTTCATTTTCTATAACAAAATGTTATTCATTTATTTATTTGAAATAATTAAATGGTCTTTATTTTCTATCAGAGAAAAAGTATTATATTACATTATCTATGTATGTATTTATTTAAATTATTAATGTTCCTAAAATAGGCTTTGTGTTCTGTAAGTATTTATTTAACTTTTAAAGTATTAATGATCCTAAAATTGGCTTCATGTTGACAAAATGTTATTTATTTATTTATTTTAAATTATGAATGGTCCTGAATCTGATATAGGCTTAATTTTCTGTCGAAAATTAATTCATTAATTCAACTTTTAAAGTATTAATGATCCTAAGATTTGCTTCATTTTCTATTTTAAATTAGGAATGACCTTAAAGTATAGTGTTTATTTTCTATCAGAATTTTGTTTATATTACATTATGTATAAATAATTTATTTATTTAAAATGATTAATGTTCCTGTAGGCTTCATGCCCTATAAGTATTTATTTATTTATTTAACTTTTAAAGTATTAATGATCCTAAAATTGGCTTCATTTTCTATAACAAAATGTTATTTATTCATTTTATATATGTAAAATGATTCATTTTTATAAAATAGGCTTCATGTTCTATAAGTATTTATTTATTTATTTATTTTAAATTAATAATAGTCCTGAATCTGATATAGGCTTCATTTTCTGCCTGAATTTTCTTCTATTTATTTAACTTTTAAAGTATTAATGTTCCTAAAATAGGCTTCATGTTCTATTTTTTTTTATATATTTATTTATTCTGTCAAATGCACCTCAGACATGTTCCTAAAAATGCATAGGGTGGACTAAACACTCCATCACAAAATACATTAAATGACGACAATGACCACGACATTTCCTTGACCTCAGGAAGCCCTTGAATAATCCAGCGAGCTCTTTACGTATTCAGCCAGCTCTCAGATGCGCTCATGTTTGGCAGGCGGAGGCGAGACTGACCTCACTTTCTGTGGACACTTGTTGATCGGCCGTGATAGCACAGCGAATGCTGAATCACTCCTCCCGCATACCAACAGATCTATAAATTCAAGCCAGACGGAACCATTTAAAGGGCAAAGATCAGGATCAATCCAAAAGTGGGATGTGGGAAAGAAAAACACTTTTCTTCAGCTTGTGTTGCATCCACAAAATACATTTCCCTCTGAGCCGGACTGTAAGTGAAACAATATATGAGTCTGTCCAAGTTCTGCGATATCAATCTGACGCATATGAGTGAAACACAGTCTGGCCTTTAATGCAAGCTCTTAACCTCTTACCTGACCAAATGTACTCGTTTTGTTCTTCTTCAATACATCAAATCATCTCAGCAGTAACTTGTAGAAATATATTTTTTTATTTTGAAAGCAAGTCAGGATTAATTCACGTAACAGAACGTGAACTTAATGCTAGAAATGTCTCGTTTTGACATTTTTTTTGAATCTCTAAACCACTTCCTCTTTCACTTCCCCCTAAAAATCCAATTAGCCGAGCGACTGTTCCTAATGAAGGGAATTTATGAAGTGAATAAAGCCTGTTTGTTCACCCACATCCAGGTGTTTTTCCCGCTCTTCTCATCGTAATTGTCATCTGTCGCTACATGTGACGCATGACGTTTGCAGAATGGTGTCTTTTCTCATGTTTTCAGCATCATTACTCCAGTCTTCAGTGTCACATGATCCTTCAGAAATCATTCTAATATGATGATTGCTGCTTTATTATAACTAATTTATACAACAATTCTTTCTGGTTCTCGAATCTGATTGGCTGAGAGCCTTTTCCAGCCGTGCGATATCCACCCAGTATCATAACTCAAACCGTTTCACCGTTTGTATCACTCCGCTTGCGGCGACTGTCAGGGCTATCGAGCAAATCCACCATAAGTTAAAAAAAAAAAAATACTACTTATGTTGTGTCACGAAATGTAGTTTTAACAGTTCTTTAGGCGAGAATGTAGCTATTTCGACCTCAAATATGTGACTTTATATAAACATAGCACCTATTTTACAATTTGTTTAGAAGTTTTCACAGATGTGAGCTCAGAATGTGTACCCGCTCAGAACAGCTTCATCTCGGACAGTCCTTTGGGAATTTGCCGCTGGCTCTTATGTAGATAGTGGTTAAACATGAGATATAATTAATTTGGGGTTTATCAAACGGGCAATCTTTGGTCTTATTAATCTATTACATGTTCCAGAGCAAATCTATTTTGGTTAAGGGGAAAATTAAGTTTCATAACTTTATATTTAGGCTATATTTAACTTGAATCATGTACTGGAGCGCTGTTTTTGTACATTTGACTGAATTGTTTGCTTGTGTTTTTTCCCTATTGTCTTTTATAATGGCTATTGTTGTTCAATAAATATTATTTTATATAAATATGCCGTATTTGGTATGGAGAAAGGGTCCGTCAGTGATTGCAATAGTCGACTTCAGTGACAGTTACATTATTACACCACTAGATGGCGACAAAGACTGTCTTTATGAGTGACTGGTTGTAAACAAGGAAGTTGTTTTAGCGCTGTGAATCTTTTAAAAGGACAAAGACAAAGATATCTCTTTTCTTCAGTGGACATTCAAACAGACTTTTTATAATGGATATAATATTTTGGACATCAACCTGAAGAATGAATGCTATATCAGATGCAGGTAATACACTCGTTTAGTCGAATTCTCTCTCATAATACTCTACATAATACAATAAACTTTAATGAAGCGACTCAATGTTCTAAAGTGTCGTTTCAGGATTAGTAACGGAGGCTTGGTGCCGTCGAACTGTTGTATAAACACAATTTCACACTCGTAGCCGTGTGACATGGCTGTATATCAGTCATTACCTACGGCCGAATCACAGTCGTGCTGATGTACAGCCATATCGCACTGCTATTTGTGTGATGCTGCTCATATAAAAGTTTACTTTAACACTCTTTTCCCTTGTCTTTGTTTTTGCTGCCTGGACAACAAAATGGTAATGTGGTTTTGAGCTGACAAGGTGTGTGTGTGTGTGTGTGTAAGAGGAAAATTTCACAGCGCTCTGTGTCAGTGGAATGTCTCTGTTTACTAGGCAAACGTTCCTGTCAATCCAGAGAGACGGATTCTCTCAGGAATGGCAGAAATGCAGACATCAATCACAGGCGTTTCGCTGTAAGCTGGGTGAGATAATATTGTGGAAACCATAACTATTTTACAGTTTTTTTTTTATTGGCCATTAAGTTTCCTAAAGTATGAGAGTGTTATGATAGAGATGCTTTAATAGTGTCACTCATTTTTGCTCACTTCAGTGGACCGATATTCATTTTGGGAATCAGTTCAAAATGTCCATTTGAATAACTCTGAATCTCAAACTCAAACATATTAACAGAATCCCCACATTTTCCATATATTTAATTGTTTTAGTAAATATATGTGAGGAATAATTGAGAACTGGCCGATGAATTATTAGAAAATGTGTAATGTTGCACCTCGGTGTGCATTATTTTCTAATAATTCAACGGCCCAAGAGTCAGCAGCGTCTCGACTACTAGTGAAAGTGTAAGTTTATCTGCTTCAAGAACAGCGCCGTTATTACCTCACTAGTGAGAAATGTCATGTAGCTTTTAAGTTGCTAAACTATTTTACTGATAAAATCATCAGAGCAGCAACACCATGTTTGTGTGCGAGTGTGTGTCCGGACTGTATGTGTGTGTGTGAATTTGAGCGGAATAAAGAGAGTATGTGCTTTCCATACATAATAAAACGCAATTTTGTGGCAAAAAACATTGAAATAGTTGTTATTTTTATCCTATTGTTTACTATATTTATTTGCTTGTTCAGTGTCGTTGTGTGTTTGGTTCTTTTGCTGTTGTCGGCTGTAAGGATCTTTGAAATAACTGAAATCATTTGGCGGAGTGAAATGGAACTGTAATGCGGTCAAAACCTGCCTGGAACTACTTTAGCCGTGCGTTTCCCTGAAAATAACTGCACACCTTAGAACATTCGTCAACCAATCAGATTCAAGCATTCAACAGCTCTGTAGAAGATAAATATTGCTGTTTATTGCTATGATATGTTATATTGGTGCATATGAATGAGCGAAAAACAATGTTATTTCACTGTATTTTGCATTAAACATTGTGAATGTATACTTGGCAACAAATCACCCGTTTAATCTATTTCAGATCAAATACATGTGTTTTGAAATATATGTTTTCCAAAAGCTGAAAAAATATGCACTACCATTATTTGATGTTTTTGAAAGAAATTAATACTTTTGTTCAGCAAAGATGCATTAAATTGATCAAAAGTGCCACTAAAGACATTTATAATGTTACATTAGAATAAATGCTGTTCTTTTTGAACTTCTATTCATCAAAGAATCCTGAAAAAATAATCATAAATGTTTCTTGAGCAGCAAATCATCATATTAGAATGATTTTCTGAAGGATCATGTGACACTGAAGACTGGAGTAATGATGCTGAAAATTCAGCTTTGATCACAGGAATAAATTCCTGTGATTGTTAATTTCAATTTTAATAATATTTCAAAATTTTTACTGTATTTCTTTTACTGTAGTTTGTATATAAATGCAGCCTTGCTGAGCAGAAGAGACTTGGGAACATTGGGAAAAGAATATCACTGAACCCAAACATTTGAACGGTACACTGTAAAAAAAAAATCCCCGTAAAATTTACGGTAAAAAAAACGGCAGCTGTGGTTGCCAGAACTTTGCCGTAAAAAATATGGTAGCAACATTTTAGGTTTTACAGATGTAAGTTAAATTTACAGTAAATAACCGTATTTCATTAACTGAAATAATGTTCAATTACCAACTTATTGAAATACTAATATCTGTTATGTACCTTTGATGATATATACTGACAACCACCAATCACAGTGGAGATGAGAGTCACATGATGAATCAAAGCTCATCACAAGCAGCTTTTAGGAGGTACTAATACTAATATATGGTGCATAGTGTCATTCACACAAACACTAAACACCATCATGGTAACACACATGAAATTTTAAAAATGCAATAAACATTAATTTAACAACATTAAATGTAACATAAAACCCTAATGTACATAACTGATTAGAAAAAACTAAGAAGAAACTAAGTTGTTTCAATGAAAATACATCAAATGTGAAGTGTCACGCAGGGAATTCTGGGAATGTCAGTTTACGGTTTTTCACTGTAAATTACACAACGTCTTGTTCTTTTTAAATTTAACGGTATTTTACTGTAAAATTACATTAAATGTAAGGTTAGATCTATTACAGTTATTCACCGTATATAGCGCGGAAACTTTCTGTTAACCAGTTAACTGTTTTTAACCGTAGCATTTTTACAGTCTTTTACCGTTAAAATCACGATCATTTTTTACGTATATAGTTTTTTTGCTATATGCTTCCAGCACATCTATATATTAAGCCATATACTAAGCCATCAGTCTATAGTCAAAACCAGGTATGTGATTTTCCGTCCTCTAAACACGTGGCGTCTCCTGATGATCAGCGCGTCAGACTTCATTGCAGTAATTGGCCTGACTGCAGGGGACGCGAGCTTGAAATATTTTCATAGCGGGATATATGTGATTTAGACTGCCAGATCTTATTTAACATAAAAAGCAACAAGTTAAATGCTTTCTCCGCTTTTGTTCTTTGGGGAGTTTAAGCTTGATCCACTTTGAGTAATTCTCAGCAGATTTGACAGTCGGTGTTTAATATCTATGACTGCAAACACAAGAAATGCGACATAAAGTCTGTAAATATGATTATGGGTCATGATTATTACTAACTCTGTTAGTTTAGTCATATTTATTTTAATGTCCCCCCCCCGTCAAATGCTAATGATGTGACTTGCCTCTGTAATGTAGACCACATGTTCATGCCCAAACATCTGCAAATGAATCTTGGATGCAGTTGTAAAGAAGGAAATGGGTACCTATAGGAAAAAAAATGCATTAATATATAGTCTTGTAGTTTGGATGGATGACAAGAACTGACGTATGAATGTAGTTAGTTTTAGTTGCTAAGTCAGGCATTACTGTTTGTGCTACTTGTGGAGTATCGTGCACTGAAAATAATGTGATGTAGGATTTACGATGAAACCATTTTGACTGATAATAAATGGCAAGTATAGTGAATTAAACATGAAATATTGAAGTAAAGGTTTCTAAATGCTGTTGTTTTGAACTTTCTATTCATCAAAGAATCCTGGAAAATAAAATGCATCACAGTTTCCACAAAAATATGACTGTTTTTAACACTGATAATAATCATAAATGTTTCTAGAGCAGCAAATCCTCATATTAGAATGATTTCTGAAGGATCATGTGACACTGAAGACTGGAGTAATGATGCTGAAAATTCAGCTTTGATCACAGGAATAAATTCACATAATATATTTACATAGAAAACACGGATTTTAAATAGTAAAAATATTACACAATTTTACCGTATTTTTGATCAAATAAATGCAGCCTTGGTGAGCAGAAGAGATATTAAAATCTTAATGGCACGTGACACATTGAATTAAACGTGAAATTTAGAAAGACTGAAATAATATTGTCTTGTAAAACTTACTCCAATCACCTTTATTTGATTTACAACTCGTTTTTTAACAGTGTGTGATGTCAAGAATATGTGTTTCATTGCTTAAAAATCAAAGTTATGATGATATTTCATCATTTCGTGTTTGAGGGTACGTTTACATTTACATCGCGTACAGGCAAAGCGTTCCCTGTTCACACGGATCCGCGAAAACGACTAAAAACGCTGTATTCTGCTGCCAGGCCAGTAGATGGCGATGTCACTTTGTAAAAAAAAACAACACTGCGCCTATAGACTGAACATGCAGTACGCATGCGCATGACTTCACTGAGACAATAATGGTATCGTTTTCAAAAAGTTGTGTTTTCAGGCACCCAAAATGCCGTTGTCCTGTAAATGCGCGGCCAAAATGCATAAAAAGTTGTCTGTTTTTAGTTAAAAATGGTGTTGTGTAAACGGCCCCTTATATAAACTATAAACTTCTAAATTATTCTCATTTTATACTTAATGCATGTGAAGATTTTAGACGATGTTTGTGCGTTCATTGGTTGGTTTGTGGGAAAATCTCCTGTCGCCGTGTTTTCAGGAGACCTTGAAGTGTCTGGTCAGTTTCTGTAATCTTCACTTTGACCCTTTGAAGCCTTATTAAGGGCTCAGGAGAGGGCAGAGGGGCCCTGACCCCGCTTCTCTGAGGGCCGCGTGCATTATAATGCAAGAGTCTTGAAGTGGCATTTGAAACCCCGGGAGGTGTGCAACACTTTTTCCCCCCTTTTTCTCCCAATTAAACTCATTTTTGCTCCCAACAAGAGGCCTGTATTAGTGAAGACTTCATTCGCAGTTGTTTTTTCAGAAAAGTGCTGTTAACTGAAGATTGCCACTGTGCATGTGAAACTTCTGTCTATAGAAGGACTCAGAACAAATACAGTACATAAATATTGAAATATCACTACCATTAAATTGATCAAAACTGACAGTAAAGACATTTATAATGTTACAAAAGATTTCAAATAAATGCTGTGCTGTTCTTTTGAACTTTCTATTGATCAAAGAATCCAGGGAACAAATATATATCGGTTTCCACAAAAAAATAAGAAAATTAATCACTTTATTGTAATATTGTAAAGACATTATTTAAATTGCAAATTATTTATACCTACATTATGATACTATTTGTTTTATTTTATTCTGATATAAGTAAAAAAAAAAATTTTTTGTTAAAAAAAAAGCACTTTTAATGCTGTAATATAAGAGAACCACCTTTGAGAATAATGATAATTTAATAAAAAAATAAATAAATTCCATTAAAATAATATCAGTCAATTCACCTTTATTTATATATTCTTTGAAACAATTTTCACTCTAAATTGCTAGTTAATTTCACAAATAATTACAAAGAAACAGCTGCAAGTTTTGAATTAAAAGGGCTATATGTAAGAATTTTCATGTATTAATTGTTTTTTTTAATTATTTTTATTGCCTTTGTGTGAACAGCTTGTAACGAAATGAGACCTTCCCCGACTTCCTGGGTTGTCTATGAGTTATGTGAAGGACTCGGGGCGTTTTTGCTGGGAAAATCAAAAGATCAAAAGCCTCTCTCTCTTCTGCTCTAGACACATGAAACGAACAAATGCTTGTACAATGTTCAGGATAATGCTGAAAACGCCATTCTGTACTGTAATGCCACTAGCCGCGTTTCCACTGTCGGGCCCAAAATGTGCGTGCTGGTGCGTGCCAGGGCCAGTCGCATTTCCACTGTCACTTCCAGCGCTTGACTGGGCCTCGTCGGGGCTTCCTCGGGGCCAACGGCCAGGGTTTTTTGGCCCGCTGAATACCTTGGTGCAAAGCGGGCCAGCTCGGGCTTGAGGAGTGACTACGAACAAAGGAACAAAGTTTATCTGAGTCTGGAGACAGCAGCGCCGCGGATTATTTCATATACCAGCTAACATCAGCATTAAAGACTTTCAGAAAAAACTCACTTTCAGACAGCAGCAAATGTTTGATATAACTTCTGTTTGTGATCCGATGTGGATTCTGACCACCATATAAAGCAGAAATATTTATATGCGATGCAAAAGACTATGCGCGCTAACCATTACTATAGTAAACATGGTAAAATCGAGAGCTTCCTCTGTTTCTCTGACTGAAAATATAACTGTATTGGGACTGTCACTGGAGAGAGTGCTAAAGCTCCTCGGGTCATATTTTTGGTGGAAAATTTGTAGAAATGATCATTCTTTCTAAATGTGATGTAAACATACTGTCCTGTGACTACAAATAATTAGCCTATTAGCTATTAAAACTATTAAACTATTAGCCCAGCCCGGCCCGTTGAAAGCCTTGGCTCGCACTGGCCCGACAGTGGAAAAGCGGCTATTGTGTCATGGAAAGAAAAGGTATTCATTCAAACTATAGTCTCACATAGCCAGATCTATATACACTATATTGCCAAAAGTTTTGGGACGCCTGCCTTTACATGCACATGAACTTTAATGACATCCCATTCTTAATCCGTAGGGTTTAATATGGAGTTGGCCCACCCTTTGCAGCTCTTCTGGGAAGGCTTTCCACAAGGTTTAGGAGTGTGTTTATGGGAATTTTTGACCATTCTTCTAGAAGCGCATTTGTGAGGTCAGGCACGGATGTTGGAGGAGAAGGCCTGGCGCAGAGAAGCGTGATTGGTCCCTCCAGAGAACACGTCTCCACTGCTCTAGAGTCCAGTGACGGCGTGCTTTACCCCACTGCATCCCACGCTTTGCATTGCACTTGGTGATGTAAGGCTTGGATGAGCTGCTCGGCCATGGAAACCCATTCCATGAAGCTCTCTACGCACTGTTCTTGAGCTAATCTGAAGGCCACAGAAGTTTGGAGGTCTGTAGCTATTGACTCTGCAGAAAGTTGGCGTCTTCTGCGCACTGTGACCCTCAGCATGCGCTGACCCCGCTCTGTGATTTTACGTGGCCTACCACTTCGTGTCTGAGTTGCTGTTGTTCCCAATTGCTTCCACTTTGTTATAATACCACTAACAGTTGACCGTGGAATATTTAAAAAGATGAAGTCAATGGGTGCCGTCAACTGTCTGGTTCTTTTGTCTGGTAAAATATCTTAATTTTTGGGTGAACTAACCCTTTAAAGTATGTAGCTAATATAAATGTTTTAGTTAAGAGATGTTGCATCAGTGTTAGAGCTGTGCAATATAAAGGTTTTCTTGATCAAACAGCCGTTGTTGCCAAGTTGCATCACTGGTTTTTAATGAGTGACATTTATTTTACTTTACAATACTAAGTATGTATAAATTTGTTGAAAAGTTTGCGGTCTGTAAGATTTTTTAAATGTTTTTGAAAGTCTCTTCTGCTCACCAAGGCTGCGTTTATTTGACTGAAAATACAGTAAAAATTAGGGATGTACGATATATCAGCCACCATATCGGTATCGGCCGATATATGTTAATTTTTAATGTTATCGTTATCGGCCCGATAAGAAAATTTGGCCAATATATTAAAGCCGGTAAATAATGTAAGGTTTTAAATTGCTTGAAATGATTGAAATCACTTCATAAAGGAAAATACAGCGCAAGTCTGTCATATAGGCTACATAAAATTATAACGAGAACATCATAATTGTGTGCTTGGGTCATGGCTTTTAATGGTGTGACCTTTGTTTTTGTAATCAGGCTCTCAAAAATTATATACAAATTTGGATTTATTTTAAGTGTAATTTATTCCTGTGATCAAAGCTGAATTTATCATCATTACTCCAGTCTTCAGTGTCACATGATCCTTCAGAAATCATTCTAATATGATGATTTGATGCTCAAGAAACATTTATGATTATTATCAATGTTGAAAATAGTCATATTTAGTAGTGAGGAAATTTCACGAATGGATTTATTGCACAGGTGGTAACCTATCACGGTACCACGCTTGAGTTCACTGAGCTCCTGAGAGCGACCCATTCTTTCACAAATGTTTGTAGAAGCGTCTGCATGCCTAGTGCTTGATTTATACACCTGTGGCCATGGAAGTGATTGGAACACCTGAATTCAATGATTTGGAGGAGGGTCCCAATACTTTTTGGCAATATAGTGTAGTTTATAGTCTCAAATATACTTTCTAATCAAACTATCATAACAGTGTAATTTGAATTACCTCAGCTGTCGACATGATGTCGGTCTGCTGCAAACATCTATCACTATGATCAGATGATTTCTATTGCTATGAATTGCTGTTTTCTCGAGCTTCAGCGTCTATTTATAATCTAGGGGGCGGGGCTTCAGATTCTAGCGCGCATTTGATTGGACACAAAATCTGATGAGACGCTGAAGTGCAGAGTGATGTCATGAGAGACTAAGTTTTGAACGCTTATATCTTCTAAATGCGAATTTTGTCATTGTTTTGGAGCACACTAGCTTATAGATAACAGTAAGACTAACATATTCATACTAAAAGCCAAAACACTTTGGGGACTCGCGCAGCTGCAGAACTGTATTTAATTGGACCCATGCACACACAGAAGACGAGGCGAGAGGAATCGTCATGGAGGAAAGCTCGTCTCCCGGTGTCAGAGTTTTGCTGCGAGGCAACCAGACAGCTGTGTTGACGGCGCAGTCGTAGATTACAAACAGCAGCTTTCTGGCGAACCAGCGTTTCTGCACGAGGACGTCCTTTGATCATCCGCCGCTGTTAAACTTCACGATCGCCCTGGCGTCAGATAAAACTCCTGATTACTGTCTTAATGACAGGGTTGAAGTCCGATACAGATCCCATGATACTCAGCTTTCAGTGTTTGTTGTTTATGCCAATAATAACTTAAGAGTGGCTTAAAGGGATAGTTCACCCAAAGATGAAGTCAATGGGTGCCGTCAACTGTCTGGTTCTTTTGTCTGGTAAAATATCTTAATTTTTGGGTGAACTAACCCTTTAAAGTATGTAGCTAATATAAATGTTTTAGTTAAGAGATGTTGCATCAGTGTTAGAGCTGTGCAATATAAAGGTTTTCTTGATCAAACAGCCGTTGTTGCCAAGTTGCATCACTGGTTTTTAATGAGTGACATTTATTTTACTTTACAATACTAAGTATGTATAAATTTGTTGAAAAGTTTGCGGTCTGTAAGATTTTTTAAATGTTTTTGAAAGTCTCTTCTGCTCACCAAGGCTGCGTTTATTTGACTGAAAATACAGTAAAAATTAGGGATGTACGATATATCAGCCACCATATCGGTATCGGTCGATATATGTTAATTTTTAATGTTATCGTTATCGGCCCGATAAGAAAATTTGGCCAATATATTAAAGCCGGTAAATAATGTATTATTTCCTTCAGCTGAGACACTTCAGATGCACACTGTTTGCCATGATGGTTTTAAATTGCTTGAAATGATTGAAATCACTTCATAAAGGAAAATACAGCGCAAGTCTGTCATATAGGCTACATAAAATTATAACGAGAACATCATAATTGTGTGCTTGGGTCATGGCTTTTAATGGTGTGACCTTTGTTTTTGTAATCAGGCTCTCAAAAATTATATACAAATTTGGATTTAGATTTATTCGCCAATATATCGGTTATCGGCTTTCAATTATAAAGAATTATCCTTTATCGGCCAAAATATTCATATCGATGCATTCCTAGTAAAAATTGTGAAATATTATTTGAAATAACTGTTTTCTATGTGAATATATTTTAAGTGTAATTTATTCCTGTGATCAAAGCTGAATTTATCATCATTACTCCAGTCTTCAGTGTCACATGATCCTTCAGAAATCATTCTAATATGATGATTTGATGCTCAAGAAACATTTATGATTATTATCAATGTTGAAAATAGTCATATTTTTGTGGAAACCATTTTTTTTTTCAGGATTATTTGAAGAATAGAAAGTACAAAAGAAATATTATAAGTAATATAAATGTTGTATATTTTTTTTTTTCTTCTCTTCATGAAAACCAATGCAACATGGAGACTTTTGAGTGTTTTTGTGTGCCTTGCAAGGAGGCGGTTCTGTTTTGTTTCCATCCACCGAATCCCTCACAGTCTTGATGGATGGTGGTTTGCACAAGCTGCTTTCAAAGAGTTTCTTACTGAAAAGAGTCAAAGCTTTCCACTAATTGAAAGAGTGTAAGTGATGGTTGAAGATGCTGAGATCTCCGGTTTGGTCCCAGGAAGGAGATCGGAGGCCTCTGACCTCTCGCTACAAAGAGGGTCTTCTCATCCTAACATCCTAAGCTGGGAAGAGCAAATATTTAGCATCCTCACAACAATGACGGACTGGGAAAAATGGATCGCTAAGTATGTTTCATTCTTCAAGACCTCTAAGCTCTTCAGAATGGGGTGAAAAAAAAAAAAAACAAGTAGAGTAATTATTGAGGTTTCCTCTAGGCTGGATTTGCTCTAGTAGCCAGTGGCATTTATGGCGGTAGATTTTTTTACTTCATTGAAAAAGTGTGTTAGGGTTCCTCCTATAAATCTTTGAGGTGGATATTCGCTCAGCGCTGTTTGGAAAACTACTTAAAGCCCATTATATGCCACAAAATAATCACTGTTTCTCCCTCCCGTCTCAGACGTTAACACTGACTTTATTGTCTGACACACTGGTACCATTTTTACGGCTCTAGTTCTGCTTTGAAAACGTCTCTTTCCATGTTGTCCACCTGTTTTATGCCACGTTAATTGCTTGTTCTATACAAATATACAATTGTGCATCAAAAGAATGGTCATCTTACAGCGACAGGAAGCAAAGCATGCATGAAGCATTTCATTTGGATCAACAGGGTGATCTATTGAATATTTTTAAAATAAAAAATACAGTAAAAATTGTGAAATATTTTTACTATTTAAAATAAGTGTTTCTATGTGAATATATAGTAAAGTGTAATTTATTCCTGTGATCAAAGCTGAATTTATCATCATTACTCCAGTCTTCAGTGTCACATGACCCTTCAGAAATCATTCTAATATGAGGATTTGATGCTCAAGAAACATTTATGATTATTATCAGTGTTGAAAACAGTTGTGCCGCTTTTTTTGTGTGTGGAAACAATGATGCATATTATTTTTTTAGGATTTTTTGATGAATAGAAAGTAACTGTCACCCCCCTTTTTGAGAATAGACATGAAAATGCACTATCCAAACATAAATGGTTCTAATTCAAGAATGCTTTGGAATATAGACCTAAGTTTGGTCCTGTTTTAAAGAAGACATTCAGATTATTGCTGAAGTGAAATCACTTCAAAAAATAAAATTATGAATGTTATGGAAGTTTAAATTTACTGTAAATCAAATGTACTGTACTAAATATTTTTTATTTTATATAAAATGTATATTTTACAAAATAATTTTTTCTCTGAAATTACTATAAAATCAAAGCCATATGTCTAACCAAGTTGTGTTCCAAATTTGAAGTTGATATCACGAAAATTGAAGTTCCTATGAGATTTTGTTTAGGCGCTATACCAAAAATAGCCACCGGGTGCCATCCACACACTTCTTGCATTCTCCTTTAACACATGTATAAATTTCTATCCAAATTTCACTTCTACCACTAAACAGTCACCAAATATGAAATCTTGAGACTCCTTGAGACTCCACCTTTCCGATGTTTTGTCATGATTAGAAAAGGTTTTGATTACAAAGTAGTTAAAATAAAATAAATTTTGTAATATGAAACCTGACACCGCCCACTAGGGGGAGGAGCCCACCAGAAGAATTTAAAGTACTGTTTCCATGGTAACGCAAGGTCCAATTTCAAAATGGTTTTCACAGGATGAATTCGTAAGCTTTCGAATAACACCCTAATTTATGATGATTACTAAAATATGTAATATGAAACAAAGAACAAGGATAAATAAAACGAGTGCCAAGCGTCACGCTAGCGTAACGGTGACAGTTAAGGGGTTAAATGAACAACATTTATTTGAAATAGAAATCTTTTGTAAAGTAAATGTCTTTACTGTCACTTTTTGATCGATTTAATACATCCTTGCTGAATAAAAGTTCTTACTGACCCTCGTTAGTTTAAGTTGAAGTACTAAAACTAATATCTAATTAAAAATATTATCAAAAGCTATAGTAGTATATCAATGACACAGGCCCTGTTTACACCTGGTATTAAGATGCGTTTTGGTCGATCGGATCACAAGTGGACAACGCTAAATACAGGTGTAAACGGAGTCTAAAACGTTTTGAGCTTGTCCACTTTTGACCTCTTCCATGAGGTAGTGGAAAACGCATTCAAACTGGATTGCTTTCGTAGTGTAAACGCTCATGAGGTCGAATTGTGTTCGAACAGCCACTAAAAGACCGTCTACTCTCCACATGAACGTTATGGGAAGCGCTCTAGCCAGACGGGATTTAAACTTTGTCGGCCGGAGTCCCAAGTTTGGTTTGAAGACGAAAAACGTACCAAGCACAATGTTCTGTCTCCATTCCTGATTTCTAACACACACTCACAGTGTTCGGCTGGTCTTGTGTCTGTCAGAGCAGAAACGAAAGCTGATGCTCTCCGTGTGTTTTTCCGTGTTTTTCATATGTAAATTGCGCGAGCTTATTTCTTCTATTAGATTTGAAAAAGTCCATACATTTACCCGCCCCTTGAAGAAATCAGGACAGAAGTGGTTGAAAGTGGACAAAAGAGACGGATTAAAACACCAGGTGTAAACGGGAATGTGTCTCCCTCGTCTACTTGTGATCCGATCGACCAAAACGCATCTTAATACCAGCTGTAAACAGGGCCTAAGATAAAATACAGCACATCCCTCAAAATACTGCTTCCTTAGGCAGCTCACTAGCTTCCAGACAAGAGCCACAGTGTCCTAAGAGTTCTCGCACATTTTTATGACACCACACTGAGAATACAGAGCGTTTTCCGGATGATATAAGTTTAGCTGCCGAGTTCTGGAAAATCAGTTTGTGCAGGAGACGGACAAAGTCAGTATTTTTTCCTATTTCTCAGCCTCACAGATTTTTTCATCCTGGGAACCTCGCAGTGTAACGTCCTCTGAGGTTTGCTCCTGTCAGACCTGCTCCTGATGTCATTGATGATAATATGTTTTGAGCTCATTTAGCGGATGAAGTATTAATCGCAGGCCCCAGCAGGTTCTGGGTGGAGAACGTGTTGTAGTCAACTAGTCATTTTTACAGCAAATACAGTTAAGAGATCTTGTATAATCACCTAATAAATCCAAGTATGGCAAGAGTGTATGTGTTTCTCGGTTTTAAGGTCTTGGATATCAATATTTGGCTGCCTAAAGCACTACTCATACCCCGTTTATTGTGAAAATTTGTGAAAGAGTGTTTTGGAAAGACCCTCATCTGTTCATACAAACAGAAAGAAAGATTTTGCAATTTTGCTCGATTCATTTTAGCAATTAACGGGGGCTTGGGGCAAAAATGCCACCAAAATTAATAAAAATCCTGCCAAAAAACAAGATTTGGTGCAAAAAAGTCTCTGCACAAGTTCTTGTTTTTAATATTCATTAGCAATATCACATGAGCAAAAGTGCTGTTTTCCCGAATATCAGCACGTTTGCAAATGTGATATTGATTTTCATACAACAATTCAATAAACAATAAGTTAATAGGCTATTAGGTGACTTACATTTTAGACACAATATTGTCAATATATTTCCTCTATTTTGCCAACTCAAATAGTTCCAAACAGTTGAGCCATCGCGCGTCTCCCAGGAACAGTTTCAGTTTCATTACTGAATGAATCTGCATTTTTGAGCCAATCGTTCTAATGAATGACTCGACAACTCTCTCACTTACTTCTGCTTTGTCCCTGAATCAATCAGCTGTTTTGAATGAATTATTTGACTGAATGATTCAATGACTAATTCGTTAATTCCGAACAGTCTTTTCAACCACACGGTCTCATTATTCCTGTGTTACAATTATTCAAATTATCACAGAAGTACTGGGATAGAAGTTTATAGTTCGGATATAAACATTGATGTCAACGGTAGCGATCAATATAGAGTAAATCACCTTTTGAAAGCAACTTGACGCTTCAAATAAAGATTGTATCAACATCATTACACCAGTAGGTGGCGACAAGTGACTGTTAAAACCTGTGTTTGTAATTGAATCATTCATTCAAGAGATTCGTTCAAAAACGCTGATTCTTCCAGTAATAAAACAGTCATTGAATCATTCACTCAAGATTTGTTCAAAAATACTGATTCATCCAGTAATAAAACAAGTGAAGTCTTTATGAGTGAGTCATTGAATCATTCACTCAAGAGATTCGTTCAAAAATGCTGATTTTATCCAGTAATAAAACAAGTGAAGTCGTTTTGAGTGAGTCATCGAATCATTCACTCAAGAGATTCGCTCAGAAAACGCTGATTCATCCAGTAATGAAACAAGTGACGTCTTTATGAGTGAGTCATTGAATCATTCACTCAAGAGATTTGTTCAAAAATGCTGATTCATCCAGTAATAAAACAAGACATTATGAGTGAGTCATTGAATCATTCATTCAAGAGATTTGTTCAGAAACACTGATTCATCCAGTAATGAAACAAGTGAAGTCTTTATGAGTAAGTCATTGAATCATTCACTTAAGAGATTCGTTCAAAAATGCTGATTCATCCAGTAATAAAACAAGGCATTATGAGTAAGTCATTGAATCATTCATTCAAGAGATTTGTTCAGAAACGCTGATTCATCCAGTAATGAAACAAGTAAAGTCTTTATGAGTGAGTCATTGAATCATTCACTCAAGAGATTCGTTCAAAAATGCTGATTCATCCAGTAATAAAACAAGACATTAGGAGTGAGTCATTGAATCATTCATTCAAGAGATTTGTTCAGAAACACTGATTCATCCAGTAATGAAACAAGTGAAGTCTTTATGAGTGAGTCATTGAATCATTCACTCAAGAGATTCGTTCAAAAATGCTGATTCATCCAGTAATAAAACAAGTAAAGACATTACGAGTCATTGAATCAATCATTCAAAAGATTTGTTCAGAAACACTGATTCATCCAGTAATGAAACAAGTGAAGTCTTTATGAGTGAGTCATTGAATCATTCACTCAATCCATTAAAAAAAATATTCACATTAATTAAATATAGATTTTTAAATAGACTGCAGTAAATTAACATTTTGTCTGAATCCTGAGTAGTAAATTACATGTTATTTTGTTCAGTTGTCTATTCAGAATCTTGGGAGAATTGTAAATTTTATCTTTAAAACAGAATCTGTTTTAAACCAAAAAAATTGTGATTCTCAATTTATCTAGAATTGTGCAGCTCTACATGGAATTTAATAGACATATTATAACAAATATGGAGTGTATATAGATAACAAACATTCTTTCTTTCCTTTTGTGTGATATTCTGTATTTGTGTATTGCATATAAGCATCAGGTAAACCGCTATGAGGGCAGCTGTCCGTTTTGTCCTGTACTGTCACCTGATCTGTTTTTTTAGGGTTAAACATAGATATGCACCTGGATTTCTCATTTCAAGCCACTATTACTGTACGCGCATGTCATTTTTCTGCCTCAGTATCACTTTTCTGACATGATTTGTCGTTAAATAGAGGAGGAAATGAAGGCAAGACCCTAGGATCATCCCAGCACCCTCCAAACCACATCAGAAAAACAGTCTTGTGTGTTTTAAACATTGAAACAATGACACACACTCTGCCTTACAGTCCTAGAGACATTAGTGTGGCAGACGAGAGTGCACACATGTTTGTGTTTATAGGACACGTTTGTCAAAGCACACATTAATCATTCTGCCTGCTTGTGGTCTCTGCTGGTACCCTGATGCTAGTGTTTCAGAGCGCAGATCTCAACAAAAATGTTACCGTTTTGCACACTTGACAATTGTTGCAATTCCATTTTAGTGCACTCTAATCTAATGAAAAATGCCTTGTTAATTAACTGGACTCTGTGTGAAACAATGTTTGCAACCCATTTTACTTCCATAATGTGACTTTCCTTTTAATATTGTGCACTGATGATGAATTGTGCACAATAAAGGCCAGTTCACACCAAAAATAATAACTATAAAGCAGTGCCAGTCCTAGACTTCTGGGGGCCCTAAGCATAACTTTGTAAGGGGGCCCCTGTCAATACGTTCATAAAAAACCCCAAAATGACCCCCAACCACTTAATCTGCCTGTAGCCACCTAGATCAGAGATGGAAAAGACCATTTACACCCAATACAGGCAATTTACTATGGAAATATGTGACCCTGGAGCACAAAACCAGTCATAAGTCGCACGGGTATATTTGTGGCAATAGCCAACAATGCATTGTATGGGTCAAAATTATCAATTTTTCTTTTATGTCAAAAATCACTAGGATATTAAGTAAAGATCATGTTCCATGAAGATATTTTGTAAATTTAATACCGTAAATATATCAAAAAATAATTATTATTAGTAATATGCATTGCTAAGGACTTCACTTGGACAACTTTAAAGGCGATTTTCTCAATATTTAGATTTTTTTGCACCCTCAGATTCCAGATTTTCAAATAGTTGTATCTCTGCCAAATTTTGTCCTATCCTAACAACAACACCATACATCATACATCAATGGAAAGCTTATTTATTCAGCTTTCAGATGTATAAATCTAAAAAATTGACCCTTATGACTGGTTTTGTGGTCCAGGGTCACATATATGGTTTTTAAAGCTTTTCAACAGTTATAGCTCCAACTATGGTCCGATCTACCTAAAAGTTGGCATGCTTCTTTAGAATCACATGCTGCATGTGCTCACCTAATTTCGTGACGTTTTGAGCGTTCGTTTAGGATTTATAGGCATTTGGGTATATTTGGCCACGCCTATTTTCTAAATGACGCAGCTATAGCTATCCAAAGGGCAAAGCTCAACATTTATTGATAATTATTGACCGAGAGAGTCCCGAGAATTGTGCCGCAGTGGTTTTATAGAGGTTGAGCCAAAAACCTAGGACTAGTTCGCAAAAGTTGGTTTTCGAAATAATCTCCAATATTTAACAAACGATTCGATTGACGGCGGGATCTTAGAGGCAAAGATGCTCATAATAAGGAGTTCTATCATTTCGTGGGCGTGTGCGAAAAATCGCGTGGTATACAAAAATGTGAAGGTGCCCCCCGGTGGCCGATTTCTTTCAAATTTCTCACGGGCCTCTAGGGCTGTTCATCCCCAGCGAGTTTCGTACCGATCGGCCTCTGTTAACCTTGTCTGATAGCTGCTCAAACTTCATTGGCCGCTGCCGGATGCATTTTTCAAGATACACCAATGTCCTCAAAGGCAGTCTTGCCACCTTGGACGAAGACACCGCATGCCAATTTTCAAGTCAATCAGACTTAGGGTTGCGTAGTTATAGCCCTTTTTATGTTTTTCCAATGTTATAGCGCCACCAAGTGGCCAGTCGCCGTGTCTTCTCACGCGACCACAGAATGAGCTCTAACATATGCTTGAGCCAAGGATCCCAATATTATAAGACACTTGAGCCTACATCTAACGGTTTAGGAGTTATGCACGATTTCGTACTTTCGTAATGATTCGACTGATTTGGATGTTATAGGAAGGGCGACTGTGCACCGCTTTAAAGGAAAGGGACGGAATGTGACATCATGTTTTCATAATTGTTTGAAACCAAAATTAAAACCAAAACTAAAATTCTATTAATCGCATTCCTAGTCATTAAATCATCTTTCAGAACAAGGGGGCCCCCTGGTGGTTTGGAGGACCTACGCAACTTCCGTACTTTTGAGTATAGGGAGGACCGGCACTGCTATAAAGATAACTATATTAGCGTCCACACCAGCGGTTTATTATAAGTGGACCCTGCATTTTTGTTGTCTGCCGCTTTAAATGCTTGAGCTTGTTAAAGCAGGATGGATTCTGATTGGCTGTCAATGTTTTTATCATTCATCAGCTGGAGACAATCGTTCTGAAAGTGATTCCAAAGATATCGTTGTGCTGTTGCCATTATAGTTTTGGTGTGATGCTATTCTTTTATATTTAGAACTATTTTTAGAACTACATCTTTATAGTTATAGTTATCATCCTGGGTGTGAACGGGCATTAAGACCAGGAATGTGCATTAACCCTCTGGTGCTGTTTGGTCATTTTTGACCGAAATTGTTTTTTATTTTTTATTTTTTTTTAGAATTTTTTACTTCATCTGAATGGTTAAATGAAAAGGTTAAAATGAAAAAAAAAGTCACACTTGTATTGTTCGCGGTCAAAAATGATCGTATTGGAAATGAATGGGAAGTGAATTTCATCTAGTGGAAGCGTTTGGTACTGCGCCCAAACAAAATCTCACTGAAAGCTCATTTTTTGAGATATCAACATCAAATTTGGAACAAAGCATGTTTAGATTTATGGCTTTGATTTTCTCGCAGTTTTAGAGTAAATATATAAATTGAAAATGGTATTTTTGTGCATTTATCATAACAATAAATGTAAAATTGTATAACTTTTTTTCAAGTTCACTTTTATAAACCTTTTTCACTTCAGCAATAATCTGCTGAGTGTTGTCTTAAAAATAAACCAAACTTAAGTCTGTGTTAAAAGCATTTAAGATTTACGACAGTTTAAGTTGGAAATTAAATTTTCAGGTCTATGCTCAAAAAGTGAACTACTGCATAAATATAATTTAGTACGATTAAAATCCCCTAAAAATACAAAATATTAAATAAAAATTATTATCAAGCTAAAATATAGTACAATCATTTCATTGAAATAAATATATATATATATTTATATACATTTTTGACCGCCATGCGAACAGTACCAGAGGGTTAAGAGCGTAAATAGCATCGGTTTTGATTTCATGTTTCTGTTCACAGTTTTGGAGATCTGACTTTCCTCTCTTGATTGTAAAAACAATATTTTTTGAAGTTGTAAATAAAGTAAAGATTACTGGAGTACGTTTTACAATACTATTTCAGTCTTTCTGCTTCAAAATCTCATGTTTAATTCAATGCGTTACTTGCCATTTCTTTAATTATTTGTGAAAATTGTTTCAAAGTAAATCTTGCAACAATTCAGTGTTCTGTATCTGGAGACAAATATCCAGCCGGCCACTGGTGCTTGTGTTTTACATTTGTCAGCATACTTGAAAGCGTCTGTAAGATAACAAATATGCGATAATAAATCTCATTTTAATCTATTTTTTTCCCAGGACTTTTTTTGAGGTGATTTGGAGCAGGAAAGTGGGGATTACGAAACACTATAATATCACCAATACATTAAACATACTGTTATTTGAAGATAATTGAGAACATCAGCGTCTGACACTACCGTTCAAAAGTTAGGGCCATTTTTTAAAAGAAATGAATACTTTTAATCATCAAGCATGCATTAAATTAATCGAGACATTCAGGTAAAGTTATATTAGGTAAAGTGGTTATTTTATAGTTATGTATAATTTACTTCTTAGAAAACAGAAATGAGTGTGCCATTAGGAAATTCAAGTCCGAGATGGAAGAAAGGAAAGAAAGAGCAGAAAATAAGACGAGGCATTAAGCCATAAATCTGTGGAGGATGAGAGTAGCAAAATATAGACGCAGAATATAAAGCTTTAAAATATGGACACAATTTTAGTTCATTTAAAGTGTTTAGAGAAAGCATAGACAGAAAAAAAGTTTTGGTTACCATTTTAAATGTTCCTCTTTTTCAATTTTTGTTAGCCTATTTGTTGTTGCGTGAGTTATAGTCCCATTTTTAATATGTTGTCGAGTTCATTCCCATCCACATTCTGGTTTCTGAATATTCTGATATTCAGATTTCATCAAATTTAATGTCAACACAACATTGTCTATCAGTTGTTTTGAATTTTACACATTCATTGCGTGAACTGGTGAATTTTACTCATAGCATATGGCTATTTGCTTTTCGGTTTGTTACATATGTTGTTGAATATGTATGTTTGATAATATGTGTTAGTAAATCATGTGTTTTTAACTAATATACAGGATAATTTTTGATAAATCAGGGATGGCCCACTTTACCTGAAAAGAAATTTGTCAGGAGTGCATGACCTCAAAATGTTTATTGGTATATACCTCAGAAATAAAACATTATATCAACTGTATTCAAATTGAAATATTATAGCTGGAAGTCAACAAAAGTAACAAAGAAAATATAAGAAAAAAACATCTAGGTATCTAAATTATACGTTTAACAAAAAGTGGCCCACTTTACCTGCATTCACACATTTTTTTTACTGCAATTTAAAGGTGCAGTGTGTGAATTTTAGCAGCATCTAGTGGTGAGGTTGTGAAGTGCACCCCCCAACGCTCACCGCTCCCTTTCGAAGCACATAGAGAAACTACGGTGGCCGACACAGGACAAAAATGTCGTCGGAGAGAGCAGAGAGTGACTAGCGCTCTGTAGAGAAGTTTGTCCTTTTAGGGCTACTGTAGAAACATGACGGCGCAAAATGGCCATTTTACTGTAAGGGGACCCACAGTGTGTGTAGATAGAAATGACTAATTCTAAGGTAATAAAAACATAACGGTACATTTAAGTAAGGTCTTTATACTCCACTGAAAATATAGTTATGTATATTCCATTGCATTTCTGTCAATTGATCCTCATAAATACTACACACTGCACCTTTAAATCATAAAACTGTTAGTTTGACAAGCATATTTGGCGCAAAAGTAAGACAAATTATAGGTTAAAATGGGTTTGAGTAATGAAGGCAATGAAGGGTTTGTGTGAGATGCAGATCTGTAATGAAATATGAACAGGTTTGTGTGCGTCTGTGTGTTGTTTAGTTATTTTCACATTTTTAATGCGGCCAGCAGGTGTTGGTTCACATTGGAAACATGACACAGGCAGGACGCCAGCAGTGTTTCCCCAGCCGAGCGCTGTTAGTACGGGCCTGTTCATTAAAATCAGAGCCAGCGCACACACACACACACGCGCGTCCGTCTTTCCTGGAGCCGCTGAGTGAAATCATGCAGAGTGAGGTGATTCGGTTTGTGTTGGCATGAAAGCGGAACGAGACACAGACCAGGCTGCCGCGCTGCGGGTGTAACCGCGTGGCAACAGCTGAAATCTATTATGCACTTATGATATTTTTGTGGGTTTGTGGTCATTTATCACAAATGTACTCATAATTTTTTAAGGGGAGTTTTTTTGTGGTTGGCTTTCACAAATGTTTGTGTTAAATTGTCATCAGTTAAGGATTTATGATTTAATTCTGTTGTGTGGAATCAACTTTTATAAAACCGTGTGATATCGAATCAAGTTTCACATTCCTCAGAGATTTTGGTCCATATTGTCATGATGGCATGTGCAGATTCACTATTCCATATTCCCTACATTACTCCACTAATATAGTCCACTTGAAGGAGTGAATGAAAACGACTGAGTGAAATCGGACCAAGCGGCACACTTATGGGCTGAATCCGAAATCGCCCCCTATATGTCATATAGATATGTCTATATGTAATCGATATTACATACGATATGTAATATATGTCATATGTAATCATAACGATATGTCATATGTAATCATCTTTAAATGGTATGGGTAATTAGCAGACAGATGCAAGTTTAATATATACAAATTTGGCTGGTCTACTCCAAATAACTGAGAGAAATGCAAAAAGTGTTGCAACCGTCCCCAGTCTCCCCTACCCTCAAATAGGGCATTATTCGAGGGGACAGCCATTTGTAGTGGTGTCCGAAACCATAGTGGACATTATCGAGTGCACTCATTCAATCCCACATTGCACCGCTATAACGAGTGTACAGCGGCTGTCCGACTTCACGCACTCGTTTTCATTCACTCCTTCAAGTGAACAATATTAGTGGACTAACGTAGGGAATAGTGAATGAGCGTTTAGGGGGCGATTTCGGATTCAGCCCTGGTCTCTCTCTTGAATCCAACACGGAAGTGACTTAAACTGCACTTCATCGACTGGCCGCTAGAGACAGGCTCCAAAAGGGAGCAGAATCTCATTGAGCTCCATGTTAAAATGCCCAACTTTACAGCAGAAAAAAATAGGCAGCGGCTATTTGCACTAAGTGAAAATAACATATTTTCTTAGGGATAGATGATATTTACACTAAGTGCAAATAGCTGTAGATGCTATTTACTAAGTGAAATAGCATACTAAGGGAAAATAGTGATATATTCCAGGCAGTTTAGCTCCAACCCTAATCAAACTCACCTAAACCAGCTGATTAAGCTCTTCAGGATTACTAGAAAGCTACAGGCAGGTGAGTTTGATCAGGGTTTGAGTTAAACTCTGCAGGACAGTGGGCCTCGAGGACCAGGGTTGAGAACCCCTGATATATTCTATTTACACCATGTAAAATTACATTTACATTTATTCATTTAGCAGACCCTGTTATCCAAAGCGACTTACAACTGAGGAATACAGGAAGCAATCCATCATGAAGAGGCGAAAAATCACAAAAAGTGCCTGAAATACTAAGTTTTGGGTATTACCCAGAGCAGCACAAGCTAGAATAGGGAGGAAAATATATATATATATATATATTTAAGATGAGGTTAAGTGCTCGCGGATGAGATGAGTCTTTTGTTGTCAGTGATTCTGCATTCCGGATGGAGGTGGGAAGATCATTCCACCAGCAAGGAACGGTGAATGAAAATGTTCTGGAAAGGGATGTCATGCTTCTCTGTGATGGTACCACGATTTTCGCAGTTCTTTGCAAAATTTGCATCTTTTTTAATCTTGTTTGGCCCAACCAGGCATTGTTAGGTGGAGCTAGTGCGAATAGCACTTGCCAACAAGGCACGCCATTTGCACTTGGTGTAAATAGACACTCCGAAATAAATATGTTTACAGCCTGCTACAAAAAGTGTTTTTGGTCTATATAGCTAATTTTGCCCTTCATTACAACTGTGAGGGGGGTGAATTTTTTTTATAACTCATCCGTTTAAATTATATTAAACCTTAAAGTTCTGCATAATTAAGGGCGTGGCCTCTTGAGTGACAGGTGGATTGCTGCTGCTGTCACTACTAGCCGTTTGTCTTGCTGTCTGTCTCCACCCACGTCCCGCCTCTTTGCCCATTTTCGGTTATGCGCGGTGACGCGCTGCCTAGATGGCGACGGCCGGCTCCGCTCACTTTGGGCTTCAAAAATGCTCTTCAGAAACCTACGGGTGACATCACGGACACTACATCCATTGTTTTATACAGTCTATGATTCGCCATCTTCTGGCCAGACGCTGTAATTCACTTGGCGTGCGACTCTCGTAGTGCATTATGGGTATTCCCTAGTCGTTGAGCGTACATCGGTTGTACACTCGTTATTGCGGTGCATTATGGGATTGAATGAGTGCACTCGATAACGTCCACTATGGTTTTGGACGCCACTACAAATGGCTGTCCCCTCAAAAAGTGCCCTATTTAAGGGTATAGGGTGTGATTTCGGACACAGCCCATGTCTACATGCCTAAATGCATTGAGTTGCTGCCATGTGATTGGCTGATTAGATATTTGCGTTAACGAGCAGTTGAACAGGTGACCTAATAAAGTGGCCGATGAGTGTATAATGTTAGTTGTACAGTACACACTATCATATCAAAGGTTGGGGGTCAGTATGATTAATACTTTTATTCAGTGAGGATGCATTAAAGGTCCAGTGTGTAGTATTTATGAGGATCTATTAACAGAAATGCAAAATAATATACATAATAACTATGTTTTCAGTGGTGCATAAAGACCTTACATAATGTACCGTTATGTTTTTATTACCTTAGAATTAGTCATTTCTGTCTACACACACCGTGGGTCCCCTTACAGTGAAATGGCCATTTTGCGCCGTCATGTTTCTACAGTAGCCCTAAACGGACAAACTTCTCTACAGAGCTAGTCACTCTCTGCTCTCTCCGACGACAAAATTTTTGTCCTGTGTCGGCCACCGTAGCTTCTCTATGTGCTTCGAAAGGGTGGGGTGAGCGGTGTGTTATTGCAATTCACAACCTCACCACTAGATGCTGCTAAAATTTACACAGTGCACCCTTAAATTGATTAAAAGTGACAGTAAAGACATTTATAATATTGTAAAAGATTTCTATTTTAAATAAATACTGGTCTTTTTGAATCTTATATTGATCAAAGAATCCTGAAAAATGAAATGTATCACATTAATAATAATCAGAAATGTTTCTTGAGCAGCAAATCATCATATTAGAATGATTTCTGAAGGATCATGTGACACTGAAGACTGGAGTAATGATGCTGAAAATTCAGCTTTGATCACTGGAATAAATTACATTTTACTGTATATTCACATAGAAAACAGCTGCTCTAAATTATAATAATATTTCACAATTTTTACTGTTTTTACTGTATTTTTGATCAAATAAATGCAGCCTTGGTAGAACTTCGGAGCATTCTTTTGAGAGGAAAAGAATTTCTTTTGTCTAAATTGGATTGAGCTTGATATTGAGATGCATGTAATTTTAAGAAAATATTTTTTTTTGTTTTTTCCTGCTATAATACAGTCAGACTGCTGTTTCTTTTCATTTTGGCCTTGAGACATCATGTCAGAATTCCTCTGGCCCCTGAACCTCCCTCGCTGTGGAATCTGAGGCCCCTAGAGAAATTTGACATCCACACTCCAAAAAGTGGGTGGAAGTCCAGAAGACTGTGTCTGACAGACGTACTCCCTTCTCCGGCCGCTCTGTCCCTCTCTCCCCCCTCCGTCCGGAGGAATTCCAGAGCCGCCGCTGTTTGCTGAGCCGTGGCCAGATCTCAGACTGACTCTGATGGCCGGCGCAGTGTTTGGGCCGTTCCTCAAAGGAAGAGCCGAACAAACGCTGAAATAGATGGTCTGTCTGATCTCTCATCTTTCTACAAGCTCTATCAGTCTGTCTGTCTGCCTGTCTGTCCATCCGGACACTTTTGTAGGCAACAGGATCCAGGATTTAGGATCAAACAGGACATGTTTCCCACCATTTGCTTTCAGCTAATCAAAATTTACATCAAACGACGAGCCAGTTGTATGTAACAAACTCTACCTGTCTGTCTGTCTTTCTATCTATCTATTGTTCTGTCGTTCTATCTATCTATCTATCTGTCGTTCTGTCGTTCTATCTATCTATCTATCTATCTATCTATCTATCTATCTATCTATCTATCTATCTATCTATCTATCTGTCGTTCTGTCGTTCTATCTATCTATCTATCTATCTATCTATCTATCTATCGTTCTATCTATCATTCTATCGTTCTGCCGTTCTATCTATCTGTCGTTCTGTCTGTCGATCTATCTATCTATCTATCTATCTATCTATCTATCTATCTATCGTTCTGTCGTTCTATCTGTCATTCTATCTATCTATCTATCTATCTATCTATCTATCTATCTATCTATCTATCTATCTATCGTTCTGTCGTTCTGTCTGTCGATCTATCTATCTATCTATCTATCTATCTATCTATCTATCTATCTATCTATCTATCTATCTATCGTTCTGTCGTTCTGTCTGTCGATCTATCTATCTATCTATCTATCTATCTATCTATCTATCTATCTATCTATCGTTCTGTCGTTCTATCTATCTATCTATCTATCTATCTAACGTTCTGTCGTTCTATCTGTCGTTCTGTCTGTCTGTCTATCTATCTATCTATCTATCTATCTATCTATCTATCTGTCGTTCTATCTATCATTCTGTCGTTCTGTCTGTCGATCTATCTATCTATCGTTCTGTCGTTCTATCTATCTATCTATCTATCTATCTATCTATCTATCTATCTATCTATCTATCTATCTAACGTTCTGTCGTTCTATCTGTCGTTCTATCGTTCTGCCGTTCTATCTATCTATCTATCTATCTATCTATCTATCTATCTATCTATCGTTCTGTCGTTCTATCTATCTATCTATCTATCTATCTATCTGTCTGTCTATCTATCTATCTATCTATCTATCTATCTATCTATCTATCTATCTATCTATCTATCTATCTATCTATCTATCGTTCTATCTATCATTCTATCGTTCTGCCGTTCTATCTATCTGTCGTTCTGTCTGTCGATCTATCTATCTATCTGTCGTTCTGTCTGTCTATCTATCTATCTATCTATCTATCTATCTATCTATCTATCGTTCTGTCGTTCTATCTATCTATCTATCTAACGTTCTGTCGTTCTATCTGTCGTTCTGTCTGTCTGTCTGTCTATCTATCTATCTATCTATCTATCTATCTATCTATCTATCTATCTATCTATCTATCTATCGTTCTATCTATCATTCTATCGTTCTGCCGTTCTATCTATCTGTCGTTCTGTCTGTCGATCTATCTATCTATCTATCTGTCGTTCTGTCTGTCTATCTATCTATCTATCTATCTATCTATCTATCTATCTATCTATCTATCTATCTATCTATCTATCTGTCGTTCTGTCCGTCGATCTATCTATCTATCTATCTATCTATCTATCTATCTATCTATCTATCTATCTATCTATCTGTCGTTCTGTCCGTCGATCTATCTATCTATCTATCTATCTATCTGTCGTTCTCTCTGTCGAGCTATCTATCTATCTATCTATCTATCGTTCTATCTATCTATCTTGCACAAAACCTAAACTAAATGATCATTTGTCATACAGAACAGAGTTGCTGCTCTCGTTTGCACCTGAGAGCCGTTAGGCAACACTTGTATGAGGAATGTAAATCAGGAACACACTCCCATATTTCATTTCCAGCCAAAAGTTCCATCCCTCCCTGCTTTTATGGATCAACATTTTTGTAGCATAGAATAAAAGCTGCATATTAATTTACTTGCGCTTGCTGCATGCATGGCTTACATCTTCACCTGCAGCTTCATGCGCTAATGTTTGCTAAACGACAACGATTAATCCGAATGCTTTGAGTAAATTAAACGATACTGTCAATATACTTTTCATATTAGATGTCTAAATATTTACTTAAGTCCTTAAGAGTTCCCAACTGTTTAGCTTTGATCTGCTCCATAATTTACTTAGCGTGTATTGATCTTTCTCCAGCGCAGTAAAACACATGTGGGACTCAGAGGGCCCGAGGAACCAGCCAGAACTCGTCCGTCCTCATCAGAGAGGCGTCGGAGAGATTTGGTCCCCTAGAGTTTCGGAAAAAATTCAGACACACAAGTATTCACAGAGAAACTCAGACAATTCGGGGTTCAATTCTCATTGAGGGTTGCAAATTAGGGATGAGCTTGAGCACCCATGCAATAGTGCAGACCCCTTATTCCGGGTTCAGACTACATAATATTTTTGTCTGTTACGATAGTCAGTGTGTCAGATTATGTGATTAGTTTTTTTTTTGTTTTTTACTCCTAAATTCTTGTAGTGTCGTGGACAAGAAACATGCCAGACTACACGTTGCTTTACAACCAATCATCGCTCGTCTGTAACAACGTGCTAGCTAGTAAGAGCTGGCACGCTGGCGACTGACGCTAGAGACTGCAGTCTTTAGCGTCCTTGTTAGCACACCCGCCTCCCACGCCGTAGACGGCGGTTCAAATCCCGCTCAGAGCGGGTCGAGTAGGACTGGTTACATTTGGTGCCATGATCCGGATGGAGTGAGGTTTAGGGGGGTGAGTATAACATAGGCCACAAGAGCTGTCCGTGTAAACCTCACTACCCTGGCCTCAAGAAGCGCGCAACTGACTGACACTAGCGGCTGCGGTCTTTAGCGTCCTTGTTAGAACCTCCCACTCCGATTCGAATCCCGCTTGGAGCGGGTTGAGTAGGACCGGTTACATTTGGTGTCGTGACCTGGTTGGGAGTGAGGTTTAGTAAGTAAGTAAGTAAAGTTTATTTATAGAGCGCTTTTCACAGATTAAATCACAAAGTGCTTTACAAAGTGCAACCAACATAATAAAACAATATACAATCAGAAAATTATAAAAATTTAAAAAGCCCAAAATAAAACCCAGTCAACGAAAAGCTCAAGTGTCTTGAGTTGCCTTTTAAAAGAATCAACAGAGTCGGCCACACGGAGGAACAGAGGCAGGGCGTTCCATAGTCTGGGGGCTACAGCCTGAAAGGACAGGTCTCCCCGGGTTTTATAACGAGTCTTTGGGACCTTTAAAAGACTGTGGCCTGAGGATCGAAGGGCACGGCCTGGGAAGTAGGGACACAACAAATCAGCAATGTATTGTGGGGCCTGACCATTTAAAGTGTGGGGTTTAGTAGGGTTTAGTGTGGGGAGTGTAACGTAGGCCAGTAAGAGCTGTGCGTGTAAACCTCACTCTCCTGGCCTCAAGAGGCGCTCTAGCGACTGACACTAGCGGCTGCGGTCTTTAGTGTCCTTGTTAGCATGCGTGCCTCCCACGCCGGTTCGAATACCGCTTGGAGTGGGTCAAGTAGGACCGGTTACATTTGGTGCCGTGACCCGGATGGGAGTGAGGTTCGGGGGGGTGAGTGTAACGTAGGCCAGTAAGAGCAGTGCGTGTAAACCTGACTCCACCTGGCCTCAAGAGGCGCGCTAGCGGCTGCGGTCTTTAGTGTCCTTGTTAGCACGCCCTCCCCCCACGCCGTAGATGCCGGTTCTAATCTCGCTTGGAACGGGTCGAGTAGGACCGGTTACATTTGGTGCCGTGACCCGGATGGAGTGAGGTTTAGGGGGGTGAGTGTAACATAGGCCATAAGAGCTGTCTGTGTAAACCTCACTACCCTGGCCTCAAGAAGCATGCAAGTGACTGACACTAGTGGCTGCGGTCTTTAGCGTCCTTGTTAGCACCTCCCACTCCGATTCGAATCCTGCTTGGAGCGGGTCGAGTAGGACCAGTTACATTTGGTGTCGTGACCTGGATGGGAGTGAGGTTTAGTGTGGGGAGTGTAACGTAGGCCAGTAAGAGCTGTGCGTGTAAACCTCACTCTCCTGGCCTCAAGAGGCGCTCTAGCGACTGACACTAGCGGCTGCGGTCTTTAGCGTCCTTGTTAGCATGCCTGCCTCCCACGCCGGTTCGAATCCCACTTGGAGTGGGTCAAGTAGGACCGGTTACGTTTAGTGCCGTGACTCGGATGGGAGTGAGGTTCGGGGGGGGGGGTGAGTGTAACGTAGGCCAGTAAGAGCTGTGCATGTAAACCTCACTTCCCTGGCCTCAAGAGGCGCACTAGCGGCTGCGGTCTTTAGTGTCCTTTTTAGCGTGCCTGCCTTCCACGCCGGGGACCGTCGAATCCTGCTCGGAGCAAGTCGAGTAGGACCGGTTACACTAGTGACTGACTTCTGGAAACATCAACGTAAACAAACAATGGCTACTAAAGCGGTGTGTTTTGTATTGTCTTGTCATAAGAAAAGACCCCCCCCCCCCACCAAAAAAAAAGAAAACTTGATAGTAGACACGTTCCTGGATTGCACAAAGAGGCCAGTATGGGCTGTCAGTCCTCAGAAGAGAGCACCAATACCATTGTATCTCTTTCATTACGCCATGTTTGAAAGCTGTTTATGGAAGAGCTTTGGTGCTCCTATTGGTCAACGTCACAGATGTGACAGAACCTGTCGTGAAGAACCGAAAAAAATAAAAATGCTACTCTTTCTGTCAAGACATCGTGAAGCGTTGGTTGTCGCCCACTACGACGCACTATACGAGATAAAATGATCGATTCTTGCGTCCCGGCGGCTATTATCGTTTACGAATCACCACAACACATCAAATAGATTGTGCCAAAATTGGGCTGATATCAGTCTGAACCCGGCATTAGACGTAAAATATTTATTTGAAGTACTTTAATATTTCAATAATTTAACAACACATTCGTATGTTCACGATTCTCTGATGTCAGTTAATGTTCACATGAAATGCAAGTAAACATAAAAGGTTTAATCTTTTTTTAGTAAGTGTTTTATTTTAAAATTGCTTATATATAGGGCTTTTAATTGCGATTATTTTGTCATATATTGTGGAGTTTTGCATATAATTAACTGATTTGAAATCGCCTACATAGGCTGCAAAATGTACTAAAAGTACTAAAACATGCAATAGATGCAATTCCAGTTGATTCCAATATAAAAAAGATAAAAGATGCTGCATAGAACAAACATATTGGGTAACAAAGTCCATATGCACTTAATGTAATCTGTTTTTATCAATACTTTTCGGTATTGAATCAAATATGTCTGTAGTTGACATTTCTCTCACATCTTGAATTAATTGTTTTTCACTGAGCTCATTGCAGTGCATTCTGGGATTGCCTTCTCTGCAATGGATATATGAGATGCTTTTAAGTGTATTTTAGAAGGCAGCATAAAGACCTCGTGGAACAGCTTTTGCATTTTGCATCTTTGATGCCTAGGTAGACTCACTAGGTTTTGGAACAGAGCTTCAATTTCACTGTTTATTGGTGTACATCTGTTTTTAAAAAGTTATATTTTCCACTTAGTAGGTGGTATTAGCTAACTTTCAATATAAAGTGATAAAAGTTTTTTTAATCTTGTTGCATTTTGGAATAGAAAGGTACTTATCCAGGGCTCAGACAACAACATAACACACCCTTCCTCTGTGGCCCTCATCCTTCTGTGATTTTCTTTCTCTTCCCTTCTTTTTTTTCCTTCTCTCCCGCTGTGTTGTTGGCTGACCTTGTCAGCTTTGATGAACTGCTGGCGATCGATACAGGGTTCGCCCGGAGCGCTTTGATTATGGCTCGATCCAGTTACAGTGCCCCTCTCTTTGGAAGCCTCGTCCCTTTGAAGTTCAGCTGCCTGTTGTTATTTCAGTGGAGCATCTTTACTCAGACCCTCATCGTCCTGCAGCTGAGCAAGAACATGTGGAGTAGGGATGGGTTGTGATGTGTGGTGCTCTGTTTCACATCATCTGTCTGTCTGTCAGTCTGTCCGTCCATCCATCCTTCCATCTGTCTATCCATCCTTCTGTGCGTACATCCATCCATCCTTTCGTCCATCCATCCATCCTTCCGTCCATCAGTCCGTCTGTTCATCTGTCCTTCCATCCATCCGTCCGTCTGTTCGTCCGTCCTTCCATCCATCCGTCCGTCTGTTCGTCCGTCCGTCCGTCTGTCCGTCCATCCATCCTTCCGTCTGTCCATCCGTCCGTCTGTTCGGCTGGCTTTCCGTCCATCCATCCATCCATCCGTCTGTCCGTCCATCCATCCATCCTTTCGTCCATCCATCCATCCTTCCGTCCATCAGTCCGTCTGTCCTTCCATCCATCCGTCCGTCTGTTCGTCCGTCCTTCCATCCATCCGTCCGTCTGTTCGTCCGTCCGTCTGTCCGTCCATCCATCCTTCCGTCTGTCCATCCGTCCGTCTGTTCGGCTGGCTCTCCGTCCATCCATCCATCCGTCTGTCCGTCCATCCATCCATCCGTCTGTCCGTCCATCATCCATCCATCTGTCCATCCATCCATCCTTCCGTGCATACATCCATCCTTCCGTCCATCCGTCCGTCCATCCGTCCATCCATCCATCCATCCATCCATCCATCCATCCTTCCGTCTGTCCGTTCATTATAAAATAAATTGCAGGTATATGCATCCTTTGTGACCTTTCAGGCTTGTGTTGGAAACATCAGTTTCAACATTAAAATCCAACTACTGTAGAAATCACACTTCTAGACCAATTGCTAACTTCATATCTTGAATTTACAGAACATATCACTGTTATCAATTTATATCAGGAACAATTCCAAACTATTTATCATAATATAAAATTATTTCATTTGTTGTAAGCTGCAGTATGACTATCAGTATATGATCTCGTCTGAGTTAATGTGTCTGTGTGGAACAAATCAAACCCAGTGGTTGTCCCTGAAATTTAAATCTGTGTTGGAGATTCATGATTTGAAGCTCCACTGAAAATCTCCTCGGTGAAGATTTTTGCTTCGTATGTGACGCTTCATATTTACTGCATGCGTGCGACAATACTAGAATCAATGCAGCGCCGATGATTATAATGAGAGCGCTCTGATTGGTCAACGGTCCGCTGACGTCAGGGGTTCCGTCGCTCGCGCTGTAGGCAGCCTGGTTGGCTCTATGGAAGCGCTGTAGTTTGTTGCGTCGCGTCGATGGAGTGTTTGAACGCGCTCCGTTGTTCTCAGCAAACGCGCGTTATAACTCGCTCGTTTCGAAAGGATTACAGCGTTTTATTGTGATTGAGGGATATTATTCTGTCTCCGCTCATGAAACTGAACTCTTTAAGCAGACTTTAGGTTTGTTTACGGAGTTTCGGACGCGTTTGTTTGGATGTTTGTGGCGCAAAAATTTGTCGAGTCCAGAAGTAAATAACGCGGTTTGGAGACACAGTTGGCGCTTGAGCAGATGATAATGCGACTAATGAAGATATCTGAACATAATATATGATTACATATTAGCCTGTCTCACCAAAAGGCTCTTTTAAATCAGTTTTGGGTTTATGTAATGACTCTGAAAGGAATGGAAACCTGGGATCTGTCCTAATCTCTGTAAGTGACCAGAAGTTTGTCTTTTGTTAACATATAACCGTTATGATTTACATTGACACGATTATCTATCTATCTATCTATCTATCTATCTATCTATCTATCTATCTATCTATCTATCTATCGTCTGTCTGTCTGTCTGTCTGTCTGTCATGAATACCTGTCTTTTAGTTTAATTAAAGGAATGAATGTGTTTTTTTTCAGGTTACTGCTTGTCCTGCTCTTATCCTGTCAATTATGTTAAAAAGAAAATTATCTACAACTAGCTTGTGCGTGTTTGAGTGTTCAGTATTACTTTTTTTGTGCAAATTGGTCATCAGTATGGTCCAGGTTTTGTTGCCATATTGCAATAAACCATTGCATTAGATGATAAAATATCAATACAATAAAAATCATGTACTAATAAGAATGATAGCACAAATACACTTGCATGATTTGGATTGATAATACATCGTGTTGAAAATGAAGACAAACAGTCACTACAATACTGTTACTACAATAGTAGATGTTGATAGTCAATGTGATGAATTACACCTGGACACCTGTGTGAACTTGAGGAGAACCGACTTCATATATAAAGACAGACTTCAAACACAATGGAAACATTTGAGACAGATTCAGATCATTTTATTATCTAATGCAATGGCATTCACACATTCATAAGTGACTTAAAGGCACAATATGTAAGATTTTGGAACTAAAATATCCAACTACTAGAACAGTGTTATTTATTTTGTTGACTTGTGTACTTGCATTATCCCATGTTTCCAACAATGTTTCAATTAGGGATGCACGATATATCGGCCACAGCCGATATATGTTCATTTTTAATATTATCGTAATCGTCCCGATAACAAAATTTGCCATGACACTCAAAAGGGACAGTAAATGCCAAAATTAAGTGTTATATTATGTTTTTTTTTTTGTGCAAGATTAACGTTAAGTGGGAGATTTAGTAGTGTTTAATGTTTTGTTATGCAAGTTTAGAAGAGTTTCTGTTATGTTGGGTTTTTTTTTGTAGGGTTTCCATCATGGTGACGAGTGGAGCATGAGCTTAGTTTGAGAACAGGGCCTGTATTTATCAAGCTTCTCAAAGTGCCATTTTAGTCTTAAGTGCTCAGAATTTGTGAAATTTACTCCTACTTCCAAACTTAAGTATAAAAGCAAGTTATCAAATTTCTTAAAGCTAAGAATCACTCTTACTCTCCCAGTTATTTAAGACCGCTCGAGAGGTCTCTCAAGTGGTTAGGAGTTGCCAGTAAGGGCTTGTGATGGCACTGAGGAGACAGAGACGTGCGCAAATCTTTCAGGAGAGGAAGAAAGTTTTTGAAATGTTTGACGACGAGCAGTTAATCAAACGGTATCGTTTGGACAGAGCAGGCAACATCTTTGTCAGCGCTTCTTCCTCCCGCCAGTTCGGTTTTCTTTTGGAATCCATGGTGGCTGATTATATCATAAAATCTAGGCTATATATAGGCAGGTCAGTTAACAGCACACCGGTTTAAAATTTGTAATTAAGACATGGCGGAAAACGTGTTTATCTTTCATTTCCAATGTGTATATCATAATGTATTCTCGTAAATTCTTTGTCAAATGTGTGTTGAATGTAAACTCCTCTTAGGAATTTTACCATTCAATGTGAATTTATCCGAGAATATTCTTAAATAAGGAAATCTATTCAGTGATTGGTCCATGCCTATGTCGTCATCCAAAATCCCGTTTGTGGCACAGCAAAGTGTCGTGAATCATCTCTAAGACTAACACTTAAGATTTAGTCCTACACTTCACTTAAATTACGACTGAGATGCTTGATAACTAACTTTTAAGCGCAGATTTGAGCCAAGAATTTTTTTTACTCTTAAGTCATTTCTTAGCAGTGTTCTTGTGCGTAATTCTCAGAGGCTTGATAAATACCAGCCCATATATACAGTGTGTTAAATGTATTATATTGCTGTCCTCATTCAGAAAGTGCTATGCTAATGCTACCAAAGCATTGTGTAACCAATTAGCAAGGTAGCATTTATTGAATTAGCTAATTAAAGCTAGCCAAGTTTCCACTACTAAAAATTTGAGATTACATGATATTTTTAAAGGGTTAGTTCACCCAAAAATGAAAATTACCCCATGATTTACTCATCCTCAAGCCATTCTAGGTGTATATGACATTCTTCTTTCAGACGAATAAAATCTGAGTTATATTAAAAAATAATGGTTTATAATGGCAGTGAATGGCTGTTTCTGTTTTGAAGTCCATAAAAGTGCATCCATCCATCATATAACTGCTCCACACGGCTCTGGGGGGTTAATAAAGGCCTTCTGAAGCGAAGCCATGTGTTAGTGTAAGAAAAATATCCATATTTAAAACTTTACAAGCAGTAATCTCTAACTTCTGCTAACTGTTGTACGTGCGTTTACGAGAGACTGGTAGTGATGGGTCGGTCATGAACGATTTGTTCATTTTCATGAATCTTTAATATGACTCGGGAACAACGAACTGTCTCAGAGAGTGATTCGTTCATTTTGTGTTGACCGCGCATGCGCAACATCCCATAGGTTCTGTACAGGAAACAGAATTGATTACGTCTCGAGTCTTCGGGTTCGAGTGCGAGTCGTTCGTTTATCCCATGACATCCCCATAGAGGCTATGCTGTCTGTACCGGAAAGATTTGGTAGTGCTTTAAACTTTATCCGTATGATGGGGAAAATCACTTTGATAAAGCAAAGATACCTACAATAACAACATACAGTTACGTGACAAAAGAACAAACGACTCGAACCCGAAGACTCGAGAGATGAACTAATCAATTCTGTATCCGGTACCGACTGCATAGCTCAGCTTATGTGGCTGTCACGTGATGAATGAACAACTCGAACCTGAGACTTGAGACGTGAACTAATCAATTCTGTATCCGGTACTACAGACTTTATAGCTCAGTTTATGGGGATTTTACGGGATGAGCGAACGACTCGGATCGGGAGATGAGGTAAACTGTCTGCATAGCCTGAATGAAGACCCAGATAAGCAATGAATGAATCGTTTCTGTTTCTCATAATTTGGCTTGTCCTTGCATTGCATTTTTTTCTTATTCTAAATGTGATCAACATCGTGTAAGTTGATGTGTTGGGGGATTTGGCCATTATATGTAACATTTTAATTATATTCTGCTGAAATGAATGAATGAAATGACTCGAAAAAAGATTCGTTTGTTTTGATGAACGAGATTCAAAGATCCGAGTCAGTAAAATGATCCGAACTTCCCATTACTAGAGGCTGGCGTTCCAGCGTATGACGTGGGACGCGCCGGTTAGAATATGCTAGTTCTCGCGAGAACCAAGTTTGCTGACAACGAAGGACATCCATGTGAAGAATTGAATTGTTTGAGCTATACTCTACATTTTATTGATAGATGCACTTTTATGGACTTCAAAACAGAAACAGCCATTCACTCCCATTATAAAGCTTGGAAGAGCCAGGACATTTTTAATATAACTCTGATTGTATTCGTCTGAAAGAAGGTTAAAAGGTTAAATGGTCTTGTAAAAAATAGTCTCACTTGTATAGTTCGCATTCAAAAATGAGCGCATTGGAAATGAATGGGAAGCGAATTTCATCTAGTGGAAACTTTTGGTACTGCGCCCAAACAAAATCTCACTGAAAGCTCATTTTTTTGAGATATCAAACTCAAATTTGGAATTGCTCTCTCACGTTAATTGGGCCTGTTTAGTATCTGGCACTAAAACTTTTGGTTATCTCCCTCCCGCACGTCATCCCTGTCGTTCAGAAAGGATGCATTATTACTCTGAGCATTCACAGCGCTGCATGTGTTTTCCCTCCCTTGGGTTTCCCTTTTCAGAAAGCTCTCTATCCGCCTGCTTTTTAAATGGATGCGGTTCAACTGCGAACACAACCAGATTTGTTGGTGCGAGAAGGTATTTTGGACACTGTGTTTACAGCACACACACAGGACAGTCAGAAGGGGAAACCTGCTCGCCACTGTATCAAACGAGATCTTTCATGATCCTGGCACTTATTTTGGATGCTCGTAGGGGTGTTTCTTGCAAAGTTTTGCCCTGCGGTTTGAGACTATCTTCAGTTTCTAATGGAGTCTTGCAGGTCTCCACCTGTCACGTAAGAACGCGGGTGATTTACTTCACAGAAAGCGCTGACCATGGCGTCAGTGTGTATGTCTGGGCAAACTTCCAGTATCACAACTGTGCGTTTACCTGGGTTAATACGTTTGGGTCTTATTTTACTGTGATATGCATGGCGTGCGCTTTAAAACATCCAATGCAACATTTAATATCGGCCCATGTCATTCCTCTGCAACAATTTCCTGGCCATGGGGGCTGAAATTCAAGCATACCATGAAACGTAGACTCCTCTGCTGTCTGTCCAATGTGTTTGAACCTGTTCTTTTCAATCAGACTGCGCCTTTGAAATTCACTTTGTTCACAAAGCCATTCTTCCTGATATTCCCCTAGTGTTAGTAATCGAGAGCCGGTTGGCTGTCTGAACTGGTGCTTTTTAAAAAGAAAAAAAGCTGCAACCAAACCACAATGACGAACCATAATGTTCTGGAACTATGAATCCCATTTAGTTTCTTCATAGAGAAAATTGCTTTTAGCAATAACATTACAGACGGACATATGTTCTTAATCTGTAGAAGCTACATGTCAGTTTCTTAAAAAAAAAAAGATTTACACTATTAATAGAATAATTATTTAATATTTTAATTGTTTAATAATAGGCATATATAAATAATGCATGTTCAAATTTTCCAATCAATTTATTTTTTGCTTTAAAATCAAAGTTTGTAAAGTTGTGGTTCGTCTTGAAGTTTGTTGGTTTGGTTAAGACTTTTTCAAATCTGCATGGAGAAAATAAATGAGCAAAATACTTTCCGAATCAGGGCTGTCAAAAAGATTCATGAACAAACGACTCCTATGAGTCGGTACTTTTTAATGATTCACTCTTGAACACATGAGTTATTGGTTTGAATCAATCTAATGATTCACTCATTATGTGAATAATTAAGAAACTGGAACGATGATGAGTTAATAACATCAAAATCTTCTGTTAAGTGGAATCAGAACCTGAATTGTTATATTTCTTACGTTTCCACCTGGGCTATTATAGTTAAAAGCTTAAACCATAAAATAAATCATTTTTGTTAATTAAAAAGAAAATAAATTTGAACTAAAATAAAGTTAAATGAAAAAAAACTTTTATTTTATTTCAAGGCAACATTTCTCATTTTCATTTAGATTAATTTGATGTGCTAAAATATGAAATAAATAATAAAATAAAAATGAATAAAAACTATATAGACACATTAAAAAAAATAATAAAAATGACAAAAACAGCATTTCTAAAATTAAACATTTTAATTATTTAATAATATATAATCAATGCTCTGATTTTTCAGTCAATGTATTTGCTTTAATATCCAAGTGATTCATCTTGGAGTTTGTTGGTTTGGTTAACTTTTTAATGAAGAAATTTTTGAAATATTTATGGAGAAAATAAATGACTCTGAGTCGGTTCTTTTTAATGATTCAGTCTCGAACACATTGGTTTGAATCAATCTAATGATTCACTCATTAAAAAACTAGAACCATAAAAATAAAAAATTGTTAGTTGAAGATTTAAAAAAAAAAAAATAAAGTAAAATTAAAAAACAAAAAATTTAACTTATTTAACATTTCTCGTTTTCATTTAGTTTAATTTGATGTGCTAAAATATGAAATAAATAATAATAAAATGAAAACTATATAGACAAACTAAATTTCTAAAATTAAAAATTCAAGTTCAAAATAACTATAATGCTAAAATAACGCTGTTTTCCACACATTCAATCCTCATCTAAGGGGTAGTTAGTTAGTTATCAGTGTGTGTAACTGTTATCAGAAGCCGTTTCTGTATACAAGTGACCATGATTGTGTGTTTATTTGCAGATTGAGTCCTGATCAGCGTGTGGTCCGCGGGCAGGAAGGATCATGGCCCTGAGCGAGGGCTTCACCGACCTCCGGCCCCTCAGCAACGGCAGATCCTCCACAGGTTTCCCTGCCACAAGTGCTAATGAAGCCCCGGACGAGGACCAGGGAGTGTCGGCGTCCCCACAGCCTGACGAGCAGACCCAGCTGACGCGGGCGAGCCAGAACGGCGGGCTCAAAACCAACGGAAACGCGCATCCATCTTCGCCAAGCTCTTCTTCCTCGTCCTCATCGCATGTGGCAGATTCTCAGAGGTTGGCCGTTCTGTTGCCCAACGCCCTGCCGCCGGCCTGTTGTGTTTACTGCTCTCCGCGGCAGCCCGTCTGCTGTAACGGGAACCAGCAGGATTGCGCCCTCTTCCAGAGCGCCGTGCCGCCCACGGCGCTTCACATGGGCTCCTGCGTGCGCTGTTTCTGCATGCAGCATCGCTGGCAAGAGCATCTCCAGAACCAGCCCAACATGGCCACACTAAGGTGAGCATCTGCACTGCATTTGGGGAAAACAACTTGTTACATAAAAACCAGATCATTGGTGTTCATGTTCTCTGACATTTATATGTTCATGGCAACACTCATAATGTCAAAATGGGCAACTTTATTAAATACAGCAAAACACATCATTGCTACAATTATTCCATAATTCAAGTCATCCTAGGTGTATATGACTTTCTTCTTTCAGCCAAACACAGAGTTATATTAAATAATGTCCTGGCTCTTCCAAGCTTTATAATGGGAGTGAATGCTAGTTTTTGAAGCACAAAAAAGTCCATCCATCCATCCATCCATCATAAAAGTAAAACAATACGACTCCAGTGGGTTAATAAAGGCCTTCTGAAGCGAAGCCATGGGTTGTTTTAAGAAAAATATCCGTATTTAAGTGTGCCTTCACGAGAGAGTCGAGTTCCGGCAGAAGGGACGACCTCTGACCCGACGTATGACGTAGCTCCTCATATCTTATATCGAAATCCTCCAACATTTCTCTTTAAAATTCTCATTTTAGACTTCTAATTCATGACCAGCGTTTTGTTTTGCTCTATCCTCTGCACTTCAGCGTTCGGGTCAGAGGTCACTCTTCCGCCGGAACTAGACTCGCATATGGCCGTTACCGGAAGCCAGTGATTATAATTTATAAAGTTATAAATATGGATTTTTTTCTTACAACAACCCACGGCTTTGCTTCAGAAGTCCTTTATTAACCCTTCCGTTCAAAAGTTTGGGGTCAATACGATTTTTTTTTAAACTCTCACCAAGGTTGCAATTATAACTTTGTGAATTTACAAATTTATTTCTGTGATCAAAGCTGGATTTTCAGCATCATTACTCCAGTCTTCAGTGTCACATGATCCTTCAGAAATCATTCTAATATGATGATTTGATGCTCAAGAAACATTTATGATTATTAGCAATGTTGAAATGTTGACATTATAAATGTCTTTATTGTCGCTTTTTGATCAATTTAATGCATCCTTGCTGAATAAAAGTATTAATTCTTTAAACCCCAAACTTTTGAACTGTAGTGTAAAGGCATGTGGACAAACAATGATGTTCTTATTTATAGTTGTATTGGTCTGGAGTTTATTGATGAGGCAGGTTGCTTTAGATGAAGAGGAACCATATGCGGTTCTTTGCACTGTAAATCAACATCTTTTACGCAGACAGGAGCATGTCGAGCATCTGTTTGATCTGTTTCTGCTGGATTAAGTGGATGATTATTGGCAATGACGCGGCCAATCACCTCCATTATTCTCCATCAGCCTTTTGAACTCACCTGATTTGAAATCCACTCATGTCCACATGCACGCCGATGCATCTGAGGTTTCCTGAATCTGGGCAGCCTTACTGATTTCTTTTTTTGAGCAGCGGGTGGTTGAGCAGCTCATTGTGCTGTCATGATGTTTGACTTTTCTTCACTGTCATCTGGAAGCACATGAGGAAGATCTGAGGAGGTTGAAAGCATTCTCAACTTCATAATTTATCCTCACGTGGAGCCCAGGATGGAAACACTTCTGTGAATCAGTTTAATCAGTCCATTTCAGTGAATCAGTTTAAAATTTCAATGACTCTTTTGTCTCAACACTTAAAATGCTGGTCTGCAGTGGTCAGTATCTATCAAAAGTGGTCCAAGGAAGGAACAGTGGTGAACCAGCGACAGGGTCATGGGCGGCCAAGGCTCATTGATGCACGTGGGGAGCGAAGGCTGACCCGTGTGGTCCGATCAAACAGATGAGCTACTGTAGCTCAAATTGCTCAAGTTAATGCTGGTTTTGATAGAAAGGTGTCAGAATACACAGTGCATCGCCGTTTGTTGCGTATGGGGCTGCATAGCCGCAGACCAGTCAGGGTGCCCGTGCAGGGTGCCTATGTCCACTGCCGAAAGCGCAGACAGTGGGCATGTGAGCATCAGAACTGGACCACAGAGCAATGGAAGAAGGTGGCCTGGTTTGATGAATCAGGTTTTCTTTTACATTACGTGGATGGCCGGGTGTGTGTGCGTCGCTTACCTGGGGAACACATGGCACCAGGATGCACTATGGGAAGAAGGCAAGCCGGCGGAGGCAGTGTGATGCTTTGGGCAATGTTCTGCTGGGAAACCTTGGGTCCTGCCATCCATGTGGATGTTACTTTGACACGTACCACCTACCTAAGCATTGTTGCAGACCATGTACACCCTTTCATGGAAACGGTATTCCCTGGTGGCTGTGGCTCTTTCAGCAGGATAATGTGCCCTGCCACAAAGCAAAAATGGTTCAGGAATGGTTTGAGGAGCACAACAACGAGTTTGAGGTGTTGACTTGGCCTCCAAATTCCCCAGATCTCAATCCAATCGAGAATCTGTGGGATGTGATGAACAAACAAGTCCGGTCCATGGAGACCCCACCTTACAACTTACAGGACTTAAAGGATCTGCTGCTAACATCTTGGTGCCAAATAACACAGCACACCTTCAGGGGTCTAGTGGAGTCCATGCCTCGACGGGTCAGGGCTGTTTTGGCAGCAAAAGGGGGACCAACACAATATTACGAAGGTGGTCATAATGTTGTGCTTGATCGGTGTGTATATATATGCTATTTATTTAGTCCAGTTCTGAATTTGCTTGCATTCAATACATACACCGATCAGGCATAACATTATGACCATGATGTTGTAATATTGTGTTGGTCCCCCTTTTGCTGCCAGCCCTGACCCGTCGAGGCATGGACTCCAGTGTGATACAGTAGCTCATCTGTTAGATCCGACTTCACGGGCCAGCCTTCGCTCCCCACGTGCATCAATGAGCCTTGGCCGCCCATGACCCTGTCGCTGGTTCACCACTGTTCCTTCCTTGGAGCACTTTTGATAGATACTGACCACTGCAGACCGGGAACACCCCACAAGAGCTGCAGTTTTGGAGATGCTCTGACCCAGTCGTCTAGCCATCACAATTTGGCCCTTGTCAAACTCGCTCAAATCCTTACGCTTGCCCATTTTTCCTGCTTCTAACACAACAACTTTGAGGACAAAATGTTCACTTGCTGCCTAATAAATCCCACCCACTAACAGGTGCCGTGATGAAGAGATAATCAGTGTTATTCACTTCACCTGTCAGTGGTCATAATGTTATGCCTGATCTGTGTGTGTGTGTGTGTGTGTGTGTATATATATATATATATATATATATATATATATATAATTATTATTATTATATATATATATTTTTTTTTTTTTTTTTTTTTTTTTTTCATTGTCTAGTTTAGAATTTGCTTGCATTCAATGATTAGATAAAATGCAGACGTCAGACTCAGAATTCAAGTTCAGAAGAGAGACATGAGCTAAACAGTTGTTGTTCCTGATAACATGTAAAGGCTTCTCAAAATGACACCCTGAAATTGAGAACACAAAGATCATTTTCAGGCTAGTTGGCTGGTTGGGGCTTGCAGCTGTCACACACACACACACACACACACACACACATATACATACACAAAGCTCTGTATGTTTCGTGAATATCTTCCAGGCCTGGCTCTCCTGCAACAAAGAACTGGAAGCTTCATGTGTTTTTTTCAACATTGGGACAAATTGATCTAAGTTTCTGTTTCTGACGTTGATTAAACATCTTCCTGAAAAGGAACTGAACTAGCGAAGCATCTGTTGATGTACGCAGTCTTAACCATGCACGACAAGACAAGTTCCCTCCGTTAAGCATTGTTTCTGTCCCAAGTGAAAGTGGTAATTCTGACAAAATCAGAACATATTTGGTTTTTAATTAGCAGGCGATGGGAGCAGAAACGAACTGACGAACAAAATGTCATTTGCACGTCCAAATCTCTCACTCACCGTGTTGCACCTGGTTAGGGCAGGGTGGGAAACGCAGAAGAAAAGTTCTGCTCAGGTAAATGAAGCGTGTCAGGAAGGGTTAAACATGTGACGTGACCCCAGGTGGCTACATGTCAGCTCCCTCTTTTTCAGTCAACAAAAACAATCAATCATTCCTCAGGTGGAAGATCAGCCGCCATCAGTCTGCTGCAAAATCTGGCACAATATATTTCGTCCAAACCATTTTGGTTACAGCCATTTTTTTTTTTTGGACAAATTTATCAGCTAGAGATGTTCAGCTAACGCTGATAATCTCAACATGCTCAAATAATGGTTATTAATCAGTCTGCGTGATATAAATGTGTCTATTACTAGAACGTCTAATTATGACTGCATGTAGCCCTAGGCTACACCTTTTCTTTTGGTGTTTTTGGAAGTTGAGTTTTGCTTAAGTGCTTTATTAATGCTGTCATTTATTTTCTGAATGTGTCACAGCCCTGGAAAGATTATTACACAAACACTACAAACGTTTAATCCCTGACCGGCCTCGCTTTAGCTCCAAACAGAAATGCATGCATCCGAGCGGAACCAGGGTTTCCAAACCCCCTCGGAGCTCGTGATCAACCGCCAGTCCACTTACTTTTGGCAGTTCAATTGCATTTTAGCACCGGCCAAAGGATGTTTTTTTTTTTTTTTTTTTTTTTTTTTTTTTTTTTTTAAGCTACATGGTGCCATAAGCAGTTTTATTCCATTATTCAGTCTATGCATAAATGTCAAAGTTTTGGGTCTGCTTTTGGAGCTATTAAAACTACTTTTAAGAGGTTCTGTTCAATGTTAAAGCTTTTGAGATCTTTGAATGTTGTTCTGCATGTAATGCGAGGTCAAGAGGTGCGTGTGTGTCTGAGCTGCACGCTAGCATGAATAAGCATGAGTCTAACGTTTACCGTTAGTCTTTTCCGCATATAAGTTGGTCCGGGGTGCGTGAGGAACCCGTAGAGCCGGTGAAGATGCCCAGTGAAGATCAAAGCCCACCTGATCCCATAAACCATGATCAAAGACGCCGAGCAAGCAGGACCCATTCATAACCTCAAATTAGGCCGATGTCTAGCTTGCTTATTCTCGTTTACTAAACAGATTGAAGCCTGTGGAAGGGTGAGGGAACAGCTGGAATGTATTAAGTCGATCTGGGAGCGTCTCGTATTTGATGCTAACGCTACAGGTGCAGTTATTATTGTCCTGATCAAAGGGAAGATCCTTGCAGCAATTGCACTAGAATATTTTTAGTCCACTTTTAATAAATCATGGCTTTGTTCAAAAATGTTTCATCGGGAACCATCACCGCACGTACTGTTTTCATCCTGAATGGACAGATATGCCTCACTTACAGAATCATTAGTATTAAGGCCCCGATATACTTAAAGTGAAATCGAAATTTCGAACAAATCAGGCCAAAACGAAGTTCATTTGGAGTTTGTTTTAAGGAGTTCGAAGCAGCTTGCCAAACACAGGTCAGATGTCTGTGAGTAAAAACATGAACTCACTGGAGATCTGCTTTATGTTAGAAAATGAAGTTGTAATTTAAAGAGTAATTTAAAGAGACACTGACGCTGTTTTTCATGTTTAATTCTGTAAAGGCCTGTTCACACTAAGGACGATAACTGTAACAATAAAGATATGTTTCTAAAAATTGCTCTAAATGTAAAAGAATAGCAGAGTTCACACCACAACTATCGATATCAGCACAGAGAAACAATATCGTTAGAATCACTTTCAGAGCGATTTTTTTTTATTTTTTATTTTTTTTATTTTTTTTCCTCTCTGATAAAAATTTCGTAAAATGTGTTTAAAAAAAGGGTTTGTTTGTTTGTAAGGCTGTAAAATTTGGCCAAAAATGTTGTCATTTATATATCAAAATAATAATAATTGTTATAAGTATATTATTATTATTATTATTATTATTTATTGTTGTTGTTGTTGTTTTTATTATTATTACATATTACTACTAGTCAAGTAAAATTTATTTATTTAGCACTTTATACAGATTGTTTCAAAACAGCTTCCCATTAATACTACTAAACATAAATATTAACTTTTTCTGTTTAAAAGCAGAGGCTCTGTTCTTTTTTTTAATTTATTTATATATATATATATTGCATGTTCACAAAATATTCTGGGGGCCATTAAACTTTAATGAAAATGATCAAAAATGCTGGTGCTGGCTGGCAACTTTTTAAAAAAAAAAAAAAAACGCTGGTGGGGAAAGAGTTAAAAAACATAAGAAATATTTAAAAAAATAAGAATTTTATTTTACAGTAAAATTGCGATACTAATAATTATGGCAGTATTCATTTTCAAGCTTTTATTTTGATGAAAAAAAGCAGGGAGCTTCTCTTTTAAGCGCTTCTCATTACAAATTTGGGAAGATGGTTTGCACATGTTGCAGTTTCATATGCATGTTTTAAGTGTCCCAAAGTCAGAGCAGATGCAAAGATAAGTTTGTCTGCGGCAACATTTATTGTGAACCGAGAGGCTGAACTCACCGGATCATGAGCTGCTTGCGTGTAAAAGAACACAGTGCCGCGCTTCACTCTGAAACACGCAGCGCATATGCGTATTTATTTTATTAAACTGCAGCCTTTGCCATTATTCAATTGCACTAAACCATATCAAAATTTTGGTTTCATTTCAATTAAATGTGGAGCTCTAAGCTCCAGTGGGGTATTTTCAATAGAAGTCCATCTGTTTGTCTTGGCATCTCTCAAACTCTCTCTGTCTCACCTGTCTCTTCAAATTTCCTGCCTTCTCCTTTCATTTCCCTTCTTCCTGGTTGTGTTTTCCTGTCTCATTCACACTCAAAACCTTCTTTCTACCTCTATCGCACACCCCCTTCTAAGTAGAGCTTGTGATGTTGTTGTTTTTTTTCTAGTGTTGTGTTGCTAAGACTCATGGGAAATACACAAGTATGTCTGGGGTTGTGAACTTCTTGCCTAGATCCTGTAGCCTAAAAAAGAACCTGAATTTAGTGGGAGACTCAGCTCAAGCCCGACCTTTGAAATCTCAATCAAGCTTTGGTAAAAGTGATATTTCGCAGGTTTGCCTGACGGTAAAACAGCTGAATCTGGATGTTGTACGCAAACAAAGAGCTCTGCCTGCGGTGTGAGGCTGGCTAAATGAGTCTGGCCCGTGTCTAGACATGCTTGATATCAAAGCAGCGTCTATGTTGCTATTCACACACTCTAAGAGTTGAATGAAATGATTCTTGAGGCTTTAAAGAGGACCTATTATGCTCTTTTTTTTTTTTTTTTTTTTTTTCCCAAGTCTTGATGTTGTTTTTGGGCTCTACTAGAACAGGTTTTCCTGCTTGAATGTTGATTATTTTCCCCATATTCTCCATTGTTGCAGCTCCTCTCTTCCCAGTCTGTCAGTAACGCTCTGTTTAGTTCCTGTCTCTGTGAAGCCCCTCCTTCTGAAAAGCACAATGTGCTCTGATTGGTCGGCTGGAGCAGTGTGCTGTGATTGGTCAATCGCTTCGAGCGTGTTTGGGAAATGTCCCGCCCCTTACCATAACCGGCAGTTTCAAAAATGCAGTTAAGTGCAAAATGCGCAGCACAAATCTGTCATATAGGCTATATAAAATTATAATGAGAACATTATAATTGTGTGCTGGGGACATGAATTTAATGGTAAGACTTTTGTTTTTGTAATCGGGCTTTCAAAAATCATATAAAAATTTGGATTTAGATTTATCAGCCATTATATTGGTTATCGGCTATAAAGAATTATCGGTTATCGGTATCAGCCAAAATGTTTGTATCGGTGCATCCCTAGTATTAAAGCCACAATATGTAATTTTCCACCACTAGAGGTTCACACTGCAGTGAGCTAGATCAATATTAGGCATGGTAAAACATGGTACCCGCGGTAAATCAAGAAAACTAGATTTAAACAATAAGACTAACTGTGTTGAGCTAATGATTCGTTTTCTGTCGATGAATGATCCAAACAGTTGCTCGCCTGTCTAATAAAACACATCATATATTAAAGCGTCTTTGGTGTTTCCATGGTTTCTACAAAATAAAACTGGAAATCGAGGGTCGCGTGGGTATGATGTCATTGATAGGCGACACACGGTCCAGGTCCTGGTTAAAATTGCTTATTTCTCTGTATTTAAACATTCTTGGAAACATTTGGGATAATGTAAGCACTAAAGAATTATTATAGTAATCAAAAAGTGGAATCAGAATCGATAAATTCCTTCTGATTCATATATTTATGTATTCATATTCAACTACTGATCACACTAAACAGAGCTTAACGTTTACATGAACAGACATTTATTAGAGGTTCTAAATAATCTTTAATCTTTTACACTTGAGTTTAGTACTTTATTTGGGAATTTATGCCACAGCGAATTTTGATGCATTTTGCCCACTTTAAGTTAAACACTTTAAAGTGCAGAGAAATGTTAATCAGGTTAAAAACCTCCCGACTTCTCGCAGGAATCACAATGCATCATATTATTCAAAGCGTGTTTTATTCTGCATTGCGTAGTTTGGCACTTAAGCTGTCGAATACTTGCAGTAGGAGGCCAGTGGATAATGAAGATGTTTCTTGGACAGCTTGTAACTGTTTGCCACAGTGTTGAAATCCGGCCTCCCTGCCTGGAGTCCATATATCCACATATGTCAAAGCAAAGAATGTGGAGATATCAGGCACTGACCTCGCAGCGCTCGTGGATTGAGCCTTCTCCATTTCTGCACACGTGTGCACATCATTCACATGTGTGCGTTCTCAGCTGTTGCTATGATTGTAGTTACAGTAATGCCAAATAAAAGACATTGTATAAAACATTTTACATTTCAGCCTGGAGATAATTCTGATTTGCAGTGTTTTATATACTAGTCAATTTTAAAAATAACTGTTTTCTATGTGAATATATTGTAAAATGTCATTTATTCCTATGATCCATGAAAGATTATTGTTACTACACTGTCACGTTTGATCAATTTAATGCATTCTTGCTGAATAAAAATGTTAATTTCTTTAAAAAAAAAAAATCTTACTGACACAAACTTTTTGAATGGTAGTGTATAGATGACTTACATTATTATATCTTGATAGTTTTTATTATTTGGCAATATTCAGTACATATCTAAATATTTCTCTTAACCCTCTGGTGCTCTTCTCTTTTTTTATTTCAAAGAAATGAATGTACTATATTTTAGTTTGATAATGTTTTTTATTTAATATTTTGTATTTTAGGGGATTTTATGGTACTAAATTATATTTATGCAGTAGTTATAATCCATTTATTCACTTTTTGAGGATAGAACTGAAACGGTCATAAATCTTGAAAGTTCTCTTTTTTATTTAAAGATGACACTCGGCAGATTATTGCTGAAGTGAAAAAAGTTTAAAGAAGTGAACTTTTTTTAAAGTTATTGAATCTTACGTTTATTGATATGAAAAATGCACGAAAAAACTATTTCCAATTTTTATATGAAATATATATTTTCTAAAACAAGTTTTACTCTAAAACTGTGAGAATCTAAATCTAAACATGCTTTGTTCCATATTTGATGTTGATATCTCAAAAACTGAGCTTTCAGTGAGATTTTGTTTGTGCGCAGTACCAAACGCTTCCTCTAGATGAAACTTGCTTCCCATTCATTTCCAATGCGCTCATTTTTGACCGTGAACAATACAAGTGACTACTTTTTATTTCAGGACCATTTTACCTTTTCGAATCATTTCCATGATTTTTTTTTTTTTTTTTTTTGTTCACATAGCAAGTGCCAAAACCTTTACCAATACCATTCTGATTCTTATTTCTCGCAATTCTGACTTTATTTCTCACAATCGAGTTCATTTCTCGCAATTCTGACTTTATTTCTCACAATCGAGTATTTCTTTCAATTCTGACTTTTTCTCACAATTCTGACTTTATTTCTTACAATCGAGTTTATTTCTCACAATTCTGACTTTATTTCTTACAATCGAGTATTTCTCACAATTCTGACTTTATTTCTTACAATCGAGTATTTCTCACAATTCTGACTTTATTTCTTACAATCGAGTATTTCTCACAATTCTGACTTTATTTCTTACAATCGAGTATTTCTCACAATTCTGACTTTATTTCTTACAATCGAGTTCATTTCTCGCAATTCTGACTTTATTTCTCACAATCGAGTATTTCTTTCAATTCTGACTTTTTCTCACAATTCTGACTTTATTTCTTACAATCGAGTATTTCTCACAATTCTGACTTTATTTCTCACAATCGAGTATTTCTTTCAATTCTGACTTTTTCTCACAATTCTGACTTTATTTCTTACAATCGAGTTCATTTCTCGCAATTCTGACTTTATTTCTCACAATCGAGTATTTCTTTCAATTCTGACTTTTTCTCACAATTCTGACTTTATTTCTTACAATCGAGTTTATTTCTCACAATTCTGACTTTATTTCTTACAATCGAGTATTTCTCACAATTCTGACTTTATTTCTCACAATCAAGTTTATTTCTCACAATTCTGACTATTTCTTACAATCGAGTATTTCTCACAATTCTGACTTTATTTCTTACAATCGAGTTCATTTCTCGCAATTCTGACTTTATTTCTCGCAATTCTGACTTTATTTCTCACAATCGAGTATTTCTTTCAATTCTGACTTTTTCTCACAATTCTGACTTTATTTCTCACAATCGAGTTTATTTCTCACAATTCTGACTTTATTTCTTACAATCGAGTATTTCTCACAATTCTGACTTTATTTCTTACAATCGAGTTCATTTCTCGCAATTCTGACTTTATTTCTCGCAATTCTGACTTTATTTCTCACAATCGAGTATTTCTTTCAATTCTGACTTTTTCTCACAATTCTGACTTTATTTCTTACAATCGAGTATTTCTCACAATTCTGACTTTATTTCTCACAATCGAGTATTTCTCACAATTCTGACTTTATTTCTTACAATCGAGTATTTCTCACAATTCTGACTTTATTTCTTACAATCGAGTTTATTTCTCACAATTCTGACTTTATTTCTCACAATCGAGTTTATTTCTCACAATTCTGACTTTATTTCTCACAATCGAGTTTATTTCTCACAATTCTGACTTTATTTCTTACAATCGAGTATTTCTCACAATTCTGACTTTATTTCTCACAATCGAGTTTATTTCTCACAATTCTGACTTTATTTCTTACAATCGAGTATTTCTCACAATTCTGACTTTATTTCTTACAATCGAGTTTATTTCTCACAATTCTGACTTTATTTCTTACAATCGAGTATTTCTCACAATTCTGACTTTATTTCTCACAATCGAGTTTATTTCTCACAATTCTGACTTTATTTCTTACAATCGAGTTTATTTCTCACAATTCTGACTTTATTTCTTACAATCGAGTATTTCTCACAATTCTGACTTTGTTTCTCACAATCGAGTTTATTTCTCACAATTCTGACTTTATTTCTTACAATCGAGTATTTCTCACAATTCTGACTTTATTTCTTACAATCGAGTATTTCTCACAATTCTGACTTTATTTCTCACAATCAAGTTTATTTCTCACAATTCTGACTTTATTTCTTACAATCGAGTTCATTTCTCGCAATTCTGACTTTATTTCTCACAATCGAGTATTTCTTTCAATTCTGACTTTTTCTCACAATTCTGACTTTATTTCTTACAATCGAGTATTTCTCACAATTCTGACTTTATTTCTTACAATCGAGTTCATTTCTCGCAATTCTGACTTTATTTCTCACAATCGAGTATTTCTTTCAATTCTGACTTTTTCTCACAATTCTGACTTTATTTCTTACAATCGAGTTTATTTCTCACAATTCTGACTTTATTTCTTACAATCGAGTATTTCTCACAATTCTGACTTTATTTCTCACAATCAAGTTTATTTCTCACAATTCTGACTATTTCTTACAATCGAGTATTTCTCACAATTCTGACTTTATTTCTTACAATCGAGTTCATTTCTCGCAATTCTGACTTTATTTCTCGCAATTCTGACTTTATTTCTCACAATCGAGTATTTCTTTCAATTCTGACTTTTTCTCACAATTCTGACTTTATTTCTCACAATCGAGTTTATTTCTCACAATTCTGACTTTATTTCTTACAATCGAGTATTTCTCACAATTCTGACTTTATTTCTTACAATCGAGTTCATTTCTCGCAATTCTGACTTTATTTCTCGCAATTCTGACTTTATTTCTCACAATCGAGTATTTCTTTCAATTCTGACTTTTTCTCACAATTCTGAGTTTATTTCTTACAATCGAGTATTTCTCACAATTCTGACTTTATTTCTTACAATCGAGTATTTCTTTCAATTCTGACTATTTCTGACAATTCTGAGTTTATTTCTCGCAATTATTTCTTTCAATTCTGACTTTATTTCTGACAATTCTGACTTTATTTCTCGCATTCTGACATGCTTTGTTCCAAATTTGAGGTTGATATCTCAAAAAAATGTGTGCGCAGTACCAAACGCTTCCACTAGATGAAACTTGCTTCCCATTCATTTCCAATGCGATAATTTTTTTGACCATGAACCAATACGTGTGACTATTTTTTCGAGTCATGTCCATGATTTTTTTGTGTGTGCATGTCCACACAGCAAGTGCCAAAACCTTTACCAAGTTTCATATCATTCCGACGAAGAAAAAAAAATCGTAGAAAAAGCATTTTTCGAAGAGCACCAGAGGGTTAGCAGCTGAGGTCAGGCAGCAGATCATCGAGTGTGCATGTACTTGACTGAACTTGAATGTTTAGTGTTGTTTTCTCTTTCAAGCCTCCTCCACACTATTTTCCATCCTCATTTGCCCTCTGACCCTCACTCCCTCAGCTTCCATTCCACCCCGTCACCACACTGTTGTTTGACCCACGGTCCCGTATTTTCTTTAGTAATTAACCTCTGTAAACATTTGTAAGTTCATACAATAAAGTTTCTGCACTAAACGAGTGATGCGGAACATCAGGCTGTTATGGTTGTGATTGGATATACTATACTAAAATACTGAACTGAATTTCTTTTGTCTTTTCTTTTCTGGCTAACCAGAGAACAAAAGTTGCACACATCCAAATATGAAATATGAGGGGAAACTCCCAAATAACTGTTGCTCTCCAGTGGAATAATCCGTCCCCGATATCTCATAAACGTTATTCCATTTTGGACCATCTCTCATTCCCGCCCTTGAATTCCACAGTCCGTGGCCCAAACATGGAGTGTTCGCTGATAGCGCACTTTATAAATCATTGGATTGGTTTTTTTCCCCCCTCGTCCTCGCTACACAGGAAGCGGAGGAAATCTGGTCCTCGTTATTTACCCGTGGGTTCGGTTATTTGATTATCGGCTGTCTGCATGCACTTCTCTCTGATTGCACGGAGAAGGACACGCACCTCTGTTTTTAAAGCCTAATGGGACTCACCTTGAGCCGAATATGCAGATGCTTCAGAGTCTGAGTGGTTGCAACATCTGGTTGTTGTATTAACGTGTCCGTTGAACTTTCAAAGGGATTTACGGCTGCTCTAGAAGTCGCCCTGTGGTGAAAAATTCTTGCCAATGGCTTTTGTTCATATGTGCCTCCCAGTGCCATAGCAACCACTAATTATAGCATTCCATGGATTCCCTTTTAAGACGACGAGGAAGAAAATTACAGCCACCTCTTGGCCCTGTGACCCTACTGCTCCCATCACTGTGTAATATAGGAATATTGGTCGCCTTCAAAGATGGCCTGCCTTATGATTTGTTATTAGTTATGTTAGTTTATTACGGTTGCTCATATTGTGTGTTCATCAGCATGCAACTCACAGTGCACCTGTGTGTACAGGCCATTATATGATCTATATATGCATGAAGGTTGGTGAACAGCTGTGCGTTGAGTGCATGATGCGGTTTTGGTGTGAGAGCCTCTAATATGAACATCCATGATGGTTTTGATTTTAAAAAAAGCGGCAAGAAGAAACTTGGAGACAGCTGTGATTTCTCCACAGGAATGTGTGTTTGAACGGAGAGATCTAGGCCTCATACAGTGTGCGGTTGGTTAAAAATACACTGTCGTGAAAAAACATGTCTCTCCACGCAGGTAGTTTTAATCCACTGTTTGGCTCTTAAATCTAATTGATTTATGCTTTTTGCTTTTGTCTTTCAGCCCTCCGAGGCCTTTTCGGTTTCCCAAAAGGTAAGCTCACTTTTTTAGTTTATTAGCTTTTTATAATTTAGTACATTTTCTATTTGATGATAAATTAATATAAAGTTATTTAGAATTATTTTAAATAGTCTTTTAAACTTTATTTTATTACATAATTGTTTTGCATGAATTTAAATGGTAATGTATGGAAGCTTGTTTCCGCCACAGAATAAAAAATAAAGATAACTGCGACTTTTTATCTCACAATTCTGAAGTTTTTCTCACAATTGTGAGTTATATCAGAAATAGGCAGAATTGTGAGATATAAACTTGCAATTACGAGAAAGTCAGAATTGTAATATAAGCTCACAACAATTAAAAAAAAATATTTTGCGAGTTAATTTCTCACAATTCTGACTTTTTCGCAATTGCTAGTTTATTTCTTGCAATTCTGACTATTTCTCACAATTGAGTTTATTTCTCACAATTCTGACTTTCTCACAATTCTGACTTTATTTCTCACAATTCTGACTTTATTTTTCGCGGTTCTGACTTTATTTCTCGCAATTGAGTTTATTTCTCACAATTGAGTTTATTTCTCGCAATTCTGACTTTATTTCTCACAATTGAGTTCATTTCTCACAATTGAGTTCATTTCTCACAATTCTGACTTTATTTTTCGCGATTCTGACTTTATTTCTCGCAATTCTGACTTTATTTTTCGCAATTGAGTTTATTTCTCACAATTCTGACTTTATTTCTCACAGTTCTGACTTTATTTTTCACGATTCTGACTATTTTTCGCAATTGAGTTTATTTCTCACAGTTCTGACTTTATTTCTCACAGTTCTGACTTTATTTCTCACAATTGAGTTTATTTCTCACAATTCTGACTTTATTTCTCACAATTCTGAGTTTATTTCTCACAATTCTGAGTTTATTTTTCGCGATTCTGACTTTATTTTTCGCAATTGAGTTTATTTCTCACAGTTCTGACTTTATTTTTCGCAATTGAGTTTATTTCTCGCAATTGACTTTATTTCTCGCAATTTACTTTATTTTTCGCAATTTACTTTATTTCTCACAATTGAGTTTATTTCTCACAATTCTGACTTTATTTTTCGCAATTGAGTTTATTTCTCGCAATTGACTTTATTTCTCGCAATTTACTTTATTTTTCGCAATTTACTTTATTTCTCACAATTGAGTTTTTCTTGCAATTCTGACTTTATTTCTCACAATTTACTTTATTTCTCACAATTCTGACTTTATTTCTCGCAATTGCGAGTTTATATCTCACAATTCTGACATTATAACTCGCAATTGTAACGAAAAAAGTCCGAATTTTGAGATGTCGCAATTTTCTTTTAAATTGTTTTATTCCGTGGCAGAAACAAGCTTCCATAGTAATGTGCATTACATGCGTAACCAATGAATCTTTCTCATTTGCAGTTATGCGGAGCTCATTGCTGATTGGCCGGTGGTGGTGTTGGGGGTGTGCACCGTTCTCATTGTGGTTTGTGCCCTGGTCGGTATTCTCGTGCCTGACCTGCCTGACTTCTCAAATCCACTGCAGGTGAGCACGAGGAACATTTCTTTGAAGGGATGCACTGAAATTTCGGCTACCGAAAATTTTCGGCCTAAACAGCTATTTATGGTTTCAGGCCGAAAAAGTTTTGGAGGGCCGAAATCAGTGTCCAACGTTTGAAGCAGACGTTTAAGGCTGCATTTACATTACATTATTGGGAAGCGTCCCAAATTCAAACAATAAATGCCGTTTTGACACTCTTTAATACGGCATGACATCACTGTAGCGCAGTTCAGCCGATCATCTCTTCCTCTTTACTACCAGTTATAGCATAAAATAAACATGAATGAACATCAGAAGGAATGTTGAAAGATATAGTACAACTTACCGAAATGAATCCTGTCTCATGTAATCACTCAATCAGTGTTTCATCTGGGGAAAGACATCAATAAAACAGCTTGTATGCCTCAAGAAGGCCCATAAACTAATAATATAAATATAAACATTTGCTAAATATATGCACTGTATTACATATTAATTATATTTTTACTTAACCTGTTAGTGATGTCTTCATTATTTAATGCATGTTTGAATAAATCTGTCATTAAAACAAGTTATTATTACAGTTTATTGTCGTTTAACAAACTGGAGTAGATTCTTTTATTTAAAAAAAGTTGGTGTAAAAACTGCCGATTGTCCAAATTTAAATGTTTGTACAACTCGGTTTTAGCTATTTGAGTGTTGATAAGTTTGATAAATTAATTATTAATTTATTATTTATGTTCGGTCAAGTGCATTCTGAAATTTCCATTTCCATTTGGTAATTTTTATTTCAGTGCATCCCAAATTTTTTATGTTGTTTATAGGATATAAACATTTTTCAAAAATGTACCATGCTGCAATGCTTCTTTACAATATTCTGTCCAAAAACTGTTTTTTTTTTTTTTTTTTTTTTTTTAATAAAATTAAATTGACGTCCCTTATTGTGATAAAACCCTACATGGATCAAATCCTGATGGAAAAATGTCCTGCTTTAAATGTCTACATTATGGTAGTGACTGCTGTTTACGGGCAGTTAGAGTGAAGACTTGTTGTCATTTGTCTTGTTAGGGATTTGAACCGAGGGGCACTGCAATAGGCCAGCGACTTGTAACATGGAACAACATGGTGAAGAACACGGGATACAAGGCAACGCTGGCCAACTACCCCTTCAAATACGCAGATGAGCAGGCCAAAAGGTAACAGAGTCCACTTCTTATCTGATAACCATATTTTCCTGTGTATTCATCCAGAACAACACCAGATGAATGATGTGAGGATTAGAACTCAGGCCAGGATTGGTTGAAATAGTAATTGCAGTGTCTACAGGGTTTTGATTTTGTAGTGTTTATTTGCACATTGTATCTTTAAAGTGCCCCTATTATGCTATTTTAAAGTTTCCTAATTTAGTTTTGGAGGTCTCCAACAACAGGTTTACATGCATCAAAGATCAAAAAACACTTTTATTTTCTCATAATATAACGGCTCGACGGATGAATCAGTCTCTCTAAATCCCTCCTTTCCACGAGCCTACTCTGCTCTGATTGGTCAGATGGCCCAGTCTGTTGTGATTGGTCTACCGCGTACAGCACGTATTTCGGAAGCTAAACGCCCATTACCATAACTGAACGTCAGCTCCGTCAGGAGGCTTCCTAAAGCTCAGCGATTATACACACTGTAAAGACAGTAATGAAGACGTCGATTTTACACCAATCCCAGCGCTTGTCCGAATCGATGATGAAACATCGGAAGAACTAGTTATTCAACCCAACCCTTGAGCGGGACGTTTCTCAGTGATGCTACTAATTTTAAGGTACATTGAGATGTTTCAACTGTAATTCCTCACCATCAGCATTAACAAGTGTATGTCCATCAACAAACCGTGTGTGTGTTTCTAATTTATTGAGGTGCACATGCGGGAACTGTATCAATAACAGCGCATGCATTATCCCAGCACTAACGTGAATGACTGATGTAACATTAAAGTTTGTGAAACAAATCTTGCTCCATCCTTTATCTTTACTCAAAGTAGTAAGAACGACAGACAATCTGCATTAATAGACACAGTTTTAGGTAATAGTGGCCCACAGCTGATTTACAGTAGTATTTCAGTAAGACGGTAGTAACGTGAGTTAGCCGTTTAGCCAGAGACCTACACAATATGAAACACAATGCACGCGCAATAAGTGGACGGGCAATATGCTAATGTTTCGTCTTGACGTCACAACAAAACGGCTTACGATTCGTTTGAAAAATGATGTTTAATTGACTACTTTTGAGAGACAATAACTTTATATACGGTGCACTTTCAGATTTAAAACTTTGCAGATGTTTTCAGTCAGTTAGAGCTATGTTACACACTACATGAAAGGTAATTTTCAAAAATCAATAATAGGAGCTCTTTAAATGCACAGAAATTAATAAATTCTTCGCCCCACAAGAACTCTGGTCATGCTTACTTATTTTTTTGCATTAGAGAAATCTAATGCATTGGCGAGCCACCCGAACGACTGCTCAGCCAAATACTGCAAAATCCAACACTTTGCATGTATTTTTTTGCTCCTGGTAATGAGATGTGTGTTGGCTGTATCATGGCTCATCTGATCCGGATCATTGTGAGTTGGATTACAGATCATGAAAGAAGCGGCCTGAAAGAAAGCGAGCGTCTGTATGGCACGGCTCCGTCTCAGCATATGCATAGGCGTCTTCCCTCCTGATTAAAGAGACTTCCTGTCTGTGGAACAGGATGTGCTGTCAGTAGCAGTCCTGCCCTCTGTCAGTAATAATGATAACGGTCATTTCAATCGCAGATCTCTAATGGCAACAATGTGAGGAGGGTTTCCTGTGGCTGAAATTGTACGCTGCGTCATGCTCTGGAATTAATAATCAAGGATTTTTCTTTCATTAAAGCTGTCTAAATCCGACAGGAATCAGATTGCAAGTTAAGAGCCGCTAGATTATGGTTTTGTGTGACAGGGATTTGAGGTTTTATTTGGGTAACTTTCAACATAAAGAACAATGGACATAGCTTTGTTTTCATTTGTGTAAAATTAAATATGTGAGGGACAGACACGCAGTCAGAGACACATTTTAAATACATTGGTTTAATTTGCAAATACTCTCCTTTTTCTGTGTTTTAGTCACCAAGATGACAGGTGGTCCAAGGATCACTATGATAGAAAGAAAAGGCAAGCGGAGTGGGATTTCAGTAAAGACAGTTTCTTCTGTGATGTCCCAGGTGAGTTTTTACTTTCACTCTTATCCTATAGAAATAATCGCCCTCCAAAATATCCTCATATAGGTTCAGATTCAAAAATACAGTGAAAGGGTGAATGACGGAAAGGATTATAAAGATAATTATGTACTCATTTTAAGATTGTTATTAAGCATATTTTTTTTCCCCCATGAAAATGTAATTCCTGGGTAACGGTAATGAATTTTGACATTAATTACGTTTCTACGATTGTTGGCATATACAAAAGTACTGATATCCATAATTGGAGCTCAAGAAACAATTAATGCTCTGAAAACTACATTTTAATCACAGTTAGTATATAAATGTAGTGTATTTAAAGTGTATATATTTTTAATATTATAAATATGCTGTGGACACCAGAATTGACACCCAAAAACAGTGAAATATTATTACAATTTAAAATAACTTTTCATGTGAATATATAGTAAAGTGTAATTTATTCCTGTGATCAAAGCTGAATTTATCATCATTACTCCAGTCTTCAGTGTCACATGACCCTTCAGAAATCATTCTAATATGCTGATTTCACAAATGTATGAAATACACACACTATTGAAGTGAGATGAGGTGACATGAATCAAATCTGCCACCTAGTGGACCAATGAGAAAGGCTCTTTTGGTGTAATGACCAAATGTTGTCTCTACAGGTGACAGCTATTCCCGAATCGTGTTTGCCTCTGCAGAGGGAAAGAACTTGTGGAATATACAGGCAATAAAGTCCATGTGCAATTTTGACAATACACGGGTAAGTAGCATTCCATTGCAAGTATTGGTTATACCAGTGTTTCCCAACCACTGTGGAAAATTATCAAATAAAAATAAATAGGTAAAAATAAATGCTACAAATAAGAACATATCATCGCGCTGTCGGACCGAAACCTTGTATATCTATATATCGTCATTTTTGTTTTATAAAATGAATGCTATTGGTCATCCTTTACGTCTGTATGTGGGTTTTTACAAATATTTAACCACTATAAAGCATTTAAAAGAGGTTGTGACTACACCTCGTCCCATTGGCTCATCAAACTGTCAGTCAAACTTCATTTAGAATGCCGCGCACAGTTTGGAGCGTCTCTGCTTGTTTGCAATGCAAAAGTCAATTAAAGAACTTTTAAGTATAGCGTTTTCTTTACTCAAGAAACTCTGTCCATAAAGGCTAACGTTTTTTTGTAGCGCTGTCAACATTAACGCGTTTTGACGCATGCGATTGCATGTTTTTCAGTTTAATGCAACCTCTGTTTTTTCTGTCATCTTTGGGCTAGCGTTACATTATATGATCACACTCTTATTCATGCAAATGCTTTTAAACCATTGAAGCATGACAAGACACGAGAACACGCTGTCTGTATGTCCTGACTGACACACACACGACGCACAGAAAGACGCGCGCCAGTATCAGTTCTCTTTCGCGCTTGAACGAACAATTACACGCAGAATTATGCAAAACTGTCCATTTGTCAAGTATCCTCATAAATGAGTTAGTCTTTAAATCACTCACTGCTCTTGACTAAGGAACTTTTTTAGCTTTAATAAGGATTAATCTATATTTAATTTATAATGTATGCAGTGCAGACTGTTTGATAACTTTATTCAATTTCTGTATATTGATTACATATGAAGGCCACAGGTAAATATGACATTTATTATGGGTTTATTTGAGGATTGTTTTAAGTTCACTTAACTTAAAAGTTGTTATTTTTGAAGCCTAATAAATAAATAAAAAATTGATAGCTTTCAATTGCACTGTAATGTTGAATGGCTGTAATGTTTAAAATTGAACAAAAAAAATCAGTTTCATAGAGACATCAGTATTAGTAGTGATACTGGCCTTAATTCATAAAAAGATGCCATTACAACAAATATTTAAAATATAATGTCTTTAAGTTGTTTCTACATTCATTTGGAGATTAACTGTGAAATTATTACATTATAAAATATTAAAACTTATATTAAAAACTTAATTTAAAGTTCAGATAAAAACATATCTTTTTTTACCTTATTTTATATTGTACGTTGTGTCCTTGAGTGCCTTGAAAAGGGGCCTTTAAATAAAAAGTATTATTATTATTGTTATTATTAGTGTTTTTAATCGTGATTAATCACAGAAAAAATTCGTGATTTAATCTAGTTAATTTTTTTTAATCGATTGACAGCACTAGTTTTTTGTATTTGAAGAGCGGAGAATAGTCTTAGTCTTTGCCGTCTGGTTGAAGCAAAATTTTAAATATCATGTACATAACGCTTCATCTTTTGTATCATGAGATTTTGATCTTGACATTTCAACAACAAGAAAACAGAGCGCCCATATAGCGACAATAAACTTTAAATCCTGTAAATGATGAAAACATAAGGCTGAACTTACTGCCTCAGATGCAGCTGTTCCAGTGACAGACAAAATATATCTGTCATTTGCTGGTCAGAAACCTCGTAACTCCATTTGAGTTTGATTTTCATAAAATGTTAATATTATAATAACATGTGCAAGTGTCTGACCATTGCTATATAAAGCCACAATACCAACTTCGACGACAGTGTTTAATTAAATACAAGGTTTCCGCCCGACAGCGACGATATGTACATTTGTTGTTTTATCATCACCAACAGCATCATGACCTTATTGTGTTCCTACCTGACTTAAGCTCAAGTTTCACATTAAATGCGAGTACTACTTTCAATATTATATCTAGTTTTAATATGCCATTTGAAGCAATGCATGTTTGTGCAATTTTGTTATATTTTTATATAGCAGTGTGCTGTGGGATTTTTTTACTTATCAAAACGGTTGCGAAACACTGGGTTCAAACCATTTGCAGATGCATAAAGCGTGATGTAGGAAATGTGTTTTATTCTGGTGTTTCTCATGTCTGGCTCTTCAGGTTCGTTCCCATCCCCAGTACTTGGATCTGTGTCAGCGCACCACTGCTGCCTCCTGCTGTCCCAGCTGGACACTTGGGAACTACATAGCCGTCCTTACTAACAAATCCTCCTGCCAAAAGATCACAGAGCGAGACGTTTCCCACACCCTAAAAATCCTGCGCTCCTGTGCAAAGTTTTACCACAACGGCACACTTGGTCCCGAGTGTTGGGACATGACCACCCGTAAGAAGGACCTCAAGTGTGGCAACGTGCCACGGAAGTGTACAAAATACAATGCTGTGTATCAGATTTTTCACTTTTTGGTGGACAAAGACTTTCTGAACCCAAAGAACACTGACTACCTTCCACCCAACCTCAAGTACAGCATGCTCTTCTCTCCCACAGAGAAAGGAGAAACAATGATGAACATTTACTTGGACAACTTTGAGAACTGGAACTCCTCGGATGGGATCACGACCATCACAGGAATAGAATTTGGCATCAAACACAACTTGTTTCAGGACTACCTGCTGACTGATACCATGTATCCCGCAATAGCTATTGTGATCGTGTTGGTGGTTATGTGCGTCTACACGAGATCAATGTTCATCACCCTCATGACCATGTTTGCTATCATCAGTTCGCTGATTGTCTCGTACTTCCTGTACCGTGTGGTCTTCAACTTTGAGTTCTTCCCCTTCATGAACCTCACTGCGCTCATCATATTGGTGGGAATTGGCGCAGACGACGCCTTCGTGCTCTGCGACGTCTGGAACTACACAAAGTTTGACAAACCCAATTCTGAGCTCTCTGAAACAGTAAGCGTGACGCTTCAACACGCGGCTCTATCAATGTTTGTCACCAGCTTCACCACAGCCGCTGCCTTCTACGCCAATTACGTGAGCAACATCACTGCCATCCGATGCTTCGGTGTATATGCTGGCACTGCCATCCTGGTTAACTACATACTGATGGTCACCTGGTTGCCAGCTGTGGTGGTCCTACACGAGCGGTACCTGGTCAACCTCTTTATATGCTCTCGGTCACAACACCGCCAGACGCAGGGCATTACGATGTTTTGGACAAGCCTGTGCCAGATGGTCAACAAGTGTCTTTTTAGCATCTCTGAGGCCTCACGGATTTTCTTTGAGAAGGTTTTGCCTTGCATCGTGATCAAGTTGCGCTACTTGTGGCTCTTGTGGTTCCTTGCTTTGACGGTGGGTGGTGCCTATGTTGTTTGCGTGAATCCCAAGATGAAACTGCCTTCTTTGGAGCTGTCTGAGTTTCAGGTGTTTCGCTCCTCCCATCCCTTTGAACGCTACGATGCAGAGTACAAAAAACTCTTTATGTTTGAACGGGTCAACCACGGGGAAGACCTCCACATGCCGATCACCATCATTTGGGGAGTCACTCCAGTTGACAGTGGAGATCCCCTGAACCCCAAAAATAAGGGTAAAGTAACACTCGACACAACCTTCAACATTGCGAGTCCTGCAAGTCAGGTATGGATTCTCAATTTTTGCCAGAAGCTTAGGAACCAAAGCTTCGTGTTCCAGTCGGAGGAGCAAGACTTCACAAGCTGTTTCATGGAGACTTTCAAGCAGTGGATGGAAAACCAAGACTGTGACGAAGCATCCGTCTATCCCTGTTGTAGTCAGTCCACATTTCCTTACCGGCAAGACGTCTTTGAGTTATGCATCAAAAGGGCCATCATGGAGCTTGACCGGAGCACCATCTACCACCTTGACAGCAAGACTCCAGGGCCAAGGTTTGACATCAATGACACAATTCGAGCAATTGTGCTTGAGTTTCAGAGTACCTACCATTTCACTCTGGCGTATGAGAAGATGCATCAGTTTTATAGGGAAGTGGATGCTTGGATTGAAGAGGAGCTGAGGGATGCTCCTGAGGGACTGAGCTACGGATGGTTTGTAAGCAACTTGGAGTTCTACGACCTACAGGACAGCCTTTCGGATGGGACTCTCATCGCTATGGCATTGTCGGTGGTGGTGGCCTTCAGTGTTATGCTCCTGACCACCTGGAATATCATCATCAGCCTCTATGCCATCATATCCATCGCCGGGACCATATTTGTTACAGTTGGGTCGCTGGTGCTCTTGGGTTGGGAATTAAACGTGCTTGAATCAGTGACCATCTCAGTTGCTGTAGGTCTCTCTGTGGACTTTGCTGTTCATTACGGCGTGGCATACCGCCTTGCCCCGGAACCAGACAGGGAAGGGAAGGTGATTTTCTCCTTGAGCAGGATGGGCTCGGCTATAGCAATGGCAGCACTCACAACCTTTGTAGCCGGTGCAATGATGATGCCGTCCACAGTTCTGGCCTACACTCAACTGGGCACGTTTTTGATGCTAATCATGTGCATTAGTTGGGCCTTTGCTACGTTTTTCTTTCAATGCATGTGTCGCTGTATGGGTCCTCAGGGCACCTGTGGACAGATTCCTTTGCCAAAGAAACTCCAGTGCTACACCTTTACAGAGCACATGCCTGAAAGCCAGTCTAATCCAAGCCAAGGTAAACTTGGTGCTTGCTACACGACCAAGTACCAGATAGATAACCCAAGAAGTGAGGGTCGACATGAACACTATGAGCTTGAGCCCTTGGCGCTGAATGTCAGAAATGAGGAAAAGGCCTCCGATGAGGAACAGGAAGCATGTACACAGTTGCACAACGGCATCACTTCTCGTCATGCACCCCACACTCCACTGAAAAGCAACACCGACTCAAGAGAACCCAACCTTGAGCTTGAAAGTGGCTTACCAGGCACAGATCTTTCACATCTTCATCAGTACACTTACAGTACAAGGTGCACCTGTGAGAACTCTATGCATCATTATATGAGGGAGCGACAAAGGACTCCTTATCCTTGCAGCCAATCTCGAGAAACCCCATGCCCCGCTAAACAGACCAATCACTTACCCGTGGGTCAGACGTTTCAGCCCTCACGGGACACGGCGCACACTCCCGCCAACTGTGGCCACTTCCAACATTGCTCACAGAGCCAAACATCAAGGCCAGCCCCTCACATATGTTTCCCTGGAGGCTACAACATGCACACAGTGCATCTTTTGCATCAGGCACTGTTGTCCGATACTGCAGTGCACGACGAGTCTCACATCAGTGCGTGTGGCCCCAATTCGCCTCTACCAGAGAGCCAGAACTTTCCAGCTCACATTCAGTTTCCAGATGTTCAACGCTGCTCTTTGACTGACACAACTCGAGTCTGTACTGTTAATCATGATACACAGAAGACAGAGGACCTAGCATCCCAGACCCCTCAAAAAATACCATTGAACCATATAAAAACAAAAGTAAATGGCACTTGTGTTCTAATACAGGACAGTTGTGAGATTCGCGAAGCGATTCCAGTGGTACCGGAAGGAAGTGTCAAATGCAATCAGAGTAACAAAGACAATGAAAGGGCAGAGCCTGTCTCTCCCCAAAAAAACTGTTTTAAAAAGACTGCAAAAGTGAAGTGCAATTCTGTAGAGTTTCACAAGCCAAAAACCAGCGTGCCTACTATTGCCATTAATTCAAAAGCCTCATCTGAGAGCTTATGCTAACATGTAAATTGTGCGCGTTAGATTGCGATATCAAAGCATATTGCCATATTGTTAAGCAACTACAGGAAAGAGTTCCTTGACATTATGTGAAAAGAAGTCTGATTTTAGAAGACACCATTTTAACCCACTGGCTGGTATTTGTGTGACCTCTCATATTTTGTTTTTTAATATCTGGCCACAGGCCATCACTTTTTCATGAGAACCGAAAAACACATTCAGAATTTATTTTCCTGCACATTTCATATGAACTTGTATATATATTTTTGTGTGTATTGTGTATGTATTTGAGTCATGCACTTTTTTTTTTTTTTTTTGATGCTGATTTGAATGTTTCGCCTGTCAAGTAAACTTCAGTAGTTTATGTGATGGTGAATTGAAAGTGCTTTGTTTCAAAGTTGTCTTTGTTTCTTCCCAGTTTCTTAGATAAAACTGCCCCCTTCGGCAGTGTGCAAACATTTACATTAGCCTCAGGACTTCAGGAAAATTGAGTCAGTTTATGTGACTTTACACTTCTGAAGAATTTTGTCAAATATACCATGTGAATTTAAGTCTACAAATGTGTTCTTGACATGTACTGTGTATATGTGTATGTCTCACCTAAACATTTATTTATTAACTAAATAATCTTAGAAAATTAGGGAGGTTTTTTTTCACCAATTGTACAGATTTTTCTATACAATTGGTTTTTGGTTATTTAATATCGGGTCTACAAATAAAGGCTGCCAACTGGTGTGATGATAGTAGTAATACTAATTCAAATGTATAGTACAACATTTTTACACACACATGCAAGTCATGTTTTAACAAGTAGATATTTGGACATTTGGTGTGAATTGCAAGACACAGTATGATTTATTCAATTTTATTTGGAAAATCCTGGACCTCTTTGAAAAAATAAAAGGTATTACCATAAATTATTTACATAATAGCTAAAAAAAATTCACAGTTCCACTGACCTTTTAACTACCCCAATTGACACTGAGAAGTACATACACATTATGGATTATACAAAATAAACATAACTATACAATACAGTATGGTTTCCAGCTTTAATATTTGTTGATGTCATTGTCCAAAAGAGAGAAGGTCAACACAGTAGGATGGATGGATGGATGAGAACCTGGGAGCAAAGCAAGGTATATATAGGCATTTGTGCAAGAATTATACAACGTCCTTCATAGTTACACGGCAGTGTCTGCATGAACATTTGCGTCTTCAAGATTTTTTTCAACCTCATTGACTTTATTATTTTCTTGTTTAACCTTGGTGTTTTTTCTTATTTTATGCAGAAGTTGGTCATAAAACCACTCCAAGTCCTGGCTGTCATCGGGCCACACAAGGTATCTTCTGTTCTCAATGTAGGATCTCAGTTGTTCGAACTTCAGTAACCTGTACTGTGGTATGTTCCCTACAACCAGCACCACCAGAATGTCCTTTAGCTCCACTAGCATCCTGCACTGTGCCAGGGTGAAGGTTTCTAGGCACCAGCCATCCTTCAGGAAGCGTTCAGACACCACACAAAGGGTCTTTTGACTATTCTGGATAGCATTTTGCATGTTGGAAAGATGGTCCTCCCCGGGTATGAAGTCTCGCTCCTCGAAGCAGCAGCGGAGTGTATTCTGCTCTGAGAACTGAGAGTCTAGCCTGTTCAGCAGCGCTCTTTCTACCCACTTCATATCACTGGAGCTGAAACAAAGATACACATCGTACAGGAATCGATCAGGGTCAGGCTCCTCTCGCTTTCCATCCACAACATTGCCAATGAGTTTTTTGTAAAGCTTGAAGATGTAGCCACGTCGACGGACGTAAATGATGGCGCTAGCAGTGAGCAATATGATAAGTGCGCTACAGAAAATAAAAAGCACAAGCCTCAGTTTTTCAGATCTCCTCTCATCCTCTTCATCCTCACAATGTATGCTGGATCTCACAACCGAAACCATGTACTGATCCTCAGGACTGGCACATGTCACATCCTCAATGGGGTGAAAAAGGGTTACGTTGGTTTGATTTAGCCATGTTTGGAAATCCCTTAGGTTGCAATCGCAACGGAAATCGTTTTTTATCAGGCTGAGGTAGCTGAGGCTGCTAAACAGATTTGGATCTACTGAATAAATAGAGTTATATTCAAGATGAAGCACTTGAAGACTTTCAGGGAATATACCGTTTGGAAGGTACTTCAAAGAGTTGAAGGACAAATCCAAAAGGAACAAAGAGGAAAGGTCTTTGAAAATGTCTTTGGGAAGTGACTGTAGAATGTTGTTACTCAGAAAAAGCTGCTGTAACTGGTGAAGATTGTTAAACACGTTTAAACATTTTCCTTCCGACCAGATAACCTCCAAACCTGCAGATGCAAGATCAAGGATTTGTACTTTTTGTGAAAGCACTTCATGTCGGTCATTAGGGCAATAAACAAGCTCATTACGTTGAAGAACGATTTCCACAATTTGAGGAAACTCCTCTAGTATTGTGTAGAGTTCTGACATGGAAGACAACTTGTTAAATTGCAGGTAAAGGGTTGTAAGATTTTTGGAAATGTTGAGTAAACCAGACAAAGATGTAATTTTGTTGTCACCCAAGTAGAGCTTCTCCAGGTTTGGTAAGGTTGCGAATCTGTGTACATGTTTGAGAGCGTTTCCTGTTAAATTTAGGTTGAGTAGATATGGAAGCCCTTGAAATGACTGATATCCAAGCATCCATATATGATTATATGACAAATCAAGCACCTCAAGTTTCTTTAGATTCTGAAATGTATTAGAATCAATACTACCCAGGAAGTTTTTGGACAGGTTTAGCTTTAGCAAATTTGTCATACCGAAAAATGCACTGTTTTCAATCTTGTTGATCTGACTTTCTGCTAATGTAATTTGTTCTAGATCTGACAAATCACTAAATACTGAATTTGACAGAGCAAAAATGCTTGAATTGGAGAGATCGAAAATCTTAATACCACTTGCCTTGAGACCCTTGAATGTGAATTTGTCTGGATCTTTTGAATTATTACCAGAAGATCTGCCCATGCTACAACTGTTACTGAGAATGAGACTTTGGATTTTGGTACCAGTGATTGCATCAAAAAAACGCTTTGCCATGTTAACATTAAAGCCGTTTCCGGATAGGTCCAATGTAGATATGGACATGTTCTTGAATGGGTTTCCACACTTGTCCCATCCTAACCAGTACTCATTCATGTCTTGCAGTGTCACGGAGGACAGTTTCAGAAGCGTGAAATGTTTACCCTGAAAGCTGAGGAGGTCTTCTTCACAGATGCTCTTCACTTTGTTGTGAGAGAGCTCGAGCACATGGAATCTCCTCATGTTTAAAAAGAATGATGCCGGCTGGATTCTTTGAATGTTGTTCCCACGCAAGACGAGCATCTCGAGAGACACCAGCGGTTTGAGGAAGTCACCAGACAAAATGGAATCATTTAAACTGCACTGAGTGAGAGTGAGATTTTTAAGGTTGGATAATCCGGTAAACGCTCCTGTATCCATTTCCAGGAAGTGGTTGTAGTCTAGCTGAAGTGATGTTAAATTAGCGAGTCTTCTGAATGTATTGTTTCGGATCCGAAGTCCTGGTGGTTGGTGCATCAGTATAAGGACTTGTAGACCTTCCAGATGAGAAAAGGATTTTTCGTTGAGTTCAGCAATCCGGTTGTTAGTCAGATCCACTTTATTTACATATGTGGGAAGCTCTGGCACCTCTTGAAGGCCTTGATCAATGCAGAGGGCGACAGAGGTACCAATTGAACACGCTGAGGTGCATTTCACAATCTGAGTGCTGACGCATAATCCAAGGAGGATCAGAGATAATGTGTGTCTTGTCGTCATTCTGAGATCCCTGTTGAAAACAAAGGTTACAACATTTTACCCACAAAATTTAAATTTTATCATTTACTCAGGTTTGGTACAACACAAGGGATGATTATATGATGGTTACATTTTCCGTAACACTTAAAGCCTTTATGTATTAGTGCACTATAAAAGTATTTTTAATGGATTAATTATGCCTTGTAATGCACATCATAATGCATTGTATGGTCTCATGAATAATTGTCACAGTTAATACATTATAATTCTTATCTATTCACCTCTAGAAGGTATAATGCATTAAACACATGAGAAACAACCAGTTTTAGACAAGCAATCCACAGATATTATAATGCATTTTAACTTTGGTTACAATTATTTATGAAAAGTTATAATGTACATTATGAATACCTTCATAATGCATTATACATAAAGGCTTTAAAGGGATAGTTCACCCAAAAATGAACATTTTGTCATCATTTACTCACCCTCATGTTGTTCCAAACCTGTATGAGTTTCTTTCTTCCGCTGAACACAAAAGAAGATATTTTGAAGAATGTTGGTAACCAGACAGTTGATGGACCCCATTGGCTTCCATAGTATTTTCTTTTCCTACTATGGAAGTAAATGGGTGCCATCAACCGTGTGGTTACCAACATTCTTTAAATATCTTCTTTTGTGTTCAACAGAAGAAAGAAATTCATACAGGTTTGGAACAACTTAAGGGTGAGCAAGTAATGACAGAATTGTAAGTAAAGTGTTACCAAATTTTCATTCTTGGGTAAAGTACTTCAGAAAATTAACCATGGTTTTACTACAAATAAAACATGGTTACAATAGTTAAACCATGATAACCACAAAATTACCATGGCTTTGCTACACTAACATAGTTTTACTATGGCATTTGTAGTAAATTGGGAATCAATTCTCCAAAAAACACGGTTACTACACATTTCCTATAGTACATTTTCGTAAAATGTGCTTTTTAAGTTTTTTCATCCAGTGTGGTTTAAACATAAATGTGTTATCTGAATATGAAATGCAAATCATAATTGTAGTTCAGACTAAAACCACTGAATAATGCATAAAGGACAGTCTTCTGTAGAACTAGTTTATCTTACTAATTGTTTTGCTTAACCAGCTCAAGGTTCAGTGACTTCCAAGAAAAACACCACAGTAGTTTAATGTGGAATTCATTGTTATGAGATGTTACAATACATACGGTGAATTGAGAGATTTGCTACTATATTCATGTCTAATAATAATAACCGATCAATATTTTAGAGTTTTACCTGATCGGACACTAACCTGTTTAGCAGTTTCTGAAGTCATTTGATAGTACAGGTGAAGTTTCAAGAGTTCCGTACGGCGATCATGCGGAGTTGCTCTGTTCTCTCTTCCTTCGTTTCATTTGTGTTTCCCAATGTTTCTGAAAAAGGAAATAACTTTCTGACACACTGACTCGTTTTCCGGTGAACAGTTCTTCAAGTGTGAGTACTGAAACTCTTCAGGCACTGCAAACAAACTGAGATTGAGCACATCAACGTATCTCGCTCCATTTTCTACGCTTCGCCCCAAAAAACTTGCAGTATTCCTCCGCTGTGCCGTGCTCAACTTGTCTTGTACTATAGGCGGCGTAAGACCAGCAGTATGTACTAGGGCAGTCCATGCTATTGATATAGTTTTGTATGTTTTATTCATTAAAGAAACCGCTGTCTAGAACATCGACCATCATATTTCGTATATTAACACAATAAAGCAGGTTGTGCCTGTGAACTGTTCAAACATTAACCAGGATGCTTGCTGACAATGACTAGATAAAACATAGGCTAGTGGATAATTGAAATAAGCATATAAATAAATTAATTTAGATTAACGTTTTTAATCTAAGAATGAAGCCGACAATTGTCTGCTTTAAAAAAAACAACAACAAAAAAAAACGTTCGAACCCACAAAAAAGCGCGGGCCATTACAATTCAAAAAGTAACGGTCATTTTGGAAAACGGACTCATTCTCCGGGCGATTTCTTTAATTACTAAATCGCCCGTATGTGTGGTTTGTCAGACTTTAAAAACCCCGGAACATCACATTATACAAAAGGTTGTTTTTGTTTATTGGCAGACTGAATCTGCTTCTGATTCAAAGCAAACGAAGCAGTTCAAAGGTAAGAAATTAGCAATCTATTGTTAAGACTTGTTAAAGTGATCTGTGCATTAAAAGGAACAATATATTTTGCTGTATATGAAAGCTGTATATGAAATGTCAGGTTACATAAGGCGACACGTTAAGTCAGTTTGAGAAATGGATTTATTTGATGATAAACAAGAAAGTTGCAGTATTCCTTTTATGTTAAGGAAGAAATTGTCACAAAGGTTCTAGAAACTGCAAGTTATATTTTTATAATTTATTAAAATATTTTGTGTATTTATATGATGGCCTACATTTTATTTTTTTGTAGATGTCTTTGTCAACCAGAAACAAATCAGAGCTCTTATCAATAGAAATCTGAATTAGCTGAAAACCTGGCCATGTGAAAAGTTGTAGGCTATATTAATATGTAATATGTAAGTAGAATAATTAATGTACTTCTGTGTTTGCACATTGTAATATGAATAATGAAAGGTCATTTATGTAACAGGAGCGAATCCAATTTAATGCAGTTTTATTTATAAATAGTTATATAAATGATTTTCACAGAAATCTGTTCATTCATACTCAGAGAAAAAACAAAAATGAGTTTTTAGATATTAATTTACTTCTGTGTAATGTATTTTTATGTTTAGTCATCAAAAACAGAATAATTATTCAACACCATGGAGTAAGATGATAGTTAAAACAAAAAGTAACTCTCAAAGTCAACAAAGAAAGCAAAAAGGTTTTTGATTGCACAATGGACCTGACTTCTCAATGGGGATGTTTTAAATGTTCCTGCATGTGCCTAAAGAATGACCTGATGTTATACAAGACTATCAGATCTTGATGTCGCGTTTGTGTGAAATAAATAAAATATGAATACAATATAAAGACTATATACAGTTAGTGGTAGATGACAATTACAATTTATTTATACTTTTTCTTTTTAGGGGAACAGGAAATAAATTTGAAGGCTATTGTTTGGTCAGCTATGTTTGCACAAGGTGCCACTGAGAGATTGCTTTCTGTACATAAAGCATAATGTTAATATTAGTTTTGCAGTGTTGTCTTCTTTTTTAATGTGCCTTATTACAATGAAGGGATCACAACAGGAAATTTGGCCAGATAGCATTGTGAGGTCAACTAAGGATATATTATTATCAGATCTTCAATGAAGACCAGGAATTATAGTTGTCAGCCATGGTAAGATTTCAATTCAATATTTACTTAATCAGACATGTTGTTGCTGTGGGCATTCCCATCGTCACCACCTTTCTCCCCTACTATTTCCAAACTGTTCAAAGTACACAGGCCATGACAGAATATGTCAATACTGATGTTTCTTTACAAATTTCATTAACAATGTACAAACTGTGATTACCCAAAAACATAAGGCCAGATTGTGTCATGGTGCTTTCACTAGTGCCTTCCTAAATTTGTAATTTTGCCTTTATTCAGGAAATAAGGTCAGAGTACACAGTGTCTTTTTATCCAGTTACCATTTTTAGGTTGTAAATTCATTTACAGTACAATTAAGTTGGCATTTGCTTAATTTCTTCATTTCTAATTCACATATTGCAAGCTCAGTTGGTAGGGTCAAAATCACACAAGTGGTTGAAGAAGAGTATTCTGAGGTCTTTATCCACTTCTGCACACATTAACATTTCAGACATTTACTGAAATTATCAGCAGGTTCACAGACATATATTTTATAACAGCTATTTTGTGAGAGAATATAGAATGTTATGTGTGAAATATTATTTCATTATAAATCTCACACAATATAGAAATATAGAAAACATGGCAACATGCATAATTATAGTTAACCAAAATGTACATTATGCATTCTAACAATTTTACAAAATATATAATCAACAAATATACCATAATTATACTGCTGTGTTTGCATGGACATTCAATGCTTCAGGCTTTGTTTGATTTGTTGGTAGATTTGTTTGATTAACTTTGGTATCTTTTCTTATTTTTTGCAGAAGTTGGTCATAAAACCACTCCAAGTCCTGGCTGTCATCGGGCCACACAAGGTATCTTCTGTTCTCAATGTAGGATCTCACTTGTTCGAACTTCAGTAACCTGTACTGTGGTATGTTCCCTACAACCAGCACCACCAGAATGTCCTTTAGCTCCACTTGCATCCTCCTTTGTGCCAGAATGAAGGCCTCTAGGCACCAGCCATCCTTCAGGAAGCGTTCAGACACCACACAAAGGGTCTTTTGACTATTCTGGATAGCATTTCGCATGTTGGAAAGATGGTCCTCCCCGGGTATGAAGTCTCGCTCCTCGAAGCAGCAGCGGAGTGTATTCTGCTCTGAGAACTGAGAGTCTAGCCTGTTCAGCAGCGCTCTTTCTACCCACTTCATATCACTGGAGCTGAAACAAAGATACACATCGTACAGGAATCGATCAGGGTCAGGCTCCTCTCGCTTTCCATCCACAACATTGCCAATGAGTTTTTTGTAAAGCTTGAAGATGTAGCCACGTCGACGGACGTAAATGATGGCGCTAGCAGTGAGCAATATGATAAGTGCGGTACAGAAAATAAAAAGCACAATCCTCAGTTTTTCAGATCTCCTCTCATCCTCTTCATCCTCACATTGTATGCTGGATCTCACAACCGAAACCATGTACTGATCCTCAGGACTGGCACATGTCACATCCTCAATGGGGTGAAAAAGGGTTACGTTGGTTTGATTTAGCCATGTTTGGAAATCCCTTAGGTTGCAATCGCAACGGAAATCGTTTTTTATCAGGCTGAGGTAGCTGAGGCTGCTAAACAGATTTGGATCTACTGAATAAATAGAGTTATATTCAAGATTAAGCACTTGAAGACTTTCAGGGAATATACCGTTTGGAAGGTACTTCAAAGAGTTGAAGGACAAATCCAAAAAGAACAAAGAGGAAAGGTCTTTGAACATGTTGTTGGGAAGTGACTGCAACCCATTGGCAGTCAGAGAAAGCTGTTCTAACTGATGAAGATTGTTAAATACATTTAAACATTTTCCTTCCGACCAGATCAGCTGCATAGTTGAAAGTCCCAGATGAAGAAGTTGTAGTTTGTTTGAAGCCACTATTTGTCTTTGATTATAACAACTGGAAAACATGTTGCCTTGAAGAAAGATTTGTTCTATTTGAGGAAATTCCCGTAGTATTGTGTACAGATCTGACAAGGCCTTTAATCTGTTAAATTCCAGGTCAAGCGTTGTGAGATTTTTAGCAATGTTGGGTAAACCAGACAAAGATGAAACTCTGTTCTCACCCAAGTAGAGTATCTTCAGGTTTGGTAGGGTTGCAAATTTATGAACTGATTCAAGAGAATTTCCTGTTAAATTTAAGATGAGCAAATTTGGAAGTCCCTGAAGTGATTTATCTCCAAGCACCCTTATATGATTATAAGACAAATCAAGCACCTCAAGTTTCTTTAGATTCTGAAATGTATTAGAATCAATACTACCCAGGAAGTTTTTGGACAGGTTTAGCTTTAGCAAATTTGTCATACCCAAAAATGCATCAGTTTCAATAATGTTGATCTCATTTTGTGCCAATGTAATTTGTTCTAGATCTGGAAAATCACTAAATACTGAATTTGACAGAGCAAAAATATTTGATTTGGACAAATCGAAAATCTTAATACCACTCGCCAAAAGACCCTTGAATGTGAATTTGTCTGGATCTTTGAAATTGTTATGACCAAATGAACTGCCCATGCTGTAACTGTTACTGAGAATGAGACTTTGGATTTTGGTACCAGTGATTGCATCAAAAAAACGCTTTGCCATGTTAACATTAAAGCCGTTTCCGGATAGGTCCAATGTAGATATGGACATGTTCTTGAATGGGTTTCCACACTTGTCCCATCCTAACCAGTACTCATTCATGTCTTGCAGTGTCACGGAGGACAGTTTCAGAAGCGTGAAATGTTTACCCTGAAAGCTGAGGAGCTCTTCTTCACAGATGCTCTTCACTTTGTTGTGAGAGAGCTCGAGCACATGGAATCTCCTCATGTTTAAAAAGAATGATGCCGGCTGGATTCTTTGAATGTTGTTCCCACGCAAGACGAGCATCTCGAGAGACACCAGCGGTTTGAGGAAGTCACCAGACAAAATAGCATCATCTAAACTGCACTGAGTGAGAGTGAGAATCTCAAGTTTGGATAGTCCATTAAAAGCCCCTGTCTCTAATTGCAGGAAGAAGTTGTAGTCTAGTGTAAGTAATATTAGGTTGGAGAGTCTTCTAAATGTGTTGTTTCTGATCACAAGTCCTGGTGTTTGTTGCTCCAGTTTAAGGACTTGTAGACCTTCAAGACGAGAAAAGGATGCTTCGTTGAGTTCAGCAATGTTGTTTAGATTCAGATCCAGATAATTGACATGCGTGGGAAGCTCTGGCACCTGATGAAGACCTTTATATGCGCAGAAGGCGGCATAGCCGTCAACTGAACACACAGAGGAGCATTTCACAACTTCAGTGTTGATGCACAATCCAAAGAGGATCATTGTGAATGTATATCCCATTCTGAGAGCACTGTGGGGAAAACAAAACATGAAAGGCTATTTTTGAGAGGCTGTGCTATTTAAGTTAATACTTATGTAGAATAAGTTTATGATTGTTTTCTTAAGATAAAGGTTCAGTGACTTTACAACATGAAAATAATCTGATAAATGCAGTAATCTGAGAGCTGTACTACTATGGCAAGCTGTTTTGACTTTTATTCATTCCCAGGATATGAATTCTTGATATCGACAATTCAATTTTCACTAGTTAAAATGCCAATACTTTATATCAGGAATTCGATTTCTACAAGTAACAATGACAATTTTTGATATCAGGAATGACATTTCCACACTGTAAAGAAAAGTACATTTTTAAATACAATTCAACTTAAATTACATTAAACAGACTTAAAAAATGAGTTGAATCTTGTATAACTTATAAAAAAAAAGTTGAAAATTTAAAGCAAGGTAAAACCATGTCATAATTTATTAATCATATAATTTTTTTACAGTGCTCTAGTAAAAATGTGAATTCATGATATCAACAATGACGTCATCACTCGCAGAAATACGAATTCTTGATATCAAGAATTAAATGTCAACTAGTAAAAACTATAATTCTTGATATCTGTAATTGTTTTTTCACTAGTTAAATGCCATAGGCTGCCATTCAAATTCAGTTGTTGATATCAAGTATTGATTTCTTAGTTAAAATTCCAATTCCACATATCAGAAATACAATTCTTACTAAAAATCATAATTTTTGATATCAAAAACTTAATTTTCACTAGTTAAAATGTTAATTCTTGATATCTGTAAATGTATTTCAACATGTTACATGTATTATTTCTGATATCTGAAAATGTATTTCTGATATCAATAATTAGGAGAGTAATTTCAGATATCAAAAATGGCTTTCTTACTAGTAACAATCACATTCATGATATCAGAAATTAACACTGTCACTAGTGACAATCTAATTATTGATATCAAAATGTTTTACTAGTATTGTAACCATTCAATTGTTGATTTCAAGAACAGACATTTGCACTAGTAACCACATAATTATTGATATCAAAAAATAAAGGTTTTTACTAGTGAGAATTGTATTTCTTATATGTGAAATTGTAATTTCAAATAGTAACAAATCAATTCTTGATATCAGCCGCTGAATTTGAATGGCAGCCTATGCTGACATTTCATTAGTGAAAATACAATTACAGATCTCCAGAATTATAGTTTTTACAAGACGTTATCAAGAAGTGATGAGCGATGACGTCATTGTTTATATCAAAAATTAACATTTTTACTGAAATGTAATTCCTCATATCAAAAATTGCCATTGTCACTAGTAGAAATGTAATTCCTGATATCAATAATGAGCATTTTAAAGAGAAAATTGAATTGTTAATATCAAGAATTCATATCCTGGGAATGAATAAAAGTCAAAACGGCTTGCCATATTACTACAAAGTTGATAACCGAGCAATAACTTAGCCAGCGTCTCACCAGGTTCGGTCCCTAATCCATACAGCGTTTTCTCAAGTCTTGTTGTTGTGGCATTAAATAATCAGAACGTTTTAATAACGCGGGATCACAGCGTCAAATAAAGAACTAAACGTCCTCCGCGTGAGTTCCGGCGATAATGAGTTCTCCCTCCGTTCTCTCTCCCTTCCATTTCATCTGTGTTTCTCAACATTTCTGAAATAGGAAATAACTTTGTGACTCAATGATTCGTTTTCCGGTGAGGAGTTCTTCACGTTTGAGTACTGTAACTCTGGAAAAAAACGAGTTATTTCAGCTTCATTCATAAATTCGGAACTTTTCAACGGTAGCATATTTTAACATGAACAACACGTTTTTTTCTTTCGAACCAGTTTCAGAATCGTCGTTAATTTATTTACATAAAATATATACAATTGTACAATACAGGAATGATCAAGGATTAGCCAACAGAAATGACTGAACATTAACTCTTTAGTTGCCACTCAAAGATAAAACACTAGTCTTTACGTGAGCGTTGTACGAGTATGAAATATGAACTTCATACTATGAAGTAGTAACCAAACTGCACTTGAACTAGTTGTTCCCATAAACTGCCCACTAGAGAGCGGTATTTACCAACATCAACCAGCAGAAGTGTACAATAACATTGGTATATACTGGAAATATAACGTTTAGAAATACTGTCCATTAATTTTGCACTGTGCATCTTTTCCAGTCTATCTGCATATTTGGACACAGATGTTGTATTGAATTTGCTACACGTTATCCTCCTGGGACCCAGGAATAGATTTTTTTGTCCACTGTAGTGGACATTATATTTTAGTGAATTTCTCTAACACCATACATAAAACCTATACATATACATACATATAAATAATACCTTGACCTTGACCTTACATGTCACATATTTAAGTCTGGATGTCTGTAAATGTCCACATTCAGGGCTTTTCAGAAATACCAAATATTTGGAGGTTTCACCAGGACAACAACTTCTCCTTTGTCTTTAAAAATTACTGAATGATCAAATTTAGCACTCTTATGATAATATTTTGTGATTATAATTTAAATCTGACTAATTTTCAAATTGTTTGTCACAAATCAACATCTCAGGAAAATGTTATGGGGTTTCTAATCAAAATATGAATTTATGTTACAAAACAGGGCATTTAGTTCATACATATCCACTGTAGAGGACACCAGGACTTAAATCATGTTTATCAGGCATTTTAAGGGGACACAAGAGAATATGGAAAGAAATTATCAATATTTCTATGAAATATTAGATATTATAAAAGTGTTGCCAATTATTACTCCAATTATTACACTTCTTTTTTCATTACATGTTGCCCCAAGAACACATATGCAAATTAGATACAGTGTATATATACCATTAATGGCCATTTTACCCTAATATTGCATAAAGTAAAATGGTATATCATTTAATTCATATAGTTAAAGTCCCCGTGGTGAAAATCATTTAATGTTGTTTAAATGTCTATGTTGTGGTTTTAATATGCTTTAAAACACACCATGTGCAAATTCATGTCAAAACCATTGCTGAGTATTTTCTTTTTAAAACTGCAGTGAACCAAAGACAGTTTAAAAAACGCAGTTTGAAATCGCTGCTGTTTCTGACGTCACAAACTACCTTGTTTTTGGGCTTTAGCATATCATTAACTATTCTATGAAGCAGCGGTTATCCTGGTATATTCTTCTGATGATATGAAAAATCTGGTAGATTTAGCAATATAGCGGGTGAATTATGTATATGATGTATGTTACGATGTTATGATGAACTATATGCGATTTGTGTAACATTAGCAACACATTATTAGCTGTTTAATAACGTAGTCAAGCAAAAGGCTAATCATATTAATTACCGGTATGTCTTAAAAGTTGTAAAGAGTGCCATTGTGCAGCGTTTACCTCAGTAAGTTGGCCGTATTTCTGAGCTCCTGCGAGTGAGTGGAGGCGGGGATAATTTGCATATTCATGAATCTGCGTATACTAAATTAAGCAAGGATGTAGAGTTACATCTAAGCTATTTTAAGACACAAAGAATTTTTGACGTTTAAACGTCATTTTGGTCAATTTTAGCACAATTATTGACTACAGGGGGACTTTAAGAATCATCTTTATACAAAGATTTGGTTAAAAAAAAAATCCTGAAACCTAAAATTTGATTGGTGAATGAAAAAAAAAATCCCATTGTTTTTGCCTATACATGTCATTTCAGGTTCTGGTGTCCACTACAGAGGACATAGCATGACATACGAATAAAATATATTTTCCAAAAATGCTTGTTTCTTATGCTAACATGAAAAAAATCCCCCAAAACTTTTTTCTGGGTCTCAGGAGGATATTTGGATGTAGCAAAGAGAGAGAGAACGAAAAAGGTACTAAATGAAATTTGCTAGACATTATAATAAAATATAGTATTTATTCTCTTCAAACAGGAATACTGACATTTGATGACTTATTCAAACTTGTGCAAGGTTAAGTTTTTATAACACTGTATAATACATCTAAAATCAAATAAATTTACTATTATGTAGGCTACTATTTACATTTCAGTTTGCGTCCGACTTTAAGTGTCTCTTTTTATATACCTATTTGGTAATGACAGTTCTGTGCTGTTTTTGTCAATGATCACCTGTTGAAAATCATAGATTTCATCTTGGCCTTTGTGCACATCGTAATTGTGCATTTGACAAAAACGTCTCAATGTGCAGTGCGCGAGACAGACCAGTAAAAGAATGCAAACTACAATGCAAACCATTATTGCTAAAAGACTGCCCGATGAGATTGATATTGGCTTGTCGGTTGGTGATCTGCTCGTAGGAAACATATCAAAAGGTGTTGAGCTGCCTGAACCATCAGAGTCTTCTCCCACACAGATGCCATCTTCCAAAAGCACGAATCCTTCATTGCAGAAACATACATATCCTCCAGCTGTATTGTTACAGTTCTGTTCACAGTTATCATTTGAGCATTCATCAATGTCAACGCACATTTTTTCATCAAGTAGGAAACCATCGGGGCAGTTGCATTGGTAGTCGCTGTTGGGGTCACATTCAGGTGGGCACTCGAAATCTACACAGTGCATTTTACATTTGTTCATGTCATTTGTCGACTGTATGTATCCCTCATAGCATTCACATTGATAACTACCTTCAGTGTTGATGCATTCATGCTCGCATGGTGCAGACGCGCATTCGTCCAAATCAACGCAAACGTCATTTTCTTTGCTAAAGCCGGGCTTGCAGTTGTCGGAAGACTTTTCATTTACAACCTCCATCGGCAACTCCGGCTCGTCCTGCTTGCTGCATGTGACTCGATTGCTGTCGAGTTGAAATCCAGGCTGACAGATGCATGCGTGGTTAACGCACTTATATTCACATCCACCACCAAAAACCTCACAACTCCAAGGTGCTTGAAGCCACGCGCCTTCGTAACAAATGTGTCTCGTCCTCAGCGGCTGCACTGTCGCATTGGTGCCTTGAGGGATTTCTTGGAGGAGTTCATTTGCATTAAATCCAAAAGGAGTTTCATATGCGACTGCTGAATCGTTGCTCAGGGGCTGACAGTAACCGAGGTTGTTATATTCACACAGATAACCATCGAGTATGTCATCGCAAGGTCTTTCAGCCCATTTCTGAACTTTTTGTGACACCGAAGCACATAGTGGAGAACACACCGCTCGCTCGCTTTCCCAGTTGATGTAGTGGCTTGTGTTGTCGCCAGTGACCCATTTGTATCCCTTTAACCTATCGTTTGAGTTTGAACACTGATATCTCAGCCCAAGCCAAAAGTTTCCAGAAGTGCCCCTCAATAACTTAGCAAGAACATCGGCCGATTTTGTGGTGCGCACGGTCATCAGATGTCCTCCTTTCCCCTGACAGACTCGCTGCGCAGCGTCAAAACTCGCTCTCTCGGTCTGGACGGTGAAGCATTTTCCCTCCGCACAGTTACCGGCACTGATGTTTTCCCCGTGAACCTTCAGAACAACGAGCGCCAGCGCAATTCCTATGATCTCTCTCATCTCTGCTGACACGGTATGTACCGATATTACAAGTTATGGAGAAGTGACCGGCGTGCTGTAGAGTCCGAGGTGTGCCGTGCAGCATTTATAATGACATCCATACTTCAAAAAAATGAAAGGAAGTCCGTGTTATCTGGCAGAGATCCCGGAGCGCCACTAACTCCCCCCTCCCCTCCTCACCCCTCCCCTCTCTACCCCACCCCTCCCCTCTCTACCCCACCCCACCCATCTCTACCCCTCTCTCTCCTCTCCACCCCCCCCCCCCCCCTCTCTCTCTCTCTCTCTCTCTCTCTCTCTCTCTCTCAGTCTGCGCGCATGTGTTTGGATATATGATATCCATCCTGGGGATTTAATTTCCAAACAGTCACCGAGAATAGATGTCGCCTTTTCGCCTAACTATGTTTTGAAAGCTATACTCTTCCTAAAATAGATAGATAGATTAGAAATAATAGCTTTATTGATTGATTGATTGATTGATCGATGGATAAATGGGTGGATGGATATTCAGAGAGATAGATTGATGGATGGATGATGGATGGATAGATAGATAGAACTAATTTTTTTGAGTGTAGAAAAAGTGAAGAGTGGTAATACAGTAATGAATGTTTCATTTTAAAGCACAATTTGAATTGTATGTTTTGTAAGACGAGTAGTCATTAAATTGTGTAATTTGGGGTTTGTGTTGAGGGATGTCACAGTAAATAAAGAAAACACCAGCATGATGAATTTAATACATCTATGTATAGATTTAGACAATTTACAAGTGTTTTCCAAGTATAGGCACAGTGAGTAAGTACCAAAGGGTGGAAACGGACGCTTAATTTATCAGTGTCCGACAGTGTCATTGAAGTATATCATTGTTTCCATGACTTCAATGAATCTGGGTGGATAGCGGTGCCCTTAACAAAAGGAGTTTATTTAGATTTTGATACTACTGAAGGTCTGTAGGTGTGTGCATGATGACTGATAAAGCGTTGGTCAAAGAAAAAATGCATCCCACCCTGAACTAGACTTTCTCCTCATTTCCTTTCGCAGTCTGCCACACCTCAAACAATCATGTAGGAAGTTTTCATAGAACAATCCATGAAAGGAATGTATAGCAAGAAGACTGGGACTGAAAACAGAAATGAAGTTAAGGATGCCCTGATTGAATACCACGTAAATCCAGATTTTGGTTAAAGACAGGACATTCTTAAAATGGTGTTCGCGAGATGCTCCTGGTCTTATTTTGGTGACCTTTTCATGGCAGGAAATTGGAGGGAAATGTCAGAGACAGTCATTTAGTCCGTCACCACTTTTCCATTTTTTTAATCGGTGAGTTATGCACCACTCATCTCATCAAAATGTAATCATGTAGTCTAATTTAGAAATCGTTCCTAAACGTGTATTAGCATAAGTAATATTAAATCTCAAGTAGGGTGAAGTCAAATCCTTCCCGCTCAGGTATTGTCATTGCATGCTTTCTTTCCAGTCATATCCTCAGGAAGAAAGGAAGGGTGTTTTTTGCGGAGTAGTGAAATCTTTTGCACCTAGAAAGAAGCGAAGAGCTCCGGATCTGTATCTTGATGAAACAATAAGAGAGTTATTTGATAATGTTATCTTTTGTTCCACAGGGAAAGCATAACAGGTAAATGTTATCTGATGCATGAAGTGTATGGAAAAACTCTATCAGGACAAGACACAAATTTCAATTTATCATTAATAATCACAATTATTTGAAGGTACTTTTGTCATGCATTGGAAGTGTTAAACCCAATGTAAAATAGTTTAAACCTCGCAAAAGGGGCCTTTATGAATCTTTTAGTTACCAAATTTCAAATTTTATGTTTCCATAAAATGTCTATGTTTAGGAAGGAGAAAAAAATTGCTTAATTGTCATAAATAAATTAACACTGTACATGCTTAAAAAATAAAGGTTCTTTATTAGTAGCTACTGGATATAGTTCAATAAAGAACATCCATAGAATCTTTCCATTCCACAAAAGGTTCTTTATAGTGGAAGAAAGGGTTTGAGATTTTTAAAAATGTTCTTTACACTAAGAAAAATGGTTCTTTTAAGAACTGATACTGAAAGGTTCTTAGTTATAGCTATACGTTTAGTTATAGCTATAGATACACGTTTTTAGTTATAGCTATTGGCGGAAGTACGACCTGCTTTTTGGCATGTTCGCACCGGCGCAACACAGGAACTGGGAGAGATTTTAGTAATAGGGACGGCTTTTGGGGGGCTAAATTCAGAGGGTCTAACACAATAGAGTGGTGCAGGTATGACATCACTTTGTAGGACAAAACGCGGAAGCGAGTTAGCATTTTAGCACTTCCGGTACCCTCATCCATCTTTCTGAATGGGATTTTGTTTAAATGGCTGAAATAAGGTCTGTGGTGAACACAAGCTCAAGACACTTTAACGTTTTATTCTACGACATAAAATACATCAGTATTACCCCACTCGTGATTTTTTGAAGCTGTCACGTGTCTTGAAAAAAGGCGGTTGCTAACAAGTGGCTAAATAGACTATAGAGGCTGTCGATGAGATTAAACTTGACGTTTTTTGTGGGCGGAGCCTACCTGGTGGCAGAAAATGGCAGTTCTGCCATAGCAATCTGTGGAAGCCACGGAATAAAAGAATAAAAAAAGTTAATTTTGAGTTTATATCTCACTTTTCTTAGAAGGATAAACAGAATTGTGAGATATACTCGTTATTCTGACTTTTTCCCCTCAGAATTGTGCAGGAAAAAAGAGTCAAGAATTGTGAGATAAAAATGTCTTAGGCTATGTTTAAAAGTTATCTATGTAAAATGTTATAGGTTTAAATATTATTTCATGCTGTAATGTATGTATGTCCCCTATGAACTGCATATGTGAATATTATGTAGACTTACTGTTTACATCAAATTCATGCTTTAATAGTAGACTAATCATTGCAGTTTTCATCAGTCCAGTCTGTGAACTGCAACATAAACGTCTGCGTTTAGCTTCAAAGGACAAAATTCAACGACGAAATTCTATAAAAATGAAGACCGAATTTTTTGCATTCTGATTCTTTTTTTCTTATTTTGTGGATTTTGCCCGTTTTCTTCCATTTGTTACCGCTATTTTTCAGCCACCACTATGTGACGTAACTGTGACGTCTGCTCCAAATGGGCCTATAGGAACTACCAGTGATGTACACTCACCTAAAGGATTATTAGGAACACCATACTAATATTGTGTTTGACCCCCTTTCGCCTTCAGAACTGCCTTAATTCTACGTGGCATTGATTCAACAAGGTGCTGAAAGCATTCTTTAGAAATGTTGGCCCATATTGATAGGATAGCATCTTGCAGTTGATGGAGATTTGTGGGATGCACATCCAGGGCACGAAGCTCCCGTTCCACCACATCCCAAAGATGCTCTATTGGGTTGAGATCTGGTGACTGTGGGGGCCATTTTAGTACAGTGAACTCATTGTCATGTTCAAGAAACCAATTTGAAATGATTCGAGCTTTGTGACATGGTGCATTATCCTGCTGGAAGTAGCCATCAGAGGATGGGTACATGGTGGTCATAAAGGGATGGACATGGTCAGAAACAATGCTCAGGTAGGCCGTGGCATTTAAACGATGCCCAATTGGCACTAAGGGGCCTAAAGTGTGCCAAGAAAACATCCCCCACACCATTACACCACCACCACCACCAGCCTGCACAGTGGTAACAAGGCATGATGGATCCATGTTCTCATTCTGTTTACGCCAAATTCTGACTCTACCATCTGAATGTCTCAACAGAAATCGAGACTCATCAGACCAGGCAACATTTTTCCAGTCTTCAACTGTCCAATTTTGGTGAGCTCGTGCAAATTGTAGCCTCTTTTTCCTATTTGTAGTGGAGATGAGTGGTACCCGGTGGGGTCTTCTGCTGTTGTAGCCCATCCGCCTCAAGGTTGTGCGTGTTGTGGCTTCACAAATGCTTTGCTGCATACCTCGGTTGTAACGAGTGGTTATTTCAGTCAAAGTTGCTCTTCTATCAGCTTGAATCAGTCGGCCCATTCTCCTCTGACCTCTAGCATCAACAAGGCATTTTCGCCCACAGGACTGCCGCATACTGGATGTTTTTCCCTTTTCACACCATTCTTTGTAAACTCTAGAAATGGTTGTGCGTGAAAATCCCAGTAACTGAGCAGATTGTGAAATACTCAGACCGGCCTGTCTGGCACCAACAACCATGCCACGCTCAAAATTGCTTAAATCACCTTTCTTTCCCATTCTGACATTCAGTTTGGAGTTCAGGAGATTGTCTTGACCAGGACCACACCCCTAAATGCATTGAAGCAACTGCCATGTGATTGGTTGATTAGATAATTGCATTAATGAGAAATTGAACAGGTGTTCCTAATAATCCTTTAGGTGAGTGTAAGTGTACGTTGATCGGCCGAACGCGTGCCATACAAAACACCGGCACCCACCATTTTTAAAAAGCCGTGTAAACACACAGGTTACATATTCTATACATATGGAAAACGGTGATAGATGGACCAACGCCAAAGTCCAAGCACTTCTCAACCGATCATGTTGTCCTCCATCCTCCTGTTGTTGATGTAGTTGAATGTAGGAGACCGGGATAGCTGCAGGTCGGAGTAATGGGCGTGCCAAAAGATGAATTGCTACAACAGAGACTGACCCCCAACCCAGAGCCTGGCTCTGCCCTAATCCTACCTCACACCCTGACAGACAGCTTTCGCGACCAAAGACCTTTCTCCACGCTCCTACCTTTCGTCATGCCCATTACTCCAACTGAATTCGGACACTGAGTGCTGCTTTTGCATAGTTTCTGCTCGTTGTTTAATAATCATTCAAAACGTAGCAAACTGGCCGCTCCAGTAGTAATGAAATGATTTATCTTGAACTCTGTCATGGAAACTAGCATGTATACCTTAATGAAACCTTAATGAAACAAATTTAATAATCAATTAAAAAGGAATTTCTACCTGTCTGACATTACGCAGGACCAGCGGTTTGGAAAATGGATGGATGGATGATTCAGCAGCGGGTGTCATCTTCAGCTCAGATGCGGGAATTCATTCGGCGCGATTGTCACAGTGAATTATGGGTATTCTCTAGCCGTTGAGAGTACATCGGTTGTACACACGTTACTGCGGTGCATTATGGGATTGAATGAATGCACTCAATAATTACTGATAATTAATCATGCAAACCCCTTTTTCTAAACCTCTACTTAAAAGTCGGACTCGCACATCCGCCATTAACACTTTTTATCCATGTTTGTAGTTCTAATCGAATCCTCGTCCAACGCGCAATGGGTTGTGGGCAATATTAGCCATTAGAGTGTGTATGGATCTGCACTTCGGATTCTGACCGGAAATAGTTGACCATCCGGGTATCTTTGGAATACTCATTTCAACACACTACGATTTGGAACGTACTAATTTTATTTTCGAATACTATTTAGGACGGATAGTATGCGAATTGGGATGCACCAAGGGTTTAAAAGCAGAGGCTGTGCTCTTTCGTTTGATATATTTAATGTTCAGATATTCATACAACAAAATATTCTGGGGGCCATGAAAGTTTTGTGAAATGTCAAAAAACGCTGGTGGTGGCTGGCAACTTAAAAAAAAAAAAAAAAACTGTGGGGAAAGAGTTAAGGGTGTAAAAGAAACTTTACACAAAAACGTATTGTCTTAAATTCACTTCACTCCAGGTTTCTCTTGGATGACTGTGCAGTACTTTCAGTAACAGTTACAACAACAATCCCTTTAAAAAATCACGCCGCTTCACTGGTAAACTTAACACGCTGTGTGCAATGTGCACGTGTACATTTTTTTGTAAGAAGTCATCCACCCCAAAAAAAATAAATGAACATCCTAATCAAGGTCTGAGTGTTGCCTTCTACCCTTGAGACAGCACATCTCTCCCAAGCTGTAAAACACATCCTCCCTTTCCGATCCTCTTGTTTTTGGAACCTGCTGACTCCTGACATGGGTTTTATTGCTTTGCCGTTCACAGATGAGAATGTTTGAGCTGCCGGCATTATAAGGCATCACTCTTGACGCAAATGCTTATCCTAAAGGTAGGCTCTTAAAATACCTCGTTGCAAAATAAACAGTCTATTTCACAGAGAATGAAATCTGAAAATGCAGATTAATTAAAATGACGAAGAGAAAGGCTGATTATAAATACATTTGAAATCCAATATTGTAATGCATTAACTAATTTTTTGTGTGTTATGTGTAGTAGGATATCCCAGCATTCCTCCCGCATCAACTCAATCATTTGTGGGTCAAGTCTTATTTTTCACTGAATATACAGTATCTCTGGCATGTGGCATGATGGGGTTATGAAGAGCTGGATGCTTGAGATTTTACTCTTTATTGAAGTCCTATTTATGTTTATATTTCTAGGATCCTATTATTTACTTTTCAGGGTGATGAAGGAAGGCATTCTGTGCCCAAAACCCGTCTGCTGATACGAGAAATTACTCTGATCCTTGTTATTGTTAGTTCATATTTTGGCCACAATGGTGAACAGTAAATTAAATGCACAAGTGAGCTGGACACCCTTACTGTAAACTTCTAAGTTATAAAAAATAAAACAAAGATTATTGAAGTACGTTATACAGAAAAATACAATTTTAGTTGATCTACTTAGGCTTATTCTTGATTATTCTTATTTAAAATTAATTATTCTTAATTTAGGCTAATTCAATGTGTTACTTGCCATTTCTTTGTATTCTTTGTGAAATTTACTAGGAATTTCTGACAGTGGAAATCTTTTTTCAGTGCTGAAAAACGACAAGGTTTGATGAGGTGAAAAGCCACATTAAAGGATTTATGAACTATTGTTTTATTGTTTTATAATGTTTACTCGGGTGCACTTATAATGTGATTTTTACATCAAAAATTGTCATAATTTAGAAATAAAAGGCATTTTTTCCTACCCTAACTTTAGCCCTCTGATTTGAATGCTCTGTTTGAAGGGGTGTGTCTGCTGTGAGACTTCAGTGTAAACACCCACTGCTGTGATTGGCTGCTGCGAGACTCAGTGTAACTCAGAGACCCACTGCTGTGATTGGCTGCTGCGAGACTCAGTGTAAACGCCCACTGCTGTGATTGGCTGCTGTGAGACTCAGTGTAAACGCCCACTGCTGTGATTGGCTGCTGTGAGACTCAGTGTAAACGCCCACTGCTGTGATTGGCTGCTGTGAGACTCAGTGTAAACGCCCACTGCTGACTGATTTACTAAAGAATCCACAGTGAAATGTACCAAATACCGAATACAAATAAATAATGCTCAACTGAGACATTCACACTGTTGAAAAATGTTATTTTTAGTCCAGTGATCCTGTATCGCTCTTCTCTCCTTGTCATCTCACTAACATGCCAGTGGGCGGGACCAAAGTTGCGATGGTTCTGCAGAAGCGATATTTCACCGATCTACATTACACAATGAGTAATTCATGGGGATTGGTTACAATAAAAGCTGTTTTTGGACTAACAAGGAAGTTTTCAGTTCTGAAACTTATATTCTTATAGTGTGATGACCTCTTATATGTCAAAAGCTCAAGGAAAGTTTGATTTCTCAGTTCATGACCCCTTTAATATGTTGAAGCAGGTTTCAATCTTTTGGACTGTGCCGGACAGACTGTTTGGCTCCGGGCTAGAAACTATTTCTCCGTGGCTTTTTGTTATGCAATTTTAAGACTGTAAGGTAAAACTATGTGGCAAAAACAAGCATCCTACACAGTGAAGACAGTTAGAGCGGCATAATTCACTCTAAATGCATCAATTGTCAAGCGGGTTGTTGCTCAATCTGACGTGTAACACATTCTTCAACGATAATGTTTTCTTTTGATGGATTGGACAGATTTTTATTCTTAATTTTAAATCTCAGTGTAACCGACAGGATAAGATAATGCAGAATCTAATTCATGACTATAATTATTTTTTTTACACTGCAGTTTCTCAGTACGGTCAGGACAGACTTTTGTGATCATCTCTTGATAATGTGGCATTTTTCAAGCACAGGGTTTAGTAAATAATATGCATCACTTTTTCTTACACATATCTTGCAGGGAAATTGTTTTCTCCATTTCTACCACATACAGACTTCATCTTCTAAAGAATGCATGGCTGGTGTTTCCCCGTGTATGCATAATGTGTTGTGAGTGTGCAGTTTTTAAGGTGTACTGAGGAGGATTTAATGCATTGCAGGGCAATAGTAATAGTGATGATTGCTTTTAGCATGCACTCTTTGACGATTAAACATGACTGTAACTGACCACATCATTTCACTGCTCTCTTCACAGTAAACACTGAGGCCCGACAGGGTTAAAACAAGATAAGCCCTCGAGTTCAGTGATGTTTTGGAGGACATCCAGTCTGTGGAGCTCTGCAAAACATCCCGGCCCGAGTGGCCCACCTTCCGCTTGCATGATTTCAATACCAGACAGCAGTAATATAGCATTTGTCATTTTGATATAAGACACTTATGCATGAGTGTTTACATTGGCAGTGCGCCTCAGAGTTGGGTGTTAAACACATGATCCTTAAAGGAACAGTATCTGTTAGTGAAAGAACGCTTGCATATAACTTCAGAAGCATATATAAGTTGTAAGACGCATTTCCACCACGGGAACTTTCCCCAGGAACTAGGGACTTTGGGGTGGTACTCGGCGTGTTTCGACCACAGGAACCAGGGTCTAAATAAAGTTCCGGGTAAAAATTTCCCCCTCAAAACGGCCCTGCCGTAGTACTTTTTCAAAGTTCAGGAACTTTCAGGGGTGGGACTTGGGCGCTGAACGTGCTGAAAACGGTGGAAACGGGGCTATGCATTACTGTTATGGTAATTTCATGGTGTTTTTTTGTTGTTGTTTTTTTTTTAGTTTTACAGATGTGATCACCTTATGGAAAAGAACTGAAGTTTCTTTAGAAATGTTTTTTGTGTTCATGAGGGTGAGTAAATGGCTGGACTGTTCCTTTAATTCCTGGAACATCCTGTGTCTTTTGGGAAGAGTCCCTAACTGTGCTGATCGTATCATAAATAAGGACATCACAGCTTTCAGTAGATGAAGCCAAGCTATATCTATCTGAAATAAAACGCTGCAGGCGTGACGTCAAAACCCGGAAGACTATTCTCCACTGATTCCCTCAAGATTTTCCCATGGCTTTTTATAATGGGGTTTTTCAATAAGGTCTGTGCTGAACATTACTTGATGATACATTTTGTTCAACAACCTGCACACACTCACACCCCAAACTTTCTTGTAGTTACTTACTAGAAACCACGTTTTTAAAAATAAACATAACAGCTTCAAAATTTGCGTTTTAGATATGGATGTGTGTAATTTACTCTGAACAAAACGTCCAAGTATCATCAAGTTATGTTTACTACAGACATTATTTTACTCATAAATTGAAAAAACCCATAGGAAAATCTTGAGGGATCCAGTGGCGAATTAGTCTTCCAGGTTTTGACATCACGTCTGAAGCTCTCTGTGAAGGTCAGGAAGTAGTACGGCTTTAATATGCATGACTCAGAGTGTATTTTACTATTGGATTTACCACACATTACAGGATTCCAGTAAGAGTCGAGAGAGAAGCAACAAAAACATTCCAGATTCTAAATTTAATTAATTCAAAATTCAAATTCAAACTAAAGTTTGGAATAATTAAGTCTCTTGTGCTCGCCAAGGCTGCATTTATTTGATTAAAAACAGTGAAATATTATTATAATTTAAAATAACTGTCTTCTATGTGAATATATAGTAAAGTGTAATTTATTCCTGTGATCAAAGCTGAATTTATCATCATTACTCCAGTCTTCAGTGTCACATGATCCTTCAGAAATCATTCTCATATGATGATTTGCTGCTCATGAAACATTTATGATTATTATAATGTCATTGTTCACGCAGCCTCATGAACCACCAGCAGAGTGTTAAATGTAACACTGAAGCAGTGTTAGAGTTAATTAGATAATTAAGTGATTAATTGAGTGATGATTGGGGACACATGAAGACACATGATGATAACAAGCAGAATCACTGAAGGAAAGAGAAACACAACAATTACAACTGACTTCCAGACACAGCCTTAGACGAAATCAACTGAAGATAAAAGAAGACATTAAATCTCTCAAGATCTCAGCAGAGGAGGATTAAACAACTCCACAAACAGCATTACCAGCATTACCTATTAGGAATTATTGAGAATTAACAGAGGTTTATATGTTGATGTTTTCTTGAGAATAATAGTTTGGTTTGAAGTCACCATTATGGTGATCAGTGTTTGCTTTAGATGGGCAGTTAGACTCTTGATATTTTAACGTTGTTGATGTGATAAGATGATGTTGGCTACTTATTGGTGATACATCATGTAATAGTCACATTCACTGATCTCATTCAGAGTCTAATCTGATTTTATATGGTGTCTTATGAATATCACTTTATTGATGAGAGTAGCACTGATATTGCGGCATGAAGCATGTCACCAATGTTAAGATTCATATGCAGATTATTGATGTCTGTTTGTGTCCAAAAGATGCAGCAATTCTTAAAAAAACTGTTTTTAATATTATTCAGATTATCACAACACTGTTTAACATCCAGATGTGCAGCCACAGTGCTGCTATCATCAATGAGGTGATATTCATACATCACCTATAACATGAGGGTGAGAAAATAAAGACTTTTCATTACAGATGCAATTACAGCCAAACTCTGTCAGATTTCTGAGGACATAAACCTAACCCTCATTTTATTAGCCATTATTAAAAGTGACTCTACTGGCTTTAGTGATAAGTCATAAAACCAGACATCTAATTGCTACCAAGATGTCAAGTAATTTCCCTTTCCAACATGTTTTGCAACCATATGCAGTGAAAGTCTTGTTTTAGTCTTGATTCAGCAGAGCTGTACGAGTGTTGTGTGTCTGCAGTGAGTAAGTGTCTGTCATCGTGTGATGTCATCGCTGACATGTGACTAAACCACACAAAGATCAGGAATCATTATCACATATGGACCTTTAATAGTTTCATAGTCTGTGCGTAGCCTGTAACTCATAACCGCTGTCTGGATAGAAAAGTCCCACCTTTTCTACAGAATAAGAGTGTTCATTGTCTAAAAATAACTGTTCTGTACAGTATGTCACAGAAAGTGATATTTTAGTATTATTTATATATCTATTAATATTTTAAATTAGCTTTTTATTTTTCATTTTAAGTTTTAGACATTTTGTTTTGGATTTAGTTAGATTTTTATAATTTTTTATATTTTTGACTTTATTTTTATTTCAGATACATTTTTTTTATTCAACATTTCTAAATATATGTTTAAGTATATCAGAGGTCTCGTTAGACTTTCTCATTGTCCGTCATTTTGACAGACAGCACTGAAAAAACAAGTAAAATTTACTTAATTTTTCTTTTGCAAGTTTTTGCACACATTTTTTAAGTAAATTTCACATATGGAATTAAGTAAACTCTACTTAGTTGCGTAAAATTAACAAAGAAAATAAGCAATTTTAACTTGGCCAGTAAAAGGTTGTTGAGTAATTTCTACTTAGTTGACGTTTCCTTTGCAATACTTTTTACTCAAACAATACAATATAACACTGAATTAAACCACGCTTTTAGGGTGCTTTCACACCTGGTTCGATTGCCTGGACCGAACCCGAGTTCGATTGCTCCCCCCTCCCCCTGCCCCCGCTGGACTGTGTTCATATTATATTATTTGGGTCCGAACCGGGGTGCGTTTGCGTCATCAAAGCAGCAGCTGTTTACCCGGTTGCTTAGTAACGACAGCGAGTGTGAAGGCGGCAAAATGCATAGCGTTGCTCACCTCACTTTTATATTTTTGTTTTTGAACCGTTGGTTTTGTTTCCAAAGCTTCAGTACGTAATGGCACTTGCGTCTATCTGCCGCGAATGTACTGCAAATGCTCTAAAGAACGCTGAAGACGAGCAGAAATGAGATCTACAGCTCTCTGCTTGCAGTCACGCTCGCCAGGAAAATGAGTGAAACACACACAAACACACATTTTAATCAAATCATACGTCATTAATAGCGGTTCACTTCCGCGATTTAGTACGATTGCGTTCACATCAGCAGCGAACCGTACCCCAGACAGGGGCGTAGCAAGCTTTTCAAAAGTGCGGGGGATGGATGTGGTTTGTTTGTTTACAATAAAAACGATGAATACAATGACAGAAGGGTACAAAAGGTATAACATACAAGATATAAAAAGCTTCCCATTTAAATGAGTGATACTAGAAAAGTATAAAAACACACTCGGAACACGCAGAAAATAAGTCAAAACTCTGTTGTGAAAATACACAACAGTAGACTTGCAGAAATACTTTAATAATCCCAGGGGGAAATTATTTTTGTTACAAACTCCAGATATACAAACAACATATATTAAGAACAAAATATAAACATATATAATATAACTATATACATATATAAATGCAACCAACAACAACAAGCAACTGACCAATAAACATATGACCAGCTACCTCTCATTTCAAAGAACCAAAAGTGCTCTTTCTGCCCTCCTTACAGGAGACAAACTGTTCAGCAATCTTTTTTCTGTTTACCCTGTCCAGCTTGTCTTTATGTACATGGCACAGAGAAACACTGTTGAGGCGGGTTTGGGTCATGGTGCTGCGTAGCCATGTTTTCAGGCTCCGGAGGCTGCTGAAACTCCTTTCTGACTCTAATGATGACACGGGCACAACTAGGAGGAGTCAGGCAACTGTTTCGACTTGGTCAAAGAGACCACGGACCTCTGGGGTCATCCCTTGAAGAACAGCAACAATTTCAGTACTAGACTGGAAGCTGTACTTCATTCTGAACAATGCAAGCTGAACTTTGAGGATGTCTGGGTTGATTTCTGGGTACTGTTGGACAACACCATGTATCTTTCCAGTTAAGAGAACTTGTTCCAGGTGCCTTAACATTTGCATTCCCTCCTGCTCAAATCTTTCTCTAAACTGCATGTCAGCAACATCCAGAACTTTGTAGAGTTCAGTCCTGTAGTAGTCAGAAGGGGACACATGTACATGTGCAGGAGCACTACCTGTGAAGCGCTGAGGTGGGATACGGACACGAGGAGAGGCAATAGGAGTGAGATGGAGTGTCTCACACATCCTTGTTGCTTTCGTGTAGAGAGCCTGAAAACTCTCTGTGTTTCTCTTTTTGCTGAAACTTTCCTTAACACAGGCAACAGCTGAAAGCATACCATCTAGGGTCTGTGTTCTGCTCTGGAGGGACATATTCAAAACCTCCAACTCCTTTGTGATCTCCAAAGCACACACAAGACCAAGGACAACATTTCCCCGCTGAAATGTCTCATACAGCCCCTGTGCCTTACTAGCCGCATCAGACTCACTCACCGCCATCTCAGCCAAAGCCTTGATTATGCACTCGTACTGGTTTAGCACAGTGCGGATGGCACTAGTGCGGACCGTCCACCTTGTTGGACACAGAGGTCTTATAGTGTGACATGGACCCTCACCCTCCTCAGACCTTGCAATTCCCTTAAATATGTCCTTCAGTTTCCCTGACTGCCCAAACAACACTCCCAACTCATTGACCCGATCCAGAATTCCGGATAAATATTGAGGCAGTAGATGACCTCTGTGTAATTAGGTTAACACAGTGGGCAGCACAATGAACATAGGGAGCCAGAGGTTGTATTTTTCTTACAATGGCCTGTGCTCCATTGTATTTGCGCCCCCATTGTATGCTTGTCCACGCAACCCAGTGATAGGCAAGTTTAGGCGCTGCAAAACATCCATGACTACTTTTGCTAGATTTTTTCCTGTTGTCAAAGAAACCTCATAAAGACCAATAAATTCTTCACGAGGGACTAAATCCTTGTCAACATATCTCAAACACACTGCCTCTTGCTCTTTTCCAGACACGTCTCGTGTCCCATCCATCATCACAGAGTACTGCAGGTGTGGAAGTGATCTGATGTTTTCAACTATTTCGCGTATGATCACGCTGCTGAACAAAGTCAGGATTTCATTTTGAACCATAGCTGAAGTATATACATCCTTTCTACCACATGTCAACCACTTGGTTAGAGAGGGGTCATCCTCTGATTTGTACTTCAGAACCTGTTCAAAATTTCCCTCACCACATTCATGGCCCCTAAAAGGTAAGCCCTGTCTAGCCAACATCTGCACAGCACCGATGATTTTGAGAAGACATCCCCTTGCTTCCTCTTGCTGTTTCACACTCACACTAGATAGCTGAACCTGTACTGATCGATCTTCATAGATGTGCGTTTTCATGGCTGTCTTATGACTATCAGATCTCTCATGCACAGTAAATTGCTCAAGGGCTTTTTTTCCAATTTTTAAACCCAGATGAAATTAATGCTGAATCAGCATTCAGCATTCTTGGCAAGAGGTGATGTCTCAGAGTTAAAGGCTTTGGAGCAGTAAAAGCAGAATACACCCTCAACACCAGGACTCACATGGAGCAATGGAAATTTCTGGTACCACTGAGTTTGAAAACTCAGAGTATATTTGGGCAAGGACTGTTTAGCAATTAATTTTGGATCTGGTTGATTGGGCTTACTGACAATCAATCAACAACAATGTTCAAAATATCAAAATCAATTGCACTGGCAATAAACCCATAAATACACTGCTTAACAATGACAATTTGTCCCTCCTCCTCGTCAATTCCCTGCCTTCTTCATCAGTTACTTTATACATTGCATGCCACATACATAACCAAATTTATCTAGCTGCTAAACAATATCCCAATTAGCAATTAGCATTAGTTTAAAAAACGATATATAATACCGAAAACACTCGACATGTCAACAAAACATAAACAGAACATCTTCACAAACACATATCAAGCTTATTTAAAAACCTCGAAAGCATAAACACTCATTCAAAGTACCTGGAAAAGGGAGATGTAAATAACCATAACCATAAGTTCCCGCCTCCTCAGCATGAGCTGACCGTTAAATCTAACACACCAAGAGAGGCGGGACTTAAGGCAGAACAGCCAATCATCAGCCGGTCACATTCAAAGCCAGTGTCATGTTTGAGAGGGAGGGGAGAGGAGGCAGCCGCAGCGAGCGCAGACACAGAGCGGCCAGAGAAACGGAGGAGCGACTGCTGTAAGGCGTTTGTGCAAAACTGCGGAAAAACTGCAGAAAAAGTGCGGGTGTTGAACCCTCTCGCCGGGAAAAGTGTCTCACCCACATCCCCCACGGGTGCGACGCCCCTGACCCCAGACCACCCTTTTTAAGCGGACTCGGGTACGGTTCGCAGATGCGCACCCGAGTTTGGAAGACAGCGTTCACATCATCCAAACGAACCGAACTCTGACGTCAATCGAACCCGGGTGCGCACCAAAACTGCTAGTGTGAAAGCACTCTAAAAGTGTATGCTTTACTTAGAAAAATCTACATAAATAACACAATAGATATTGTGTAGACACCATATGTACGTAATAGTAGTACCGCTGCACTTGAACACAGAGACCTCAATACTTGGTACACAATAAACAGAGACGGTAACATTGGATGGATCGTTTTTGAGTTTGAATGTGTGATTTTGAGTAGAAAATGAACTCCAAATGTCACAAAATGGCAAGTTACTAAACCTAACAACAAAAGCAATGATAAAACCGTGTAAATACAGCTGGAAAACAGCAAAAAATCAACCTCCTTAATTATTCAAACCCCAGTGCATGATGGGAACACCAGTATCAGAAAAGCTGAGTAGTTTTACTTAATTTTATAATGTTGATATTTACGCTTTAATTTCTACAAGCTTGAGTTGAGTACTAATATAGAATTTACTTACTTTTTTAAATTCTTGTCTGAACTAACTTTTTCATGTAGAAATTACATTTGTTTTTTCTGTAGTATTTACTTCACCACAGAATCATTTTTATCAGTGCATATTTCTTATGGATTTTTATCTGCAGAAATGTTTTGGCTTCTCAAACGGAGAACAAAAACATGCAATGCACCATTTTTGAAATGTAAAGAGCGAACTTTGCACCAGTTAAATGATAAGTTCCTATAACTGTTCATTCTGAGTCAGAACTGTCTACCATTTCCTGACGTCTAACTTGACATAATTTACTATAACTAAAGGTCAAAGGATGTTATTTATGACTGATGAGCCAAACAGTCTTGGGAAGAACGCTGATCTCAAACAGATATTTGTGCATATAATTCCCTGAACAGCGAGAACATCCAGGGTTTTTTTTTCTGAGAGTAGAAACAGATGGATAATATGAAGCTTCCAATAGTACTAAAAAAGATGCAGTGATTTTAGCAAACAGTAAGAATCAGTTTGTTTGTGTTAGTGATGTATATTATATATGTGCAAACTATTGTACAAAAAAAGTCTAAATATCTTCTTTTGTGATTTGAGGAAGTTTGACAAGGGCCAAATTGTGATGGCTAGACGACTGGGTCAGAGCATCTCCAAAACTGCAGCTCTTGTGGGGTGTTCCCGGTCTGCAGTGGTCAGTGTCTATCAAAAGTGCTCCAAGGAAGGAACAGTGGTGAACCGGCGACAGGGTCATGGGCGGCCAAGGCTCATTGATGCACGTGGGGAGCGAAGGCTGGCCCGTGTGGTCCGACCAAACAGACGAGCTACTGTAGCTCAAATTGCTCAAGAAGTTAATGTTGGTTCTGATAGAAAGGTGTCAGAATACACAGTGCATCACAGTTTGTTGTGTATGGGGCTGCATAGCAGCAGACCAGTCAGGGTGCCCATGCTGACCCCTGTCCACCGCCGAAAGAGCCAACAGTGGCACATGAGCATTAGAACTGGACCACGGAGCAATGGAAGAAGTCTGGTCTGATGAATCACATTTTCTTTGACATCACGTGGATGGCCGGATGCATGTGTGTCGCTTACCTGGGGAACACATGGCACCAGGATGCACTATGGGAAGAAGGCAAGCTGGCGGAGGCAGTGTGATGCTTTGGGCAATGTTCTGCTGGGAAACCTTGGGTCCTGCCATCCATTGTGGATGTTACTTTGACACGTACCACCTATTGTTGCAGACCATGCACACCCTTTCATGGAAACGGTATTCCCTGGTGGCTGTGGCTCTTTCAGCAGGATAATGCGCCCTGCCACAAATCAAAAATGGTTCAGGAATGGTTTGAGGAGCACAACAATGAGTTTGAGGTGTTGACTTGGCCTCTGTGGGATGTGCTAAACAAACAAGTCCAATCCATGGAGGCCCCACCTCGCAACTTACAGGACTTAAAGGATCTGCTGCTAACATCTTGGTGCCAGATACCACAGCACACCTTCAGGGGTCTAGTGGAGTCCATGCCTTGACGGGTCAGGGCTGTTTTAGTAGCAAAGGGGGACCAACACAATATTAGGAAGGTGGTCATAATGTTATGCCTGATCAGTGTAAGTACATGTAGTTAATTGTTATTACTCAGTATTTAAATGTATAATTACACTGTAACACGGACACCTTAAAATAAAGTGTAACCAATGCCTGACGGGTTGTGCACATGCTCTGATATGGCGCACAGTAGTGTTTTTATTTGAACAACCCACGTTCAAATCCGGCTCTGGCAATCTCTGATCCCACCTGCCTTATAAACATAGTTTGATAAATTGTCTCAATTCAGTGACTGAATAACTAAGTATATCGGGCCCTTCTTAATGATTTGCATTGATGCATTTGGCACACACTTTAATGTACAGCAACTTGCATTGCACTACACATTTATCTGTATGTGTGTTCTCTGGAAATCAAACCAGTGAGCTTGACTTGACCAGTTTACCTCAACACAAGCCAAACACAATGATTTCCCCACAGACGCATTTGATTTACAATAGAACTATACATTCTAATACAAGCAGGGTTTTCCTGTTTCTTGTTTGCTGCCCGTGTTACCATCAGGCGCTACAGCCAAAGCATATTTTTAGTCAGTTGTTCTCAGAATACTTCTGGATGACCTTACGAGCACGTCCGTAACTTTTAAAGCTCTTGAGAAGTGACAATAGTTCTCCTCGCTCTTTAGTTGGTACTTGGGGTTTTGGAAATAACTCCTTACCTACGAAATTTTACTTTTTCCTGCTCTATTGATGAGTTAAATAATTGTACAGTATCTGCAAGCTCCATTTGGCCAAGCCATTGTTTATAATGATGTGTCCTCTGAGAAACGGCATTGAAATATCTTGTTGGATCGAAAATCATTTCTCAAAAGTGCTGTAAAGTTCATGGAAGCTGGTGAAAGGTTGTTGATGTGAGCTAAACACAATGTTAACACAAAAAACACTGATGTTCATCTGGGATTTTGATTTATATTTTCTTTTTTGTAGAACAGCGTCATTTCTTCAGCATTAAGATGGTCATACTTATTGAACGTCTATTATTTTGAACGAAATGCCACCCATTTTTGTTTGTAATGTGACATGACTGAGTGAAACAAAATGTTCAATGAAAAAATGTTGTTTTATCCATCAGGAAATTGGATGGAAAAGTGTTTCTGCAAGACATATCAAAGGCATTTTATTTGTTTAGTATTTCACGTCATCTGCAAAGTAGTCTGGAAAGTGGAAAGCAATAAAAGAAAATGAAAAACAGATGGAAGTTTTGTTGACTCCTTATAATGGTTTAATTTGAAATAAAGGTTAAGAATTAAGGTTAACTAATTCATCCAATAAAATGAAAGCAACATTGTTCTTTACGAAATTAAAAAGTAGCTCATAAAACGTAAGCACTTTTCAGCAATTTGGAGAAGCAAAACACTAAAGACTTTAACATTTACTAATGGGAGACACTTTTCACCATCTAATCAGTTCCTGGTAAAATCCCACCCTACACCTTTACTCTGTTACATTAATTTAATACTGTTTGTAATTTTAAGAGGTCATTAATTATGTGAATGTCTCAGATGAGCATTATTTATTTGTATTCGGTACATTTCACTGTGGATTCTTTAAATTAGTCACGATTTCGGCGCAGACTTTTAACATAATTTCATTTAGATTTAATAACAAATTTGTTTTGTTGTTGAGCCAAAACCTTTGTTTTTAGAGTGCATAATTTAAATTAAAATTTGCTGATTAACATCAACTATCAGTGAAGGTTTAGTTTTTATTTGTTTAGAACAGATTAAGTATTTTTTCATAGTTTAAACGTCTAACAAACCTCAGCATCAGGAATGTAATATTTCAGATCAGATCAGATCTATTTTAAGGGCAGATTTTGTCAACGCTCTCATAATGCATTTCTAAACCTCACCAAATCTGTATTTCATGGGTTTTGTGCCATGTCCAAGAACAACGCACAGGGGAGGAACATCCCATAGCTGTGCCATCTCTGTTTCTGGACAAAAAGCTGGCATTTCCTCAATCATAGCTGCTTCCTCAATCCATCTCCAGCTGTCACACACAAGGACACCTTTTCAGAGTTTGAACGTTTACTTTGAATTGCATTAAAGGAGTGTAATTTATCAAAAAATACTAGCTTAAATCAATACGCAAAATAAACTGAGTAAAGCAGCTAAAAACATTGATATGTTTGTTTGAGCATCTAGACCAGTAACATTGGGTGCATCCGAAATAACATAGTAGGTGAAAAACAGTGTGTGACAAAAGAAGCATTGAAGTCTGAATTCACAGTACTCATAAAGGAGTAGGCAAAAAGTACCAGGATGATCTACTACTTCTGCTGAGATTCTGAGTGTGCATACGATTGACACTTTACTATCCCATGAGGCCACGGGAGAGGATTTATGAATGGCAGTGAAGCGACACAAGCCACTCTGGAAGGTCACATGACAGTGACAATATGCCTGATTACATTCTACACACTCATGCTATATGGAACATACTTTTTTAGCAGTTGCAATGTAATTATTCAAAATAAGTACCTACTCAATGTGATTTTAGACGCAGCCAATGACTATAGAGTTTGTGACGGATCTGTAAAGGCCCGTTCACACCAAACACGTTAACTAAATGATAAATACAAAGTTCTGTTATGAAACTCTAGATGGTGCAGGCTGAGAGGTCCTTAAAGGGGTGGTTGATTATGATTTCACTTTTTTAACTGTAGTTAGTGTGTAATGTTGCTGTTTGAGCATAAACAACATCTGCAAAGTTACGACGCTCAAAGTTCAAAGCAAAGGGAGATCTTTTCTTTTAAAGAAATCGCTTTTTAAGAACTACAACAAATGGCTGTTAGGGACTACAACGAGCTTCTTCACGGGTTAGTGACATCACAAACCCTAACATTTACATAAACCCCGCCCCCGGGAACACGCAACAAAGGCCATGTTGAGAAGAGGAAGAGTTGTTGCAGTCGAGCACATTCTGTCTTTTCACATTTATTGCAATACAGTACGAACACAAATGCAATAGCATGTCATAAAAGCAAGATGACAACATAAGTTATAACCATAATTACACTAAACTATACATGTTCTCTCTTCATGCAGTTCCCACACGAGCGATTTATAGATTATCATGACAGAATATGCTAATCAATGACTTGAAGATAGTTAACTCCACATCAGCTCCATAAATTCATCAACTAACCCTTCAGAAACGTCCTGTCTCATTCTACATGTTGTCACTTCTTCTTGAGTCTCTCCATCATTGTCCGACTCCGGTTTGAACATAAAAGGCTGAACAGTTTCTGACCTTTTCAGTGCGTGTCTGCGTGAGGTAATCTGAGCTGAGCTCTTGAAGCTCCGCCCTCTTCTTGAAATGGGGCCAGCAGCTCATTTGCATTTAAAGGGACACACAAAAAAGGCACATTTTTGCGCACCCTCAAAAAGTGACAATTTTAACATGCTATAAAAAATGATCCGTGGGGTATTTTGAGATAAAGCTTCACATACACACTCTGGGGACATCAGAGACTTATTTTACATCTTGTAAAAAGGGGCATTATAGGACCTCTTTAAAGATAGGGTAGGCAATTTTCGGAGCGTCTAGCAATAGCAAATTAGCTTTGAAAGCATGAGATTCTACCCTCCCTTCAGAGAGTCTCCAAAACAACGCCTCCTCCAAAACACATGACAGAGAAACTACCTCATGTCTCAAAGCACATAACATTACAATGATAATGAACATAAACAGCTTAAAGAGCACTGACCTGTACCACCTGACTGCTGCAGATTCATTTCAGCGTCGATAGTGTTGCCATTGAAACGCATAAATTCGAGTCACGAAACGCTCAGAGTATAACGTCACGGCCCATGGGTTGCTATCTCTTCCAAATGACAGTAGTTATAACGTGAACCCAGCATAAGCTGGTTGTTTTGGTTCGGGAGGAACTGTAAAAGGTGGCTGCTTTTTTTGGTTGCTGTGCTCGCGCTGAGGTCCGTCTAAAACTGCATAGCATGATGACGTGTGATGTCTGCATTTATACATGCATTTGCACTTACCCTACATGTATTCACAATCATCTTTAATGTAATCCAAATATTTCAGTTATAAAAAGAATGTAATGATGTTCAATTATTCACTTAATAGGCTATTATTTTTTTATTAATTAGCATGTTTATCAATTGAAAGAAATTATGTTCAATTTGTTTTATCATGCACTATATAGTAAGCTATACATATTTTAAATTAGCAGCGTTCGTTTGTACTTAGTATAATCATATAGTTGATAGAGACCTGATTTCGAGGGAGGACCCGATTTTTCATGACAGAGCCAATGGAGCAGAAATGACACGTGACATGACGCATTAAATCAGAGAGACTCAAACACAGTGTCATTTCTGATGACACCAGTTACTCATGATATATTCACTGATCTGTGCGCATTTGTGTAATGGGACTATCTGCTCTGATGCAAGAGGGATTTGACAAAGAAAATATGAACAGTTTATTGAGGAAACCACTGTGTTAGTGTGTTAGTCTCAGCTTGTTAAACAGGTTTACTCAGTTTATTTTGCATATTGATTTAAGATAGTATTTTTTGATAAATTACACTCCTTTAATGCAATTCAAAGTAAACGTTCAAACTCTGAAAAGGTGTCCTTGTGTGTGACAGCTGGAGATGGATTGAGGAAGCAGCTATCATTGAGGAAATGCCAGCTTTTTGTCCAGAAACAGAGATGGCACAGCTATGGGATGTTCCTCCCCTGTGCGTTGCTCTTGGACACGGCACAAAACCCATGAAATACAGATTTGGTGAGGTTTAGAAATGCATTATGAGAGCGTTGACAAAATCTGCCCTTAAAATAGATCTGATCTGATCTGAAATATTACATTCCTGATGCTGAGGTTTATTAGACGTTTAAACTATGAAAAAATACTTAATCTGTTCTAAACAAATAAAAACTAAACCTTCACTGATAGTTGATGTTAATCAGCAAATTTAAATTTAAATTATGCACTCTAAAAACAAAGGTTTTGGCTCAACAACAAAACAAATTTGTTATTAAATCTAAATGAAATTATGTTAAAAGTCTGCGCCGAAATCGTGACTAATTTAAAGAATCCACAGTGAAATGTACCGAATACAAATAAATAATGCTCATCTGAGACATTCACATAATCAATGACCTCTTAAAATTACAAACAGTATTAAATTAATGTAACAGAGTAAAGGTGTAGGGTGGGATTTTACCAGGAACGGATTAGATGGTGATGGTGTGTTAGTCTTTCTCTGGAAATAAAGATGGTTTGTCCAGGATTTATGTGGATTTGTTGTTCTTCCAACAAATGTGACTTTTCCTGCACATCTGGCGATAGCAATGCCAAATCATGGGTTTGATTCCCAGGGAGCTTTGAATAGCATGCTGGCCAGAATAAACAAAAATGTTGTTCGACAGCATGACACATTAGAAAGTTAAAATAATCCCTAAAGGATCATTGCACATCTCGAAATTAGTGCTGTCAAAATTAGCGCGTTAGCGCATGCGATTAATTTTTTCAGTTTAATTAATGCAGCATCCGTTTTTCTATCATCCTTTGGCTAGTAACTAGGGGTGTAACGGTACACGTATTCGTACCGAACCGTATCGGTACAGGACTTCCGGTACGGTGCGTGTGTACCGAACGGCACCGAATGCAATCTTTAACAGTTAACAGTTGGCTTGTTTTACGCGCGGAACACACTTCAATCCGAGCTCCCACACGAACATATTAAATATTCTGTCCATTTTATCACGAAATTCAAACAATAAATGCCGTTTTGATGCTCTTTAATGTGACGTGACAGATCACTGTATAGGTGCGCGAGTGAACGCCATCATCTCTTCAGTCAAAGAATAAACATGAATCAACATCTGAAGGTTTGTTGAGGATACATTACAACGTATCCTATGTGGTGTAATCGCTCAAACAGTGTTTCAACGGTGGAAAGACGTCAATAAAACAGCGTGTAAACAATGTCATGTAGCATTTACCTCAGAAGTCATTCAGTGTCCACAGCTGTGAGTGCACTAGAGAAATGAACTCTTTCACTAAATATATGCACTATATTAGCCTATATATTCATTATATTCTACTGAACCTGTTAGTGATGTCGATTATTTAATGTATGTTTAAATATGAAAATGACAGCCACTGTGTATAAATTATTATATTTCAACAACGAATTGGAGTAAAAACATAATTTTATATATAGAAGTTAATGCAAAAACTGCCTTATGTGAAGTTTACATGTTTGCACACAATGTGTTATTTGAGTGATGATTATTATATCTAAAAATAAATAGCAACTGAGTTTAGGCTAATAGTTTGGGCTCTGTTGTTAACCTTTAATATTATAGTAATGTGCAAGTAAGGGCTCCCTATATAGTTTACAGCATTATCTTTAAGAAACTTGTAGTTATAATTGAATTCATTTAAGGACAGGGACAAGTTGTTCAGTAAACCACTGTTTAATAAAAATAAATAAAAAGCAATTTTATATTTAGTTTTCTCTCCCCTGCTGTACCGAACCGTGACTTCAAAACCGAGGTACGTACCGAACCGTCAGTTTAATGCTGTCTGTCATTAATGTTAATCAAAGAACAAAGGTAACAGAGAAAACTGTCGCTTTAATCTATATTTAATAATTTATACAGTTAAGAAAGGTGTTTGATAACTTTATTCAATTTCTGAATGTCTAACAGGTAGGAAGGCCATTGTTATAATTGGTTTATGTGAAGATTGTTTTAAGTTGACTTAAATTAAAAGTTGTTCTTTTTTTTAAAGCCTAATAAATTTATACTGTAATGTTGAATGTCTATCATTAATGTTTTTTTTTCATCGAGATATCAGTATTAGTATCAGTGATACTGGCCTTCATTCATAAAAAGATGCCATTACAACAAATATTTAAAATATATATATCTTTAAGTTGTTTCTACATTAATTTGGAGAATAACTGTGAAATTATTACAATATTTAAAACTTTTTGATCGTGATTAATTACAGAAAAATGTGCGATTAATTAGTTAATTTTTTAATCGATTGACAGCACTACTCGAAATACAAATGTTTAAGATTTTTTGATGTTTTTGAAATAAATATATGCTCACCAATGCTGCATTTATTTGATCAAAAGCACAGTAAAAACAGTAATATTGTGAAATATTATTACAATTTAAAACAGCTGTTTTCTATGAGAATATATAGTAAAGTGTAAGTATTTTCATCATCATTACTCCAGTCTTCAGTGTCACATGATCCTTCAGAAATCATTCTACACTCACCTAAAGGATTATTAGGAACACCTGTTCAATTTCTCATTAATGCAATTATCTAATCAACCAATCACATGGCAGTTGCTTCAATGCATTTAGGGGTGTGGTCCTGGGCAAGACAATCTCCTGAACTCCAAACTGAATGTCAGAATGGGAAAGAAAGGTGATTTAAGCAATTTTGAGCGTGGCATGGTTGTTGGTGCCAGACGGGCCGGTCTGAGTATTTCACAATCTGCTCAGTTACTGGGATTTTCACGCACAACCATTTCTAGAGTTTACAAAGAATGGTGTGAAAAGGGAAAAACATCCAGTATGCGGCAGTCCTGTGGGCGAAAATGCCTTGTTGATGCTAGAGGTCAGAGGAGAATGGGCCGACTGATTCAAGCTGATAGAAGAGCAACTTTGACTGAAATAACCACTCGTTACAACCGAGGTATGCAGCAAAGCATTTGTGAAGCCACAACACGCACAACCTTGAGGCGGATGGGCTACAACAGCAGAAGACCCCACCGGGTACCACTCATCTCCACTACAAATAGGAAAAAGAGGCTACAATTTGCACAAGCTCACCAAAATTGGACAGTTGAAGACTGGAAAAATGTTGCCTGGTCTGATGAGTCTCGATTTCTGTTGAGACATTCAGATGGTAGAGTCAGAATTTGGCATAAACAGAATGAGAACATGGATCCATCATGCCTTGTTACCACTGTGCAGGCTGGTGGTGGTGGTGTAATGGTGTGGGGGATGTTTTCTTGGCACACTTTAGGCCCCTTAGTGCCAATTGGGCATCGTTTAAATGCCACGGCCTACCTGAGCATTGTTTCTGACCATGTCCATCCCTTTATGACCACCATGTACCCATCCTCTGATGGCTACTTCCAGCAGGATAATGCACCATGTCACAAAGCTCGAATCATTTCAAATTGGTTTCTTGAACATGACAATGAGTTCACTGTACTAAAATGGCCCCCACAGTCACCAGATCTCAACCCAATAGAGCATCTTTGGGATGTGGTGGAACGGGAGCTTCGTGCCCTGGATGTGCATCCCACAAATCTCCATCAACTGCAAGATGCTATCCTATCAATATGGGCCAACATTTCTAAAGAATGCTTTCAGCACCTTGTTGAATCAATGCCACGTAGAATTAAGGCAGTTCTGAAGGCGAAAGGGGGTCAAACACAGTATTAATATGGTGTTCCTAATTATCCTTTAGGTGAGTGTAATATGATGATTTGCTGCTCAAGAAACATTTATGATTATTATCAGTGTTGAAAACAGTCATATTTCTTTGATTCTTTGATTAATAGAACGTTCAAAAGAACAGTATTTATTTGCAATAGAATCTTTTGTAACATTATAAATGTCTTCACTGTCACTTTTGATCAATTTTAATTTGTCCTTGCTGAATAAAAGCATTAATCTCTTTAAAACAGTAGTGTATTTGGGATGAATGTGTTCTAACAGCAGAAAGAGCAAAGTTAGAGGATTATGTGGCGTTAGCTGAAATGATCGGAATGTGGAATGTGATTCATGGCTCAGTTCTTCCACTACAGATACGCTGGTTTTGCTTGGCCACGTATTCAGGAAAAAAGAGAATAATTTCAATCAAGCAGTGTGGGAATATAATCTCTTTGCATTAATAAACAATTGCACTGTACTGTATATTACTTCAACCGTATATTACACAAACTTGATCCAGCAGACAGGCCACACACTGACACGTATACTCGTGCCAGAGTCATTTCCGCCCATCGTTTTCAATCAGTCAAAGACCACCGGACACTCCCACCAGACCCACAGTCCAGATACCAGTGTTTCAAGCTGAGTTCAGTCACATGATGTTCTCACGTAACAAGTCTTAAGACGTGAACAGAATGTTTTCATGGGCTGAGAGAGTCAAGGAGATGCCAGACACACTGTTATTCTTCCCTGACAACAGATACATGTGCATTTAACTAAACAAAAAGACTAGTCTGTTTTAAACACACACAACTCTTTAAAGCAGACCAGGCTAGTTGTCTAGCTCAGTTTCACAAATGCTTGTATTCTCTCACAGATGAGGAAAAAATTTGGGAGCACAACAAAAAAAAATGTTTTTTTAAATAAACTTTTTAATAAGGGGTCCATAAGGATAAGTCCCTTTAAGACAAGTCATTTCACTCGGCGGCCATCTTTGAAACACCCTCTCCTATCTCTTTGAATGGGGAAACATCAAATTCTCCAAAACTGTTCGCCAAGTTCATATTTGAATTCACCAATGAAATCTGACAACAACTGTCTCATAAAATTTGTTTCTAAACGCTCGAATTATGACAAAAAACTGCATTTTTCAGCCTGGACATGCGTAATCCTAAACGCGTGTCTCTAAACACTGCCTGTTTCTATAGCAACCGGAGCGGCAGCTGCAAGTGACGCGATGACTTTACTAATCAACGATTGGCTCTTTCATTTAGAAGGCGGGACTTATTCGCCACTTTTTGCCATTCATAAGTAATCGGAGTGCACCAAGTCTTTGTTTAGGTGTTAGCTAATGCATTAATAATGTTAACTTTATTGTGAAGTATTACCAGAAAACCAGCATACAATAAATTGTGTTTTCAGGAAAGAAGCCTATTTATATTTTGTAATTTTATACTCTAATAGGCCTATATTATGAAATAGGATGAATGATATTGCATTATATATTTTATAATCGGTAGTATTTTTAATGGTCCAAAGCTGTTAGGCAAAACAATGGTTTGATATTTTTGTATTTGTTATTTTAACTGTTTCTTCAATTGATTTGTGTTTCATAAATGTTTTATGGTGTAACAGCTAGTGTGACAACATGCCCCGCTTTAGGGATCATTGTGTTTAATGAACTGAACCTCTTTTTTTTCTTAAGCAATAATGGTGTAAATGTGCAAATGTTTTTTTTAAGGCTTTAAACTTTGAGTCTTCACAAAAAAAGAAAAAAAAAAAAGACTTGCATTATATACTTTGAAAAAGGTGCCAATCAAATGTGTGACAACTTACCCCGGTCTCCACTATAAAGAAATTAATTAAATCCAAAGCTTGTTCTGGTATTAAATGCAGTAATGAAATGATTTCACTAGTGCATCACTAATGAGTGTAACGCTATTTCGTAAAATGTGGTGACATCGCCATCATCATCATCATCATATTATTATTATTTGAATTCTTTGTTTCCTGGCAACCAAGTGTGAGCTCCACCCAAAAACTGCATGGCCAACACTGACTCTCTCAGATGTTAGTCGTTGCTGTCGTAGTGTGGCTTCATGTGATACGTAATTGGCCTATTGCATAAAAACACACGGACAACGGTCATCCTCTGACACTCATGCTTCATCCGTTTATGTCCCAACTCTGGGGAATACACAATGATTTAACCGTGTTTCCTTTTGTTTTCACATCCCACAGTCTTCCTCGCTGATGCATGCCGTTGTTTCTGAGCTGTGATTGAGAACAGATGTTTTGTCCTCTCGAAGCAAGACACAGAGATTCCTGTGCGCCAAGAAAACCCCCTCAAACACTGCTATTACAAAACCTGACATCCTTTATTATACAGAAATACATGCAAAAGTCCAGTAATGTCACTAAACATCTCATTTTAGTTCCATATATGCATCAAAGGCTGTATTGCATATCTTTCCATTATTGCTTCTGTTTGTGATTATTAGTAGCCTAGCAATAAACTGTGTGCATATCTCTCTGAAGCCATCAGATTAATGCCAGTGTTGTCTATAAATCTTCTCGGCTTCTCAAAACGAATGACAAATATTTGGCACGTTTTGTTGTGCTGGCGTCTTTTATATTCTTTTTCTTTTTTGAACATGTGAAAAAATGTTATGGGGGAAAATGTTGGGAAAGTTTGTTCAAAAGAGTTATTAACTAACCAAAACCATGAAAAACACATTTTTGTTACTTGAAATAAAATGCACATAAACTGAAATAAAATATAATATACAAAAATCATAAACGTACTATATTTCAGCTAGTTGCCAAGGCAAGATTTCAAGATTTTCATTTAACTTGATGTACTAAAATAACAAACTTAAAATTACTCAAAATTACTAAAACTTTAACTAAAATTAAAATGAATTCAAAATATGAATGAAAACTACAATAATATCTTACAACACTCCATTCAAAAGCTCAAAAAAGTCAAATATTGCAAAAGGCAAAACAAATCCCTTATTATGCAACAGTCAGAAAGCATTTTATTATTTATTGAAAGCTCATAAAGAGCAATGTTGGAAGTCGACACTAAAGACTAAAATATCATTGCATTATATAACAATCAGTAAAGGTTTGTAAAGTGATGTTTTTAATCAAATCCAGAACAGTGAACAATACTCTCCTGTCTGACATGCTATGAAAATGTCCTGCCAAAAGTTTCTATGAATTTTTAAAGGTGCACCTCGTATAAAATGCTGGCATCAGCAATGGTTACACTTTATTTCAATAGTCCACTAGACATTCTACTAACTATAAGTAACTTTGCAACTACATGTCAACTAACTATAGTAAACTGTTAGGTTAGGGTTATTAGGGTTAGTAGAATAAGCTGACATACGTTCCCACTGCAGGCAAAAGTCCAAGGCCCAAATCCAATTTTTTGCTCATATGTGACTCAGATCTGATCTTCCATTTGAGCCACTTCCATATGCGTTCCTAAATTAGATACAGGTCAGATCTGGTGTTTTGCAATGCGACCTCAGTCTGAACAGTCATATTGTAATTCATGCGACTTTTACGTCACTCTAGCTCGACATTCGTCACAATTCTGCGCTCCAATGATTTCACATGACAAATCGGGTCTCCCCAAACTGTCAGTTAACAATTATCCTAAGTATATACGAATGATATTAATTTAAAATACACATAGCTTACTATATAATGCGTACAGAAACACATCAGTGCATAATAAAACCAATTGAACATAATTTCTTACACTTGATTAACTGTTAATTAATAAATAATAATAATAATAATAATAATAGCCTATTAAGTGAATACTTGAACATTATTCATTTGTTTTATATATAACTGAAATATTTGGACATTTAACACGTAATTATATTAAAGATGGTATATTGCTAAAAGTTTTGGGACGCCTGCCTTTACATGCACATGAACTTTAATGACATCCCATTGTTAATCCGTAGGGTTTAATATGGAGTTGGCCCACCCTTTGCAGCTATAACAGCTTCAACTCTTCTGGGAAGGCTTTCCACAAGGTTTAGGAGTGTGTTTATGGGAATTTTTGACCATTCATCTAGAAGCGCATTTGTGAGGTCAGGCACTGATGTTGTTATATATTTTATATATTATTTTCTTTTTGCTATATTGTTACTTTTCATTACTTCTATCATTATTATTATTATTACTATTATTATTATTATTATTATTATCTCACGTTTGTTTCCCCTTGATTATAAAATTAATTGTTTATTGGCAGTTTGGTAGCGTTTTGTCTTTTGCCGCCATCACTAGCACACGTAATATGATCACAATCTCAATGTTGCCTCTTCCAACCTTAGACCAAAATTGGGAGGTTGTAACAGACGAGAAGGTGTTCTGTCGGGTTGAGGTCAGGACTCTGTGCAGGCCAGTCAAGTTCCTCCATACCAAACTCGCTCATCCATGTCTTTATGGACCTTGCTTTGTGCACTGGTGTACAGTCATGTTGGAACAGGAAGGAGCCATTCCCAAACTGTTCCCACAAAGTTGGGAGCATGAAATTGTCCAAAATGTCTTGGTATGCTGAAGCATTAAGAGTTCCTTTCACTGGAACTAAGGGGCCAAGCCCAACCCCTGAAAAACAACCCCACACCATAATCCCCCCTCCACCAAACTTTACACTTGGCACAATGCAGTCAGGCAAGTACCGTTCTCCTGGCAACCGCCAAACCCAGACTCGCCCATGGGATTGCCAGACAGAGAAGCGTGATTGGTCACTCCAGAGAACACGTCTCCACTGCTCTAGAGTCCAGTGGCGGCGTGCTTTACCCCACTGCATCCCACACTTTGCATTGCATTTGGTGATGTAAGGCTTGGATGAGCTGCTCGGCCATGGAAACCCATTCCATGAAGCTCTCTACGCACTGTTCTTGAGCTAATCTGAAGGCCACACAAAGTTTGGAGGTCTGTAGCTATTGACTCTGCAGAAAGTTGGTGACTTCTGCGCACTGTGCACCTCAGCATGCGCTGACCCCGCTCTGTGATTTTACGTGGCCCATCACTTCGTGTCTGAGTTGCTGTTGTTCCCAATTGCTTCCACTTTGTTATAATACCACTAACAGTTGAGCGTGGAATATTTAGTAGTGAGGAAATTTCACGAATGGCATTATTGCACAGGTGGCAACCTATCACGGTACCACGCTTGAGTTCACTGAGCTCCTGAGAGCGACCCATTCTTTCACAAATGTTTGTAGAAGCGTCTGCATGCCTAGTGCTTGATTTTATACACCTGTGGCCATGGAAGTGATTGGAACACCTGAATTCAATGATTTGGAGGGCCGTCCCAATACTTTTGGCAATATAGTGTATGTAGGGTGTATGATGTGTGTATAAACTAAACTATCAGGCTAATCGCTTATCTGTATGCTATGCTAGTATATAAGATAGATAATACAGATATAAATGTTCATTATAGTGTAGAAACCGAAAGGAGACACAATTTCGGCGGGGACCCAATTTGTCACTACACCGGTAGTTCTTTGAAGATGGAAGACAGCAGCGAAGTTAGTCAGTGGAGGGACGGTGAGCTGTTATACTCATAAGTATTACAGTGACAGCTCTATACAAGCCAAACTTGAGGAAAAACTGTACAAGAAAAACGTTGCTCTCTTTCTCCTCATCCTCGTCTGCGTCCTCCTCATGCCTCCTCAATTCACTGGCTTCCGCGGCACATAACTTTAAAAATGAATGCACAAAAGCTGACTTCAGTAATCTCTGCTTACTTCCTTTTGACAGCGTGCGTGCCGTCTTTGTGGAAGTCTGTTCCCATTATGTACCCCCTTTGTTTCCTATGGACTGACCTACCAGTAACCTAAAGGGAAACATATGACTTCGACATATGACCGTCTTTGAGCTGGTGCACACAGAACGTGTTTTTGCTGTTAAAGACGTGTGAAAATCTCCTCCATATCACTTTAAAATACAGAATTCTGTGCAGAATTCAAATGGGTCCGATACGTTTTCTGGTCTGCGACGACTCGATCACATGATCCGCTCTGTGCTGTCGTGTCTCTGGACCGACTCGATCACATGATCCGCTCTGTGCTGTCGTGTCTCTGGACCGACTCGATCACATGATCTGCTCTGTGCTGTCGTGTCTCTGGACCGACTCGATCACATGATCTGCTCTGTGCTGTCGTGTCTCTGGACCGACTCGATCACATGATCTGCTCTGTGCTGTCGTGTCTCTGGACCGACTCGATCACATGATCTGCTCTGTGCTGTCGTGTCTCTGGACCGACTCGATCACATGATCCGCTCTGTGCTGTCGTGTCTCTGGGCTGACTCGATCACATGATCTGCTCTGTGCTGTCGTGTCTCTGGACCGACTCGATCACATGATCTGCTCTGTGCTGTCGTGTCTCTGGACCGACTCGATCACATGATCTGCTCTGTGCTGTCGTGTCTCTGGGCTGACTCGATCACATGATCTGCTCTGTGCTGTCGTGTCTCTGGGCTGACTCGATCACATGATCTGCTCTGTGCTGTCGTGTCTCTGGACCGACTCGATCACATGATCCGCTCTGTGCTATCGTGTCTCTGGACCGACTCGATCACATGATCCGCTCTGTGCTGTCGTGTCTCTGGACCGACTCGATCACATGATCCGCTCTGTGCTGTCGTGTCTCTGGACCGACTCGATCACATGATCTGCTCTGTGCTGTCGTGTCTCTGGACCGACTCGATCACATGATCCGCTCTGTGCTGTCGTGTCTCTGGACCGACTCGATCACATGATCCGCTCTGTGCTGTCGTGTCTCTGGGCTGACTCGATCACATGATCTGCTCTGTGCTGTCGTGTCTCTGGGCCGACTCGATCACATGGTCCGCTCTGTGCTGTCGTGTCTCTGGGCCGACTCGATCACATGATCCGCTCTGTGCTGTCGTGTCTCTGGACCGACTCGATCACATGGTCCACTCTGTGCTGTCGTGTCTCTGGGCCGACTCGATCACATGATCCGCTCTGTGCTGTCGTGTCTCTGGACCGACTCGATCACATGATCCGCTCTGTGCTGTCGTGTCTCTGGACCGACTCGATCACATGGTCCGCTCTGTGCTGTCGTGTCTCTGGGCCGACTCGATCACATGATCCGCTCTGTGCTGTCGTGTCTCTGGACCGACTCGATCACATGGTCCACTCTGTGCTGTCGTGTCTCTGGGCCGACTCGATCACATGATCCTCTCTGTGCTATTGTGTCTCTGGACCGGAGCTGTGGCGGTTCACTGACACTAATGTGGAACCAGACTTCATTCGCCCCCAATGGAAAGCATACTTACACTGTCAGATTGTTCCCTATCCCCTATATAGTGCACTATGTGCCATTCACAATGTAGAAAACCGTAAATGTGTGAACAAGTGACTGATTTCAACCGCAGCTTCAGTGTCTATTTAAAATGTAGGGGGCGGGGCTTCAGATTCTAGAGAGCATTTGATTGGACAGAAAATCTGATGAAAAGCTGAAGTGCAGAGTGATGACATCAAAATCATTGATCCATATTGACGGAAGTTGAATTTGCTAAATGCGAATTTCGTCATTGTTTTAAAGCACACTAGCTTATAGATAACAGTAAGACTAACATTTTCATACTAAAAGCCAAAAAACTTCAATTTTGATTTCATAGGGACTTTAATACTCCGAATGAAGGTCTAAGAGAGACTCTCCAAAGACCTGTTTTGGACTTTTTTAGACTTTTTGTTTCTATCTGGTGTCAGGAAATAATAAAATCCACTATATGTTTTGGACGCGTCTGCACCATTGTTTCACATTGCTGTAAACAGACTTATCTTATCTCCTTAGTGCTAACCTGTTTTGTTTTTCTCTTTTGGACTGTCTAGTTCAATATTTTCATAATGATTTTGCACTGAGTTATGGTTTGAGAAAAACATGCCGCAATAAAACAATCTTTGGCAGAACATGCATTTGGATATTAGGCCTCAAATTCAACCAGAATCAATCCATCTTTTGAAAGTTTATAGGTGTTCAGTGTTGATTTCAGTACTCATAATATCAGTGATCAAATAAATGTCAATGATCTAATAAAATCCACATACTGTGCTTGACTACTTACCAACACATCTTAGAAGAAAAGGTTTTATAGGCGCTTCATCTAGAACCTTTTAGGGTGGGTTTTAATTAGGCCTAATTAAATTTTATCAATCAAGTAGCTTGTAAACAAACTTTATCAATAGTAAAAATTTAAATAACCCATTAAACATGAAAGTATTATGCAAACATTTTAGGCATTTCTCCTTATATAGATCAGACATAACAACCCAGTGTTTGAGTAGTTTTTGTGTTACTCCGATCCTGGGTCAGACGTAACAACCCAGTGTTTGAGTAGTTTTTGTGTTACCCAGATCCTGGGTCAGACGTAACAACCCAGTGTTTGAGTAGTTTTTGTGTTACTCCGATCCTGGGTCAGACGTAAAAACCCAGTGTTTGAGTAGTTTTTGTGTTACCCAGATCCTGGGTCAGACGTAACAACCCAGTGTTTGAGTAGTTTTTGTGTTACTCCGATCCTCGGTCAGACGTAACAACCCAGTGTTTGAGTAGTTTTTGTGTTACTCCGATCCTGGGTCAGACGTAACAACCCAGTGTTTGAGTAGTTTTTGTGTAACCCAGATCCCGGGTCAGACGTAACAACCCAGTGTTTGAGTAGTTTTTGTGTAACCCAGATCCCGGGTCAGACGTAACAACCCAGTGTTTGAGTAGTTTTTGTGTTACTCAGATCCTGGGTCAGACGTAACAACCCAGTGTTTGAGTAGTTTTTGTGTTACTCCGATCCTCGGTCAGACGTAACAACCCAGTGTTTGAGTAGTTTTTGTGTTACTCCGATCCTGGGTCAGACGTAACAACCCAGTGTTTGAGTAGTTTTTGTGTAACCCAGATCCCGGGTCAGACGTAACAACCCAGTGTTTGAGTAGTTTTTGTGTAACCCAGATCCCGGGTCAGACGTAACAACCCAGTGTTTGAGTAGTTTTTGTGTAACCCAGATCCCGGGTCAGACGTAACAACCCAGTGTTTGAGTAGTTTTTGTGTAACCCAGATCCCGGGTCAGACGTAACAACCCAGTGTTTGAGTAGTTTTTGTGTAACCCAGATCCCGGGTCAGACGTAACAACCCAGTGTTTGAGTAGTTTTTGTGTAACCCAGATCCCGGGTCAGACGTAACAACCCAGTGTTTGAGTAGTTTTTGTGTAACCCAGATCCCGGGTCAGACGTAACAACCCAGTGTTTGAGTAGTTTTTGTGTAACCCAGATCCCGGGTCAGACGTAACAACCCAGTGTTTGAGTAGTTTTTGTGTTACTCAGATCCTGGGTCAGACATAACAACCCAGTTTTTGGGTAGTTTCTGTGTTACTCAGATCCCGGGTCAGACGTAACAACCCAGTGTTTGGGTAGTTTTTGTGTTACTTAGATCCCGGGTCAGACGTAACAACCCAGTGTTTGAGTAGTTTTTGTGTTACTCAGATCCTGGGTCAGACATAACAACCCAGTGTTTGGGTAGTCTTTGTGTTACTCAGATCCCGGGTCAGACGTAACAACCCAGTGTTTGAGTAGTTTTTGTGTTACCCAGATCCCGGGTCAGACGTAACAACCAAGTGTTTGAGAAGTTTTTGTGTTACCCAGATCCTGGGTCAGACGTAACAACCCAGTGTTTGAGTAGTTTTTGCGTTACCCAGATCCCGGGTCAGACGTAACAACCCAGTGGTTGAGTAGTTTTTGTGTTACCCAGATCCCGGGTCAGACGTAACAACCCAGTGTTTGAGTAGTTTTTGTGTTACTCCGATCCTGGGTCAGACGTAACAACCCAGTGTTTGGGTAGTTTTTGTGTAACCCAGATTCCGGGTCAGACGTAACAACCCAGTGTTTGGGTAGTTTTTGTGTAACCCAGATTCCGGGTCAGACGTAACAACCCAGTGTTTGAGTAGTTTTTGCGTTACCCAGATCCTGGGTCAGACGTAACAACCCAGTGTTTGAGTAGTTTTTGCGTTACCCAGATCCTGGGTCAGACGTAACAACCCAGTGTTTGGGTAGTTTTTGTGTTAGACCTTTTTTTCCCCAGAGTGAGTTTTAGCAGCGGATGCATAATATTCACAAACACGTGGCTTTATTGCACAACAAGCTGATGAGTGTGTCGATGCTTTACAATCGATTAGTTCTGCATTGTGTTTCCTCAGAAAGCAAGCATGCACAAGCTCTTTAATAGTGCAGAAATTTCCTCTTTTGTAAAAGTATAAAGGGTTCAATGTCATTCTGAGCCTTTGTAAACTATTCAAAAGAAGTCACTGCTAAAGATCACATGTATGTGGAACTCTTTCAGAAATAAAGCTCCCTTAAAACTAATACAATCTCATGGCTGAAAGAAGCTTTAGCTTTGACTTGGAAAGTTGAATATTAGGCTTGTGCCTGCCTCTGACCGCTCCATTATCATCACATGTCCGTTTATATCACTGCTGACCTGCGCTAAACCCTCGCAACCGAATGAAACTGAGGCCTGTTACACCATAACAGTTTGACCTTTGATTTAAGACCATGAACATCCTGGGAACTCTGTGTTATTAAGTTATTATGAGTGTTTTTAAGAACTGCAGTTCCACCCGATAATTAAAAAAGCCTCAGCTAGACCTCAGTTTATTGGCTTAATGGGCGAAACCAGTTGATATGAATTATCCTGTTAGTTATTGGCCTACATAACTTTGACTGGGTCATTGCAAATATTAAGTTCATTTGGTCATCCTTATGCAATGTATTTTTGTCCAAAACACTCAAGCAAAAGCATGCAATAAACATTTATTAATAGTGAGTCCTGAATTAATAGTGGCACCAAACAGTATTGCAACAGCAACTAAAAAGATTTTTGCCAAGAAAAACTCTTAATGTTGGACTGACAAAGCCTTGCAAGTCTATTTATTAAGTATGATAGTTCTTTGCTTTATGTATATGAGTACTTTGCCAATAGGGGGAGTCAGTCTATGAGATTTTAAACTGACATGTTGGCTTCCTGCTCAGTGATTGAATCACAGGCTACTAATTTATGCCAAGTTCTGTTTCTTATGAAAGATAGATGACGTAAGCAGTGGGTTTAACATATCATACGATGCTCTTCTTTTGCCATCTAGAGGTGATTTGAATAATCAACAAAAGAGCTGCAAGGCTGGTTTTACATCACAAGTCTTTCCTAACTGCTAAAAAACTGGTTTCTATATGTCTGGACACAAAAGGTGTTTTATGTTTGTTTTTTATCCTTTGTCATGTAAAAGTTGCACATCCCATAGAGTCCTAAAGACACACACACACACACACACACACACATTTGAATTTATCCAGTGAAGTTTGGAAGGCTGTTTCTGGATGGTTTCTGTGTGTGACTTATTTTTGATAAGACATTTAATATGAAAAATCATACAAAAAAGTAGGAAGTATAGGCTTAGATGAAGATTAAGACTGTATAGATTAAATATTTTTACTGTAAAAAATAAAAACGTAAAATATACTGGTAATTTTCTGCCAGGACGTTATCTAGTAATTTTTTACAGAAGTTTCCGTTAAGCATCAAACATAACACAATGCAATGCGTAAAATTCAAAACAGATAAAACACCTGTATAGAATATAGAATATTCCTTTATATTTGTACAGTGCATTGTGCCCTATTTTACTGACTTTATTTTTAGTGTATATATTCATTTATTTAATTTGTCTTCAATTGTCTTACATTTGTATATTTCATATAGGCCTAGGCTATACATACACATAGGCTATGTACTGTATACCTAAAGTTATCACTTCAATGGTATATTCAGTATTGTGTGTGTATTGTTCATTTAATAATCCTCATAAATCTTAATAAAATATAAAATTGTACAGATGTATACAATATATCTAAATGTATATACATACCCAACAATTATACCAATAACCATTAAATATTATGTGCAATATATCCAAATGTAACTAAAAAAGAATTATAATTACACACACACGCACCCACGCACGCACACACACACACACACACACACACACACACACACACACACACACACACACACACACACACACACACACACACACACACACATACACTCACCTAAAGGATTATTAGGAACACCTGTTCAATTTCTCATTAATGCAATTATCTAATCAACCAATCACATGGCAGTTGCTTCAATGCATTTAGGGGTGTGGTCCTGGTCAAGACAATCTCCTGAACTCCAAACTGAATGTCAGAACGGGAAAAAAAGGTGATTTAAGCAATTTTGAGCGTGGCATGGCTGTTGGTGCCAGACGGGCCGGTCTGAGTATTTCACAATCTGCTCAGTTACTGGGATTTTCATGCACAACCATTTCTAGAGTTTACAAAGAATGGTGTGAAAAGGGAAAAACATCCAGTATGCGGCAGTCCTGTGGGCGAAAATGCCTTGTTGATGCTAGAGGTCAGAGGAGAATGGGCCGACTGATTCAAGCTGATAGAAGAGCAACTTTGACTGAAATAACCACTCGTTACAACCGAGGTATGCAGCAAAGCATTTGTGAAGCCACAACACGCACAACCTTGAGGCGGGTGGGCTACAACAGCAGAAGACCCCACCGGGTACCACTCATCTCCACTACAAATAGGAAAAAGAGGCTACAATTTGCACGAGCTCACCAAAATTGGACAGTTGAAGACTGGAAAAATGTTGCCTGGTCTGATGAGTCTCGATTTCTGTTGAGACATTCAGATGGTAGAGTCAGAATTTGGCGTAAACAGAATGAGAACATGGATCCATCATGCCTTGTTACCACTGTGCAGGCTGGTGGTGGTGGTGTAATGGTGTGGGGGATGTTTTCTTGGCACACTTTAGGCCCCTTAGTGCCAATTGGGCATGGTTTAAATGCCACGGCCTACCTGAGCATTGTTTCTGACCATGTCCATCCCTTTATGACCACCATGTACCCATCCTCTGATGGCTACTTCCAGCAGGATAATGCACCATGTCACAAAGCTCGAATCATTTCAAATTGGTTTCTTGAACATGACAATGAGTTCACTGTACTAAAATGGCCCCCACAGTCACCAGATCTCAACCCAATAGAGCATCTTTGGGATGTGGTGGAACGGGAGCTTCGTGCCCTGGATGTGCATCCCACAAATCTCCATCAACTGCAAGATGCTATCCTATCAATATGAGCCAACATTTCTAAAGAATGCTTTCAGCACCTTGTTGAATCAATGCCACGTAGAATTAAGGCAGTTCTGAAGGCGAAAGGGGGTCAAACACAGTATTAGTATGGTGTTCCTAATTATCCTTTAGGTGAGTGTATATATATATATATATATGAGTAAGTAATAGCCTAATATATAAATTAAAGATTAATAAAGGTAACACATAAAAAATAACAAGTCTGCACTTTATTATATTATTAATTATATATTTTTTTTCTAAATGACAATATATCAATTTAAATCATTAATTGATTAGGAATATAAAAATGTAATAAATGCATAATATATAAACATATTAGTGATATAATTAAAAGAAGGTAAAACATTTTTTTTTTTTTTTTACTTTATTTAATGTCACGAGAACAAGAAGTATTACATACTCACATTATCATATTAGCTGCCAGGAAATGAAAAAAATAAAAAATAAAATACATTTAAAAAATTACATAAATTCATAATATAAACAGATATTAGTGATATAATTTTTTTTTCTAAAAAGATAAAACATAACATTTTTTTTTACTTGCCATGAGAACAAGAGGTATTACATACTCACAATATCACATTAGCTGCCAGGAAAAAAATAATTACATAAATTCATAATATATAAACAGATATTAGTGATATAAAAAAAGGTATTACATACATTATCACATTAGCTTCCAGGAAATGATTTTTTTTTTAAATAAACCAAAAATAAAAAAAATTACATAAATTCCAGTGCGTTTAAAGCATAGCTTGTTTCAAAGTTTTACATATAATTTAAAGTCATTTGGTTTGCACTGAGCACACTTCTTTTTATGCATATGCTATTTTCCTAATAAAATAAATAACTGTATAATATGTTGTTGTTTACATTCCAAGCTTCACTGTTATTCTGAGTATAAGATAAAACATAACATAACTAAGCAGAGTTGCGGCGTTTCTCGTGAGAGAGTGAGGAGGAGCGATCACGTGCTCCTGTTGACTGTAGGTACACGTCAGCGGTAAAGACCTCCTCACTCTTTCTCAGATCACTTTCTCTTCCTGTTTCCAACTTTGTTGCACATGCCACTTTATCTAGGTGAGTAGTAGCTCTCGCTTTACAAACAACGACATTTACGACAAAATATTACTGTCGCGTAGTGAATCGCGTGTTTATTACGCGCGCGTTCACGTGACAAAACTCATTACTGAACTTCTCTTGACAGAACCATGTTCGTGTTTGACCGGTGAAAATGCCCGGATTGTGTCCACAACAGACGTGTAACAGCAGTATATGACCCGGAGTTTAGGTTTCTATGGTGCTTTGACATTGAAAATGAGATTACGGTTGTTAAAGAAGAACATTATTGCGTTCCTAGTCATTTTAATCATCTTTATAATGTTGTTTTATTCCATAAGAAGGACTAACGTTGAAACAAACGTGGATGTGACTGAAAAAGACAGCACTCAGACTGCTGTAATGGGTAAGTTTGAGTACAGCTCCATTCAGAATATGAGAAAGTCCATTTATGACAGCAACTACAGGCAGTTTATTCAAAATGGAGACAAGTTTCCATTGGAGCCAGAGGTGGTTGTCGTCATTCAAGTCCACAATCGTCCGGCGTACCTCAAAATGCTCATACAGTCTCTGGAAAAAGTCACCGGAGTAGAAAACACGCTTCTGATATTCAGCCACGACTATTTCTCAGAGGAAATCTCCGATATGGTCAAGGGAATCACCTTCTGTAGGGTCCTCCAGATCTTTTTCCCCTACAGCGTCCAGCTGTATCCCAACGAATTCCCGGGACAAGATCCTCAGGATTGTCCGAGAGACATTTCAAAGGAGGACGCCATCAAAAAGGGCTGTTTGAACGCGGAGCACCCAGATTCATACGGACACTACAGGGAGGCGTCCATCACTCAAACCAAACACCATTGGTGGTGGAAGCTGCATTTTGTGTTCGAGCGAGTGCGGGTTCTTCTGGGATACAACGGATACGTCGTGTTAATCGAGGAAGACAACTACCTTCTCCCTGATTTCCACGCATACTTCAAATCCATGGCCGAGCTCAGGAAAACCAGCTGCGGGGACTGCGACCTCCTCGCGCTGGGCAACCACAATGGTTTATCCGGATTTCACGAGTTCTCCAGCAAAACCGAGACGTCAACATGGCTGTCCACCAAGCATAACATAGGAATGGGAATCTCCAGAGAGCTCTACTACAAACTGATGGGATGCAACAACGCGTTCTGCACCTACGATGATTATAACTGGGACTGGACCCTCCAGAACTTGTCTGGGACGTGCATCTCGAAACCCCTCAAGGTCCTGCTGGCTCGTGGAAGCCGGGTTCTTCACACAGGCGACTGCGGCCTGCACCAGAAAGAGGATTGCCGGCCGGAGATGGCTCAGGAGAGGGTGGATGCGGCACTTAGAGAGGCACGGTCGGCGCTTTTCCCTCCCACGCTGGCACTGACCGACTACGGGCCGGTGGAGCATCAACCTCACATGAAAAACGGAGGCTGGGGGGACGTTCGAGATCACACGCTGTGCATCAACTACGCAGCCCGACTCTGAGCTGGACGTTTAAAATGTGTGCCATTTAGAATATCAGGGTTACAAGTTGCAGGTTAACGATTATGCTTTCACCAAAAATGGGAAAATGTGAGCTATCATAGTATGTGTATATATGCAAAAGGAAAAATGTGGATGTCTCACGAAAAAAACAGGTCGACTTTTCGCCCCAAAATCAATTGCTTCAAATGTTTAACTCTAATTCCCATACTGGAGAGTTTAGTACAGGATTTACAATTTTCACTTAGAAATTGCTTGTAAATTTCACAAATATTTACAAAGAAACATAAATCTGAAATAGTATTTTCTTGTGAAATGTATTTACAACATATTTTTCCTGGTGCATCAACTTTTTACAAATATATAAATATGTGCTAAAGGAAAAACGTGAATGCATCTCACAAAAAAACAGGTCGAATTTTCACCCCAAAATCAATTGCTTCTGAATGTTTTAATCTTGTGTTTTACTCTAATTTCTATACTGAAAAATTTGGTACAGGATTTACAATTTTCACTTAGAAATTGCTTGTAAATTTCACAAATATTTACAAAGAAACATTGAATTTTAAACATGAAATTTTTAACTAAAAAGACTGAAATAGTATTTTCTTGTTAAATGTATTTGCAGCATATTTTTTCCCGTTGCATCAACTTTTTTACAAATATATAAATATCATAATATATAAATATTTGCAAAAGGAAAAATGTGGATGCATCTCACAAAAAAAAAAAAAAAAAAAAAAACAGGTCGACTTTCCCCCTCCCAAAATTTTACTCTTGTGTTTTTTGGTAATTTCCATACTGAAAAATTTGATACAGGATTTACAATTTTCACTCAGAAATTGCTAGTAAATATTACAAATAATTACAAAGAAACATGGATTTTTAAACATGGAATTTTTAACTAAAAATCGCATCAAAAAGTGCATCAACTTTTTAAAAATATATAAATATCATAATATATTAATATATAAATATTTACAAAAAATCAGGTTGACTTTTCGCCCCAAAATTAATTGCTTCTGAATGTTTTACTCTAATTCCCATACTGAAGAATTTGGTACAGGATTTACAATTTTCACTCAGAAATTGCTAGTAAATTTTACAAATAATTACAACGAAACATTGAATTAAACATTAATTTTAATTTTAAAATGTATTTACAACATATTTTTTACCCAATGCATCAAATTAAAAAAAATATATATAAATATTATATAAATATTTGCAAAAAGATTTACAATTGTCACTCAGAAATTGCTAGTAAATTTCACAAATAATTACAAAGAAACATTGAATTAAACATGATATTAAGACGTAATTACAATTTTTTCCCCAGTGCATCAACTATTTAAATTAGCATACATTAAAGGCACTACAACAAGCACTACCATGATATACAAAAACATTAAAATTAAAAAAATCTATCATTAGTGTTTTGCATTATGATAATAAGAATTTGGAGGGGAAATGTGCTTAACGTTGTTGATAATAATGTCACTAAATAATATAAATGGTCCTGCAAAAACTGGCTTCATTTTCATGCACATTGCATAATAATATAAAACATCTGTCTTGTTGATTTTGTGGTGGAAAGTGAGCTGGATATGTTTCATGAGGCCACGACTTTACCAGCTTTAAATGTCACTGACATGTCATGAGGTTTCAGTTGCAAAAGTGTGCATGCATTTTGTGCATTGCATGCATTTTAATAATTCCTTTTCATCACAAATCGTAAACCTTCCAGTGAACATCTGTGTTTATTTTATTAAGTTTGAATGTAACATTCCTTTTGTCTTCCTTTACTGGTGCTTCCTTAAAAATAGAAGATCGGTTTCCTTTGGGTTGTTATTATTTTTTTTAAACATTGGGACATATTTTGGTGGTATATATTCAGACTTTTATGAATCTATGATGAATTGAATGTGCCTTAAAAACATTCTTTAATTTGCATATGACGGTTTGCATAATTTGCATTCATGGTTTCCTCCTGTATTCCCCCTCCTTTCTAATCGGGGCTAGTTTTTCTTCACAGACAATCATTTGATAATTTCTTCCTTTTTTTTGACGTGTTGCCTTACATTATGTTTAATATCTTGTGTAAATGAACATGGAAGACAGGAATGCTTTTTTTTTTTTTTTTTGAAGTTTCAGGCCCGGTTTCAGCTTTTATAAACGTGCCTTAGAGAAAACATTACTGGTGTGCATCTTGAGACAAAACAATGGCACTAATATATTTTAAGATACGTCAGAGCAAGTTGCTTTCAGTTAAAACAGCTCAAACATGCATTTTAGTCTGAGACTAGCTTAAGCCTGGTCTGTGAAACTGGCCATATCTGCTGTTTTCACCTAAAACTAATGCTGTTAAACAGGTTTGGCTCCAGACATTTATCTGTAATCGCTGTGCCTACAAGAGTCTATTTATTCTAACTGAGATACTCAGCATTTAAAGGGACAGTTCACCCCAAAAATGAACATTGTGTCATCATTTACTCACCCTCATATTGTTCCAAACCTGTACGAGTTTCTTTCTTTGAACACAAAAGAAGATATTTTGAAGAATGTTTGTAACCAAACAGTTGAGGGACACAAGTGTACGGAAGCTTGTTTCCGCCACAGAACAAAACATTTTAAAAGATAATTACGACATTTTTTCTCAGAATTGCGAAATATATAAAGTCGCAACTGTGAGATATAAAGTCAGAATTGCAAGTTATAGTTAGAATTGCGTGATGTAAACTCACAGTTCTGACTTTTTTCTCGCAATTCTGACTTTATATCTCACAATTCTGACTTTACATCACAAATCTGACTTTATAACACAATTCCGACTTTATCTCACAATTCTGACTTTATATCTCACAATTCTGACTTTACATCACAAATCTGACTTTATAACACAATTCCGACTTTATCTCACAATTCTGACTTTATATCTCACAATTCTGACTTTACATCACAAATCTGACTTTATAACACAATTCCGACTATTTCCGACTTTTTAACTCACAATTACGACTTTATCTCACAATTCTGACTTTATAACACAAGAATCTCGGAATTGTGAGTTATAAAGTCAGAACTGCTAAATATATAAAGTCGCAACTGTGAGATATAAAGTCAGAATTGCAAGTTATAGTTAGAATTGCGTGATATAAACTCACAGTTCTTTTTTTTTTCTCGCAATTATGACTTTATAACTCGCAATTCCGAATTTATCTCGCAATTCTAACTTTATAACTCGCAATTCTGACTTTATAACTCACAATTCCGACTTTATCTCACAATTCTGATTTTATAACTCACAATTCCGAATTTATCTCGCAATTCTGACTTTATAACTCACAATTCCGAATTTATCTCGCAATTCTAACTTTATAACTCGCAATTCTGACTTTATAACTCGCAATTCTGACTTTATAACTCACAATTCCGACTTTATCTCACAATTCTGACTTTATAACTCACAATTCCGACTTTATCTCACAATTCCGACTTTATAACTCACAATTCCGACTTTATAACTCACAATTCTGACTTTATAACTCACAATTCCGACTTTATCTCACAATTCTGACTTTATAACTCACAATTCCGAATTTATCTCACAATTCTGACTTTATAACTCACAATTCCGACTTTATCTCACAATTCCGACTTTATAACTCACAATTCTGACTTTATAACTCACAATTCCGACTTTATCTCACAATTCTGACTTTATAACTCACAATTCCGAATTTATCTCACAATTCTGACTTTATAACTCACAATTCCGACTTTATCTCACAATTCCGACTTTATAACTCACAATTGTGACTTTATAACTCACAATTCCGAATTTATCTCGCAATTCTGACTTTATAACTCAATTCCGACTTTATCTCACAATTCTGACTTTATAACACAATTCTGAGAAAAAAGTCAGAATTGTGAGATAAAAAGTTGCAATTGCCTTTTTTATTGTTTATTCTGTGGCGGAAACATAGCATTGACTTCAATATTATGAAAAAAAAAAAAACTATGGAAATCAATGGTGCCCCACAAATGTTTGGTTACAACCATTCTTCAAAATATCTTATATATCCTTTAAGTGGAACATAGGGTCACAGCAACACAAACACAAAATCGTGAAATGTTGACACGTAGCCAAAGATAATCACCTTTGTGTCGCCTGGAGAGTTTCCAAGGTGCAAAGGTGTTTTGTTTAGCTTTTTTTCAGCTGACCATCTCTGCGTGTTTCCTTTCTGCGATTTCCTTTCTGTGATTTCCGTTATACGTTCAGGGAGGAAAAGTTGACATGCTCAAAAGAGTTGCCAAATGTCTTTTAGTGGAAATGGATCTGAAATGCATTCTTTTATTGTGAAATTGAGCGTATACTGAAGTGTGTATGAGAGAGAGATTGCTTGCTCTTTTGTATGGGTAAGAGAATGATGTATGTAAATCTTGTTTTCCCAAAACAAATCATAATGCTATCTCTAAAAGCCATATTCATTTTTGATATTTTAGCTTTGAGCCAAAGATGCATTGATCATGAGGAGTTTAAATATCGAATTACATCTGTGTAATTCTGTTTTCTCTGATTTAATAAATTTATGAATAAGGGGTACTTCTTTTGATGACTTTCTGTTGTTTTTGAGTGTTTCCCAAACATAATTTCAAAACTGAGTTTGTATATCATATATTGCGTGTATAATATTATATTGTATGTGTCTCTGCTTTCTGAACGTTTTTTTTAATTATGTGCTTGACTTATTGTTCAGACACTGGCAGTACAGGAAAATAATCAATATGAATTTTCTCAATATTTTATCAGACTGTCAGATGATGTTGTTTCTGAGGAAGGAGTTTGTGAGTAGCTTATAACCAGCATCTTTTTTTTTTTTAAGTGAATCAAATGAGAACTTCCACTTGAAATAAAAGATTTATATTTTTTCTTCTGTAGATCATCAGGATCTGTTTTCTCTGTTTGTCTAACTGTGAGCTCAGTGAACAGATAAGATAACCTGTATTTGTTTACTTTTAGAGGCGTTTAGTTTAAAGAGCCACACTGAGCTTAGAAAGAAGAATTTTACTTTATATGTCAAAATCATAACCTTAAGGGTGTAATGATAGGGAATGATAATCAAAAGTGATATTTTAGAGAGTATTATCAGTCAAGAAACGTGGCAAAAAAAAAAAAAGTTAAGTGAATCAGATGAATGTGTCTAAACCAATATTATATTGCAACACATTCGTTTTTGTACTGGAGTAGTACTAAGGGTCGCTAGATATAGCCTGCCAAATGTAAATATAGATATATTACAGTTTTTCAAAAATACTTACACACAGTTTTTGAAACTATGGCTCAGTCAACTCTACACAAAAACACACACAGAAGATTCAAAACGTCAGACATCTCTTGCAAAAGCAATCACTTCATTCAAAACTATTTTAACTCTTCTAAAAATACAGTTTTTGTGTAGTAACTCTACACACAAACATAAAATGATTAGCCATATACACACCAAACTACACAGATGTGAAAAATGTAAAACACTACCCTCTTGTGTCTTTTGCTTGTTCAGTGTGCAGTGGAGTGTACAGGAGTTTGTATGTGCACACGTACATGTATGTGCACAAATACACCACATATACAGTATTTATGCACAACTGATGAATTTTACAGTTTTGGAACTGAACTGAATCAACAATGAACTGACTGGAGCTGAATAATGATACTATTGGCTTGTTAGAGCTGCTTTACAGCAGAATTGGAATTTGTTACTATTGTGAAGCTGATGTGAAACAATCTATAAAGCGCTTTAGAAATAAAGTTGACTTTCTGACTTGGCTTGGTATGCATATTCAGTATATATATATATATATAGCATATACAGTGTGTGTGTGTGTTTATTCTGACACCTTCTATCAGAACCAGCATTAACTTCTTGAGCAATTTGAGCTACAGTAGCTCGCCAGCCTTCGCTTCCAACGTGCATCAATGAGCCTTGGCCACCCATGACCCTGTAGCCGGTTCACCACTGTTCCTTCCTTGGACCACTTTTGCCGTGTGGAGTACTTTTATAATAGATGGATGCACTTTTTTTTTTTTTTTTTTTTCAAATTTTGGGCTGCCATTATAAAGCTCGGAAGAGCCAGGACATATTTTAATATAACTCTGATTGTATTCGCCTGAAAGAAGAATGTCATATACACCTAGGATGGCTTGAGGGTGAGTAAATCATGGGGTAGTTTTCATTTTTTGGGTGAACTATCCCTTTAATTGATTTTTGTGTTTCCCAGAAGCCTGTCGTTGTCACGTGATATCTGTTACTTTCCTCAGCGATTATCCGGATGACCCAATCACAGGCGTTTGTGCTTACTCGATGAGGGTTTTTAATTATAATTTTATCGAAATTGCCGCCCTCGTTTCCACTTTTAATGCGGGTACTAGTCTGTAAAATGTACACCTTTAAAATATTCTACTTTTAATGTACAAATGTGTTCATTAAGACAAAGAAAATGTCCTAATGCTGCTCAGTGGAGCCGCCAACTGCCCCCTGGCGGAGAAGAACTAACCGGCACTGGTGAAAAGCGTTTGTAACTCAGCGAATTATCTTCAATCCCCGAACCCTGCAGCCAATCAGAGGTCGCGCCTGGCGTCACGTGACTCGCTCAGGAGAGTGGAGTGGAAGCGCTGTGGTCTTGTGAAAAACTCTTGCAGCTTCATGGCGGTATGTGGCGGGTAACAACACACAATAAAAACACAATTTCACCGTAATTAATGGCGCAGGAATGATGGAAAAGACCGAAGAGCCTCCTTCCTTAAACACCGAGGAAGAGAGTTCTGAAAAGGACAAAATCTGGTGTTTGCAGCGCGTGGGAAGAGACTGTGACTGGCTGCGTCTATTCGAGGACTCTGAGGTGCATGTTTACACAATTAATATGTTTAATTATGTTCAGAGACTCAGTTTGACATGTAGTTTGAGGCTAAATTAAACCTTGTTTAGCTGTGAGTTTAGACGGATACAATCCAAATAAAAACAACACTGAACAGCATTGATAACTGAGTCAAAACAACATTTTACATGTGTGAATTATGTCCAGTTGAACTCAAACTGAATTAAATGTAAGGGAATTTAATAAACGAGGGTGTTTGTCATAGGTTAATGGCTTAAATGTGATTGCTTATTGCTCTTCTGTCTCTTTTTACTCAGGTTTCTGTTGGTCGTGGTCTGAATGTGACCCATCAGATTCTGTCATCCAGCTGTCCACTGATGATATCCAGAAATCACTGTGTCTTCAAGCACAACGACGATGGACGGTGGACAGTGACAGACAATAAGGTGTAGTATGTGTCTGTTGGTCTGTCAGTCCATCTGTCTATGGGTCTGACTGTCTGTTCCAGCATCTGATAATCCACCTTATGGGCTCGAATGCTTGAATCTGATTGGTTGACGAACGTTCTGAGGGAGTTCCAGCAGGTTTTGACCGCATTACAGTTCCATATCACTTCGCCAAATGATTTCAGTTATTTCAAAAGTCCTTACAGTCGACAACAGCAAAAGAACCAAACACACAACGACACTGACCAAACAAATACAGTGGGGAGAACAAGTATTTGATACACTGCCGATTTTGCAGGTTTGCCCACTTACAAAGCATGTAGAAGTCTGTAATTTTTATCATAGGTACTCTTCAACTGTGAGAGACGGAATCTAAAACAAAAATCCAGAAAATCACATTGTATGATTAAGTAATTAATTTGCATTTTATTGCATGATATAAGTATTTGATACATCAGAAAAGCAGAACTTAATATTTGGTACAGAAACCTTTGTTTGCAATTACAGAGATCATACGTTTCCTGTAGTTCTTGACCAGGTTTGCACACATTGCAGCAGGGATTTTGGCCCACTCCTCCATACAGACCTTCTCCAGATCTTTCAGGTTTCGGGGCTGTCGCTGGGCAATACAGACTTTCAGCTCCCTCCAAAGATTTTCTATTGGGTTCAGGTCTGGAGACTGGCTAGGCCACTCCAGGACCTTGAGATGCTTCTTACGGAGCCACTCCTTAGTTGCCCTGGCTGTGTGTTTCGGGTCGTTGTCATGCTGGAAGACCCAGCCACGACCCATCTTCAATGCTCTTACTAAGGGAAGGAGGTTGTTGGCCAAGATCTCGCAATACATGGCCCCATCCATCCTCCCCTCAATACGGTGCAGTCGTCCTGTCCCCTTTGCAGAAAAGCATCCCCAAAGAATGATGTTTCCACCTCCATGCTTCACGGTTGGGATGGTGTTCTTGGGGTTGTACTCATCCTTCTTCTTCCTCCAAACACGGCGAGTGGAGTTTACACCAAAAAGCTCTATTTTTGTCTCAGACCACATGACCTTCTCCCATTCCTCCTCTGGATCATCCAGATGGTCATTGGCAAACTTCAGACGGGCCTGGACATGCGCTGGCTTGAGCAGGGGGACCTTGCGTGCGCTGCAGGATTTTAATCCATGACGGCGTAGTGTGTTACTAATGGTTTTCTTTGTGACTGTGGTCCCAGCTCTCTTCAGGTCATTGACCAGGTCCTGCCGTGTAGTTCTGGGCTGATCCCTCACCTTCCTCATGATCATTGATACCCCACGAGGTGAGATCTTGCATGCTGCCCCAGACCGAGGGAGACTGACCGTCATCTTGAACTTCTTCCATTTTCTAATAATTGCGCCAACAGTTGTTGCCTTCTCACCAAGCTGCTTGCCTATTGTCCTGTAGCCCACCCCAGCCTTGTGCAGGTCTACAATTTTATCCCTGATGTCCTTACACAGCTCTCTGGTCTTGGCCATTGTGGAGAGGTTGGAGTCTGTTTGATTGAGTGTGTGGACAGGTGTCTTTTGTACAGGTAACGAGTTCAAACAGGTGCAGTTAATACAGGTAATGAGTGGAGAACAAGTGGGCTTCTTAATGAAAAACTAACAGGTCTGTGAGAGCCGGAATTCTTACTGGTTGGTAGCTGATCAAATACTTATGTCATGCAATAAAATGTAAATTAATTATTTAAAAAATCATACAATGTGATTTTCTGGATTTTTGTTTTAGATTCCGTCACTCACAGTTGAAGAGTACCTATGATAAAAATTACAGACCTCAACATGCTTTGTAAGTAGGAAAACCTGCAAAATCGGCAGTGTATCAAATACTTGTTCTTCCCACTGTACATAGTACAATAGTATAAACCAAACAATAGTATAAAAATGACTATTTTCATGTTTTTTTGCCACAATTTCGTATTATTTTTTTTTATGGAAAAGCACTCTTTCTCCCACTCAAACGCACACACACACGTTGTCAGCAGCGCTCTGATGATTTTATCAGTAAAATAGTTTAGCAACATTAAAGCTACATGACATTTCTCACTAGCGAGGAAATAACGACGCTGTTTTTGAAGCAGATAAACTTACACTTTCGCTATTAGTATAAAAATGAAAGGTAATTCAAATTATTAATAAATACTATAATGGTATATAAATGATACTAAAATAACACCTAGTGCCATCTAAATGTAAAAACAAAAAACTAAATAAAAATATTAAAAATAAAACAAAAAAAGACAAAAATACATTAAATTACTAAAACGGACTAAAATGAAAATGAAAACTGAAAATCTAAAAAATGTCATTCAAAATATTATTGAATACTAAAACGGTATATAAATAATACTAAAATAACACTGGTGCCATTAAATCGATTAATCACATCTAACATAAAAGTTTTTTAAATATATAATGTGTGTACGTATATGTGTGTGTGTGTGTATATATTTTTATATATATATATATTATATATAAAATACTAAAATAACATCTAAATGTAAAACGGAAATAAAATAAAAAATAATTAAGGCTAAATAGAAATAAAGCACAAAAAAAAAAAAAAATTAATAAATATTATGAATTATATGAACTAATATTATTAATAAATAGTAAATAAACTATACTAAAGTAACACTGGTTATTTAAATGAAAAAACAAACAAAAGGACTGTAAGTGTGCTTGTATGTTGTTTTTTGTTTAAATATGTCTAACTTCATTTGTTTGTCTTATACCCAGAGTCTGAATGGCGTGTGGGTGAACGGGAGTCGGATACCACCAGGAAATCCCTTTTTACTCCAGCAGGGGGACTCTGTGAGACTCGGGGTCCCTCTCGACGGCAACCCTGTGGAGTTTGACTACATCCTCGTCCAGAAGAGCTTCAATGAAGTGAAATCGTTCTTGTCTGGGAATCTTGACAAAGATTCTGGTGATGCTCCCTCGGGCATAAAACTGAAAAACTCTAAGCGGAAGTTCGATGGAGACGAGTCGGAGCCGTGTCTCACGCAGCAGTCCAAATCCAAGCTGTACCGCTTCTCCGGCCCGGATAAGTCACGAGCACAGCCCTGCCCGTCCGGGGAACGCCGGGAGACGGAGAAGTTTTCCTCTAGACCTCTGGAGGAGGACAGATGCGGAGCTAGCAGCTCGAGCACTAGCAGTGAAAGCAGTCAGCAGCTGGCCACCGTTCACCGCTACAGCAAGAACCTGATGGTCCTGAAGAGTCGCGTCGGTGACACGCAGAAGCGCGCAGCCGAGCTGGAGCGGCAGCGGCATCAGACTCCGGAGCGGGAGCGGGAGATGCAGGAACTGCAGACGCAGCTGGAGCTGTTGCGGGGTCAGCTGAGGTCGCAGAAGGAGCAGGCGCTCAAGCGCATCGAGTGTCTGGAGAAATCCTTCTGTGAGGAGGAGCGGCGCCTGGAGGTGAGCAACCAACAGGAAGTGATGTTTTTTGGCAAGTCAATGGCTACCATCACTTTGAGGGTCAAAAAAACATATGCAGACAAAACAAAATTAATACCCGCGGCTCCTGACGATACATTGAGGTCATATGAAGCAAAACGACCGGTCTGTGCAAGAAACTGCACATTGTTTACAGCATTATCTGTAATCCACAGCCTCAGCAAACGGTCCTGAGCGCGTTCACGACAGTCTGGAGCGTGAGCTTCCTGTCGCATAATGATGTATTGCACAGACCGATCGTTTCGCATCATAAGACCTCAATGACTCGCAAGAGCCACGGGTATTAATTTTGTTTTAATTCAGAATTTTCATATTTGGCTGAACTAACCCTTTAACTAAAAATATTTAACTAAACATAACATTTTCATCATTTGACATAAAGCTAAAATAAAATACAAATATTAGATGGGAAATATTGCTTAGGCAACTAACTGAAATAAAAATTGAAGTACTAAAATGACTAAAACTGAAACATAAATTACAGCTAACTAAAAATATTTTTAAAAAAAACATAAAAATGAACTAAAATTTAAATAGCAAAATAAAACGTAAATCAAAATATTAATAAATTCTGTAATAGTATATTAAAAAATAGGTGATGTTTTGTGGTGCAGGTCTGAAATCTCATACTCTCAGACTAGGTAATTCTTTTGACCAGACAAGTATCCTGATTAAAACGTCAATAACAAAAAATAACTAGGGAGTCACCAAAACGTGAGAATGATTCTGCGTTCATTTAGTGGCGATTGATAGTGAATAATAATATAATGTATAATGTACTGACGCTAACAAGGTTGCGCTGTTGAGGCTTGCGCAGCCCCTTGAGGAGAAATCATAACAAATGAGTGCAGCTCACACAAAGAAACTCAGTTCACACACTGCGGTTTTTATATTTATAACATATGATACAGTTAAGCAACATCACACGACCAAGAGTGCTGATCGATTGAAAATGTGACACTGATTTCATTTCATGGTTTGCCGCCACCTAGTGGCGGTTTAGTTTCATGCTTAAAAGTATCATTCTTTCAAAAATGTCTTATTTGCATATTTAAACATAACATAAATCATATCATTTTTTTAATGCAGTTGTAATTTTTCAGTGTAAATGATTTAATTTGATTGGTAACAGCCCTATAGTGTCTCATTATTCTAATTGAATTTAATGATCAAATTTAAAATGAAAGATGAAGCATATATTTTATATTTCATTTATTTTTATTATACCTTTTATAAAGGTAAAAAAATATCATAAATATGCAGATTTAAATATGTCAAAGCTGACTGAACACTGATGCTTCAGAATAAATTATATTTACAACACAAAAAAAATCCTGTTTTTTACTCGGACAAGTGAATGACAAGCACATGAAAAGGCTTATTGTCGATCCCTGTAATTACGTTTTTAGCGGTCGTGGAGTAATTACTTATTCTAGATAAGTACCAACTCAAGAGAGAATGAGATTTAAGTGTCTTAAGAAGTAGTTTGACCAACTAGCAGTTAGACAAGAGGTAATCATTCTTAATTTCCCCATTTAAATTAGACCAAACTACTATTTTATGTAACTGACTTGGGGGTGTGCGTTATTGACGACAAATGATGTCTCTATTTTCTGGGATTTTATCAATAGCGATAATTAGATGATATTTTGCTGAGTGTGTTATTGTGCTAGTATCTTGGCAGGGTTAGGACTGACGTGGTCAGCTGACTCCTAAAGTTTTTGATATTCTTCATATTCTGTGTGGTGGTCAGTTCGCAGCAGTGACATCTTTTCCAATAAGTTTAAATAGATTTTTACCTTTTTATGGGTAGTTTTACCTTCATAAACCATTTTTTATAACCTAATTAAATGTATGCATCATCTCTTGTGTTAAAATTCTTACATTTAGAATAAGACACAATATGCAACCAATCAAATTAAATCAGTATCAACTAAATTCATCTTTGCAGGTCAGAGGAAACACAGAAGTGGCATTAGATCATTTACACCGAATGTTTAGTGCAGCTCAGAGGGATATGAATGCATTTAACCTGCTGTTACAAATGCATAAATAATGTTTTAAGCATAAAATGTTGAATATTGGTATTTTGAAATGATTTAATAAATGAAAAGATACTTTAAATGTGAAATTAAAACCGCCAGTAGATGGCAGCAAGTCACTGTTAATGAGTCACTGAGATTCAACCGATTCATTTAAACGGCTGATTCATTCAGGAACGAAGCATTGGACTCTTTAAATGAGTGAGTCATTGAATCATTCATCCAAACGATTTGTTCATTCACTGCCGTGTGTTGCTCAGACACAAAAAACAGTCCTGTGGCTTTGTTTGCAACTATTTTTGGTGGTAAAAATGGAGCAGAAGCAGGCAGTATTGTGTCACTTGATATTAACTTCTTGTTTATTGAACTGTTGTATAAAATCAGTATCACATTTGTAACCATGCTGATGTTTGGAGAAAAAAACGACACTCTTCATGTGATATTGATTACTTGTATCAGGAGTTTTCAAACTGGGGTCCGGGGAAAAGTCTAGAGAAAAACCATAAATTTTTTTTTAAAAATAAATAAATGAGATTAAAATAAATAAATAAATAAATAAATGGTTGAATGGTACATTAACATATGATAAAAATGTAAAAAGTAAATAAATAAATAAATGAGATTACAATAAATATATGTGGAAAAGCCTAGAGTAAAACTGTGAATATAATAATAATAATAAAATTAATAAAAAAAATAAATTAGCTTAAATAAACCTGCAAAAGTTTAGAGAAAAACCATATATATATTAAATTAAGTACATAAATAAATTAGATTAAAATAAATAAATAAAAAAAGTATTAATCTATTAAATTAACATTAAAATTGGATTTAAATATACAAATAAATGATGCAATTAACAATACATTCTTATAGTGAGTAGAAAAGATATATAATAAAGTAACCTAATAGAAACTAATGTTAGATATACAATATTAATTTTTTGGTGTTAACAAAAGACAGATGTCTTTTAAATTTCAGGATGGGGGTCCCTCACACAGGGATGTTCATATTTGGGGGTCCGTGGCATCTAAAAGTTTGAAAAGCCCTGACTTGTATTAAATGATATAAATATAAGACATACAGAGGTATTTATGTCCCTTATCTTGAATATTGAGGGCTTTCTAAATGCATTTTAATAGTAAATCACACAGTGAAAGTGTGCACTCTAAATGCACAAGTGCACTAGTCAAACCTACTAGACTACATCACGTAGATGTGTTTTTGTAAACTGAGGGACATACTCGATATTGTCAGATCGCACATTATCATTATCGCACACCCCTAAGCTGACTTTAATAAGTTAGGACTTGAAGGAGAAAAAATAGATGGCTAACTTTTAAGACTTGTCTAAGCAGTTAGGCCACAGAGCTCATAATATAAAGCCATGTTAATGTCGTCTGTGTGTTGACTCGTATATGTTGTTTTCCCAAGACTGAAAAAGCACAACAGAATGAGGTGGGCTTGAAAAAACAGCTTGAGGAGGCGTTAAAAGAGGTAAGCGAAAGCAAATGCGCTTCATCAGTGTTTTATGAGTTTAAACGCAAGCATTATATAATGCTTTCCTTTACTTTGACAGCACCGGAAAGTTATTGAGGAGCTCAAACACGCTCGGGAAGGATTCAAGGAAGCTCTTCAAGCCAAAGATAAGGAGCTGGAAGTTACAAAGGTAATGATGGGAATGTTGAGCATGAAAAAAGCACAGTATGATTTTAATCGGCTTTATGGGTTCGACAGTGCGAGCATTTCACTCGCATTTGCGACAAAAAATAGATGTGTGCGAACTGTACAATTTAGATTGGAGCACATGTGCAAATAAACAATCCCTGCGGATCAGTTTTCTTAAATGTAAGATCATAAGTCTTCAATACCTTAAATGGTATAACAAGCGTCTTAATGATCATTTTAAGGCATCTTATATTTTGGGGATGGAAAAACATAAATCGTGATACAGCCTATTGTGATTATTAAACTTCAAAAGGCTATGATTTCATTAAATAAATGAGCGCTTCACTTTTCAAAGCCTGAAGGTGGCGCTGTTGTGCGTCTACAGGCTCACGAAACAGATCACAATCAATGAATAGCACACATTTATACCAAGCGGCTGCTTATGAACTAATGCTGATCAATTATGACAGTGTTTACTTTACGGTGTTTATATTGTAATATGTTGCATACAGTTGTAAGAGTGCATATTTTATCTCCCTCATCTGAGCATCCTGCAATAATAAAGCATAGACGTTTCAAAATAAGCGTCCCGGTGTATTTCGGGCTTGTTTATTAAATAAAAGTCACGCAGTGTGTCCAATTTCCACCCTGGTTATTGTTTGGTTACACAAACTATGTCTCATTACAGGAAGGAAAGACTAAGAATATTATTTGATGCATATAATAATAATAATAATAAATACGTTTTATTTATATAGCGCCTTTCCCAAGCTCAAGGTCGCTGTACAAGAAAGTAACATACACAGCATCAATATAGAACATAGATATACAAATATACAGTCAGAAAAAACAACAAAAAACAACAACAAAAAACAAAAAAAACAGCAGAACACTAAGCAGAGGAGGGTTGGAAATACTGTGTCAGTGTTATTATAGTTTAAAAACTAAAACCATAAAATTATTTACTTGAAATAAATAAATGTTAACTGACATAAAATAAAATATAACCTAAACTTTTCTTATTTTCATTTAGTTGAAATTAACCTGTTATTTAGTTTCATTGACCTGATGTACCAAAATAAAAGTTAATAAAAACTATACAGACATTTTTAAAAAACAACAACTAAAAAAAGACAAAACAACAGAATTACTAAAACTTTTAACTAAAATTAAAATTAACTGACAATTACCATCGCACACCTGTTGGTAATAGATAGGTGTGTCGGAAAGAGGATAAAAAAAGTCCAAAAATCTCAACAGTTAAAAGGAAATCCCGCAAAGCAGAAATAAACTGAATTCAAAAAAATAAATAAATAAATATATATATATATATATATATATATATATAAACAATAAAATATATATATATATATATTATTAACAATAACTTAATTTTCATAAATCATGTTTTTTTTATTATGCATTCCAAGTAATATCAATCAAACTGCAGTTGAGTTGTTTTCAGTAATAACAACAAAAAAATACAGTAACTGACAAAATTAAAGTGAATTGAAAGTGTTTTTTATATATATATTAAAAGTTTGTTTTTTAGCAAAAGCAAATAACTCCACATTTCATGCTCAACAAAACCAAGTAATTGCTTTGTTACACTCACGCACACACACATGCTAACAGATGGGCACACACATACACCGACGCAAGCGTGCGCACACACACACACACGCATAAGGACAAAGCGTTCAGCATGTAAGACGTGTATGGTGTACAAGGAGCAGGAGTCGAAATAATAAATCCTCGACCACTTTTAGTCGGCTTTGACGAAACTCCCCTCAGCTAGCTTGTCTTTTCTAAGTGACTAGCAGCCTTGTCACCTGACCTGAATACTGCGCGCTGATTCGCTAAAACGGACTTATCGGCTTGTGTTCAGAAACGGATCGGATTCTGCTGTAAAACGCGAACTCGCGATGCTTTGACAGTGGACAATACCGGCTTTTGTGACAAACGTGTTTAGGGTTCAGAACGTGTGGAGAATAACGCACTGCAGTCGGTTATTTTTTTTTTTTTTTAAACATGGCTTTTATTAGTTTTTTTAAAATTACCCCTTCATATATAAATGCAGAAATAGTTGTGCCCCTAAAGTTTCTAAATGTGCTCCTAAATGTTTGAACTCAGGAGCACAGGTGCTCCTTGGAAAAAAAGTAAGTGTCAAGCCCTGGGATAATAAAATAAACAAGCACTAAATGAAGGAGGTCAGTTCACCCAAAGTTATAACTCAAAAGGTAAATTTCTGATGAATTTCCTAGCCTTTCTTTCCCTCTTAATGAAAGCGAATGAAAACTTTCAACCTCCAGAAAGATTATGTCATGCAACCGATCTTTTCATGAGTGACCTTTGACCAGATTTTGTGGAAGTATAGTGATTGATTACATAATGTCTAAAAAGTAAATTAAAAAATACCAGATTCGGTGCAATAATGTGTGACCTCCTCCCACAGGAAGAGAAAGAGAAGGCCAAAGCTCAGAAAGAAGAAGTGGTCACACAGATGACCGAAGTGCTGGAGAGTGAACTGCAATGCAGCATTTGCTCTGAGCTCTTCATTGAGGTAAAAAAACATCATGTGATGAGATGTAGGAGTGACAGGGAAAGAACACTGACTTGTCGAAAGATCAAAACTTTCTTTTCTATAAAAGTTAGTGTCAAAAACAGAGTGTAGGTTGATGTAGAAAAACTCCAGTGGAAGTGTACAAACACCCCTAAAGCTTTTGGACACTTAAAAATGTCTCTATTTCATTGCATTAGATACAAAATATCAAACCAAGTTGCAAAAGCAAATAAATGGTGCTCATTATTTTCTTTAGAGCCACCAAGCCTGCATTTATTTGATCAAAAATATAGAAAAAAACTGTAATGTGAAATATTATTACAATTTAAAATAACTGTTTTCTATGTGAATCTAATTTATTCCAGTGATCAAAGCTGCATTTTCAGCGTCATTACTCCAGTCTTCAGTGTCACATGATCCTTCATCCTTCATGATGATTTATGATCAATGTTGGAAACACTTTAATATTTTTTTTATAACCTGTGATATTTTTTCAGGATTCTTTGATGAATAAAACGTTAAAAAGAACAGCATTTATTTTAAATAGAAATCGTTTGTAACAATATACACTACCGTTTAAAAGTTTGGGGTCAGTAATTTTTGTTTAGTTTTTTAAAAAAAAAAGAAGAAATTATTACTTTTATTCAGCAAGGATGTGTTAAATTGATAAAAAGTGATAGTAAAGATTTGTATAGTTAGAAAAGATTTCTTTTTAACTTTTTATTCATCAAAGAATCCTGAAAAAATATCACAGTTTCCAAAAAAATATTAAGCATTTTGTTTCCAACATTGATAATAAATCATTATATTAGAATGATTTCTGAAGGATCATGTGACACTGAAGACTGGAGTAATGATGCTGAAAATTCAGCTTTGATCAAATTATATTTTAAGGTATATTAAAATAGAAAACCATTATTTTAAATTGTAGTAATATTTCACAATATTACAGTTTTTTTTCTGTATTTTTGATCAAATAAATGCAGGCTTGATGAGCAGAAGAAACTAAAAACATTAAAAATAGTAATGTTTCCAAACTTTTGACTGGTACTGTATATAGTAAAATTCAAGAGTCTAAGCAATATATTTATTTCATATTTTCAAACGTAACAAACTTCACGTTTTGTGAGTTGTTTTGATTGAAAAGTGACCTTGTGCTGAGTTTCTTCAAAATAAATGTTTGTTTTGATGCAATACTGTGTCCAAATACTACCATTCAAAATGTTGGGGTCGCTACAATTTTTTTTTTTATGTGTTTGAAAGAAGTTTCTTCTGCTCACCAAGGCTGCATTTATTTGATCAAAAATACAGTAAAAACTGTGAAATATTACAATATTGATTTCTATTTGAATATATTTGAAAATGTAATTTACTCCTGTGATGAAAAGCTGAATTTTCAGCATCATTACTCCAGTCTTGGCCATCTCACAGTCAGACTTTAGATATCGGCATAAAGATGGTTTATTTCGCAACTTATTCGAGAAGGGTATAACTGCAGCCTGTAGATCTCCAAAAGGGGGTGGGAGCTCCAAAATAGGGCGTGGCTTCCTCCCATTGACAGACATGCACATGACACGCATGCGTGATTTTATTTTATTTTTTCCCCCCAATCAAGTTCAGTGCAAAGTCCACCCCGCAGTGCTGATTTCATACATGCTATGCTACAACCAATTCTAACGCCTAAACCTACCCTACACCCTAACCTTAACCAGTGAAATTGTTAACAATCGCTGAGCCGGGCTGTCCATAACTTCCCAACCGGACATTGCCACATTTTTAGTTGCACCCAACGTCACCACCCCCTCCTACCATGCAAATCTCGAGCCCCGGGACGCCCTAGTCGTTTAAAACACAGCGATAGAGTAGAACTTTCCCATGCGCTGCACTGTGACGGCTCGCGGGGGATTCCCGCTTATATCATTGATCAGAGCTTCAAACTCTGGTCCGAATGCCACTGGCCACAAGCTCTTGCCTCCTCTCTGACGGAGCATATTTATTTATATAGGCATATTTATTTCGGAGTGTCTATTTACACCAAGTGCAAATAGCGTGCCTTGTTGGCAAGTGCTATTCGCACTAGCTCCACCTAACAATGCCTGGTTGGGCCAAACAAGATTAAAAAAAGACGCGCGTATTTCAACGTCTTCAGTGGCGTAGTCAGAGCGTAAGGCTTAAGGATCTAGGTTTTGACGGGTTCGAATCCGCCTTTTGCCGAGCTTGCTCTTCTCCCTTTTCCCATCACATATCACATCGGAAAGGCATTTACTTTCAATAAAAATTAAATTAAAATGTTCTAAAAATGGAAATAAAGTGCCTAACGAAATGTTTAATAATAATAAAAGCATTTATTGGGTAGGGATAGGTGTAGGGAGGGCTTTTATTGTTCCATTAAGGCGGCCTCCATTTAATAATTTTTATAAATATAATCATTTACACTCTGTTATTATCGCATCCTGTTAATGTACAACAATACTGAGGTGCAAATAGTATGTATCTATCAAAATAAAGTATAAATTGCATGTAATTACTAAACTGCTTTTACATGGTGTAAATAGCATCTATCACTATTTGCACTTAGTGTAAATAGCATCTACTGCCTATTTATTTATATAGGCATATTTATTTATATAGCATATTTTATAACTTTTTTTTAATTCTAATATTAACTAGAAATAATGTTTAATTTACGAACATTTATTTTGAAATGTGCAATTGGATGAAGCCAGAGCCAATAGTGAAAGTCTTTTCACTTGGAGACCCCGCCCCCTTTTGGAGATCTCCGGTCTGCAGTTATACCTACTTGACTTATTCTGATGATTTTATTTTTAAATGGCATTTCAGGACGGATTATGCCACAAAAATAGACTAGGTCCACAAATTTAGTTTTTGCAATTCACTTCCAGACAGTTTTGTGTGCAATGTGAATCGGACAGTAAGTGAACGATGGACTGCGCAGGAAACAATCCTCATGAACTTTGACCTCTGTGACCCCCTCAGGCCGTGACGCTGAACTGCGCCCACAGCTTCTGTCAGCACTGCATCCGAGAGTGGCGCAAACGCAAAGACAAGTGTCCCATGTGCTGGCAGACCATCACGTCTCAGACGCGCTCTCTGGTCCTGGACAACTGCATCGACCGCATGGTGGAGAACCTGAGCGCCGACATGAGAGAGAGACGCCTGTGCCTGATCAATGAGAGGAAAGGTGAGAGGTGCGTGACTTCACCGCGTCTTCTGTCTGATCCGAGTCCTTGAGGAGTTAAGGCAAGACACCACAGGTGAAAACTAATAGAAATCACTGTACTTCCCTAGCTGATTGATTACATTAAGAATTGCAGAAAAAAATTGTATTGCAAGTTTTCCGAAATGCCATATATGCATGAAAATATGCATATGAGGCATTATCTAAGTAAATATGAACGAATTTGCATATATTTCCAGTAGGGCTGCACGATACTGGGAAAAACTTACATTGCGATATTTTGTTGTTCTGCGATATAAAAACAATTTCACAAGATGACTTGAATTAATCATTCTAGAATAATTGGGCTGATTTTGTAGGGGAGTGAGTCTGCATATAAAATAATAAACAAATTACAAGCATAGATAAATACAGTAGAAGAAAGATAATAATGAAATAAGCAGTGCGTTATGTTTTTCAGGTAAATCTAACAGTATTCAGGTGCAGAAATTGAATAATCAAATGTAAAATAACAGTCTTCACTGTATAAATGAAATATAACTAATATAATTAATACATTTTATCTTTGTTAAAGCTACAAAAGTCATGTACTCTTTCTCTTTTGTTGTTTAAACACCATTGGTGACACACAGCTGTCCCTTTAAGACGAATGCACAGACCTAATATAAATGACACGCATCCGTTTCCTTTCTCAATTATTTATAACACATAACCGACTGTGTTTACGAGGATACTCGCAGAGACGGGACTTCATTCTGCGTGCACGTGTCCGTTTAAGCTCAAGAGAATTTGGCGTTCACATGCCGTCAGCGGCTTTGTGTGTACGCACAGAAAACAGCGCGAGAGTCCTCTTGCGCTTGATGCCTGACTCGACGTAACACATGTAAATGATAAACTTTCACTCCATGATGGTTAAACTTTGCAATTAACGGATCAGCTACGATCCCTATACTTCACATCGCACATCCTGCTATGTGACTATTGCTGATGCGCACATCACGATATCGATGCTAATACGATATATCGTGCAGCCCTAATTTCCAGAACTGAACATCGGATAAAGACAGTTTGTTTTTGCCTGTAGTGTCTTGCTTTAAATGGCGCTCAAAGCGGCTCAGGTCCTCTTGCAAGTCTAGTTACAAATGGTGCTATAAGGTCACACACAATCTAAACTGTTCTCAGGTCAGAAAGCGAGCGTCTCCCCCGCGGTCGTGGTAATAAACGACGACAGCAGCAGCAGCAGTAGCAGCAGCAGTGACGCGCTCTTTCAGAGCAACAGCTCCGTGTTCCTGGACTCGTCCGACTCCAACGACTCTCTGGTTCATTTTCCCAGCGATGATGATGATTCGTCCTGGACTGAGGAGGACGATTATCTCTGAGAAACACTCAAGACATGCACAAGAACTTGTTTGTTCGGTTTCATTTAGCCATGCTATTTTTATGTTTGTAGCTCACTGTATGAATTGTTTTGGGCTTTCTGTGTTAAAAAATAAATGTTAAAATTATTTTGCACTGTTGTTTTGATCAATTTCGTCAGATTTGCACATGCAGAACTGCGCTCAGTAGAAGTTCTGTGCATGATATGAATATACCTATTCACACTGCGCCAACAGATGCCGACAAATGGCAACAGACACTTCAGACACGTCAGGTTTTTATAGTGTAAACATGCTTATATTAAATACACACTGAAAGCAAATGATGTGACAAAGTATGTCATTCCCATTATAATCAATGAGGCTGTCTGTGTGAGCTACTGATTGTTGATTTTAATGGGAACATGCTTTTTGCTGCATGTCTTTCAGTGGTTGTTTCTCACGCGCCAGTATCTCTATCTGACACAAGAGGGCAACATTTGTTAAATGTTGAACCGTATGGGCTTGTATATCCCTGCTGAACGTACATTTGGCTTTTGTTTTTTACCTTTATATTTGTGGTGTTTAAAATGCAGCAGCATGAAGATTGCATTTGATCTCTAATTATTTCCAAATTGCTTCCGTTGCCCATTTTCTATAATTCCTGCATGCTTTAAGGCAAGACACTACAGGTGACTAGACTAAAATTTCAACTAATTGATATCGCCATACTTCCCCAGTTGGTTAATCACAGCATATTAAGGCAATTGTGATGCATTATATAAACAAATATACACTAATTTTCAGATATTTCCAGAACAGAAATCTGAACATTGGATAAAGCCAGTTTCTTATTTTATTTTGTTGACATATTAAAGGTTTTTACAGATGGGATTTTGTATATTCTATTTTAACACTCCATAAATCAGAATATACTGTCAACAGCCAGAAAAAATATCACCATGTTTTTAGGAAGAAATCAGGTGAATTATTTATGAACAAACCCCTCTGTAAAAACCTTCAGAATATAGATATGAATAAAACTAAAGTTTGGAGAAAAGATATGAAATCTATAGACGTGAATAGATATACCCCCGGTTTCACAGACAAGGCTTAAACTAGTCTCAGACTAAAATGCATGTTTGAGTTGTTTTAACTGAAATAAATTTGCGCTGATATATCTTAAAATATGTCAGTGCTATTGTTTTGTCTTAAGATGCGCACCAGTAATGTTTTTTTCTAGGGCACATTTATAAAAGTTACTTAAATGTTGTAATTGAACTAAGGTCTAATACTAGCTTAGCCTAAGCCGTGTTTGTTAAACCGGGCCAAAGTGTAATAAACACGCAAATGTGTATTTTTGATGTTTTCTTTCCATTAGTCTGAAAGAGGACATTGTTATGGAAGCAAAATAGCCTCAAAATTGACCAGTGCATGAAAAACAATGGGTTTGCCTGTAGTGTCTCACCTAAAAAGAATCGAGGAGACAGTCAATGAATCAGAAGTAATGAAGTAATTTCACCTTAAATTACATGAAACTGACTTAAAAATTAGTTGAATCTTGTATAAAAATTGCTTATCTTAATCACAAATGTCATTAACTTATTGATCATATAATTTTTTACAGTGTACTTCACTATTACTCAAGCATCACCAGTGTTGAGGAAAGTTACTTTTTAAAAATGTGTTACAATATTGCATTACTCCCTAAAAGTAACTAATTGCGTTACTTAGTTACTTTTTATGAAAAGTAATGCGATACTTTTTCTCGGCTGGGCTTGCTTGTTTTTTAACAAAATAAAGTTCTATTTTTGGCAAATGTAAAGGCCCTTTTACACTAAAAGTGAAGTGAATAAGCCTAAAGCTAAAGGAAATGCAAATTCACGCCTGTACAGTAGAGGGCGCCGCTCAAACAAACCTTTCTGGATCGCATAAGAATAGGACGCAGGAGAAGAAAGTCCAACACTCTTAAAAGTAGGACACTGTTACGCTGCATTCACACGGGGCGTCGGCGCTTGACAGAGGGCGTGTCTGAAGCTCGGTGCTGACACGACCGTCATAGTGACAACAGCCAATCACATAACTTTTCCGGTGTTGCATGAAAACAATTGGCTAGCTTCTGCACTAAGGTATTTGAATAGGCGATCTGATTGGCTGACGCCTGCGTTGGTGTTCGAAAAGTTGAAAATTTTTCAACTTCTGCCGCAAGCAACACCGGTGACACGACGCAACAGAACCCACAATTCAGTTCAGTTAAATGGTTAAATTGCATGACGTCACTCATTCAAAGAAAATGAAAGCGTTCACGTCGCCGCCCCGTGTGAATGCACCGTAACGGTCATGTGACGTCACGCTCTGCAGTGTCTTTTTTATAAACATGAACTCAACAAATAGTAACACATTCAAAATGTAAAAATATACAATCTACCCGACTTTCCGAAAAAATATCGTTCTTTTAATTCAGCCAAGCGGTCACACAGTGACTTATCGATCTTCTACTGGTCACACGTCATCATGTGATGCAAATTAGCAGCTCAGAGTTCACCGAACTTGAGCTTTGGAACTTGAAACTTTTTGCATGAGCTTGCGTTTGCAGTGTGCGTATGCAGTGTGCATATGAGTGGAAGTCAATGGAACAAAAAGTCTTTAGGGGCCGTTCACACAAAACGTGTTTTTCCTTTCCAGTGTACTGCTTCAGTGTAAATGCCCACTGCTGTGAGACTTCATTGTAAACCCCCACTGCTGTGATTGGCTGCTGTGAGACTTCAGTGTAAACACCCACTGCTGTGAGACTTAAGTGTAAACGCCCCCTGCTGTGATTGGCTGCTGTGAGACTTCAGTGTAAACACCCACTACTGTGAGACTTAAGTGTAAGTCTCACAGATTGGCTGTGTGTCCAGTATTATATTTAGTCCAGTGATCCACTCTTCTGTCCTAGTCATCTCACTAACAGGCCAGTGGGCGGGGCCAAAGGTGCATTGATGAAGCCACAATGAGTCGTTCGCTGGGCTTGGTTACAATAAAAGCTGTTTTTGGACTAAGAAGGAAGTTTTCAGTTCTGAAACAGGATATTCTTATAATATGATGACAAAAGGTGTCAAAAGTTCAAGGAAAATTTGATTTCTCAGTTCATGACCCCTTTAACATTGTGTCAGCAACTTTTCCATGTACAAACACCCAAAAATCTACATAGATGACGATCTAAGCAAACGAATTTCTTGTATGCTGTATTGTTCTTATAACTTAAACATTGTTTACTTATCCTGAAAGCACAGAATCTATGACTAAACGGCACGCGGGTGTGGTGATCCGTGAGGGTCTGAAGCAGCCGTCGAAGGCAGCGCTGTGATTCACCCAAACGGGCCGCATGGAGAGCACACTTCACCGCCAACATCTAGAGATCTTCGGCACGTCATTCCAGTCTATTATCGGCGCGGGACTCGGGAAGCGTGTGTCATGTTAGGTGGGATTACGCTGGCACGACAGTGACGGGCCGCCGCGGGCTCCGTACGGGCCTTGGCTCTTACGTTCTCATCACTGATGTGTCGTAAAGAGAAGCGTGCCAGCAACGCTCTCGCCCGCAGTTCGTTCTTTCTCTCTCTCGCTTGTCATGTTGCATTGGTAGATAAGGCAGATAGTGCTGCAATATGAGTGACTCGATCTCTTTCTAGGAAGATTCAAATTAAATGATCAAACCATGAGAAGCGCTTGACTGTGGAGGAGGCTGTAATGTTCAGGATATCTGCAAACTGTGCAGTTACACTTTTTCTATGGTCTTTGCTGCATCAGTTCACTCTTAAAAATAAAGCTAGGGGGTTTTCACAGCAATGCTAGAAACATTTTTGGTTCCCCAAAGAACCCTTCAGTAAACAATTCTTAAAAAGAACCTTTTTCTTAGTATAAATTGCATTTTAATAATCCAAAGAACCCTTTTCCACTATCAAGGACCTTTTGTGAATTGGAAACATTCCATGGATGTTAAAGGCACAGTATGGAATTTTTCGCCGCTAGAGGTCGCTTATTCAAAACAAAGGCGTAGCTTGATGACGAAATCAAGAAAACAAGATTTAAACAATAAGACTAAAGCTGGGCTCAGACTAGAGGAGTTTTAGGCCGATTTATCTCTGATTTTCCCCTCCCGAGAATCGGAGAAAAAATCTTGTCGAGGACCTCGATCGGTTCCGATGTTCGGTGCAGATTATCTGGTAATGTGAGGCGTTCACAGATCAAATCTTACACCTCCCGATCCGCTCTTGCACAAATTGGGGCCGCCCCAATCATATCAAACATGTTTGATGTTTAAGATTTTAAATCGGGATGATTACGTCAGTTCTTTCACAATAGCCAATGAGAGAAGTGATTGCGACCGCGACACAAGCTGCTGTATGCGGGTCTGTTGAACAGTGGAGTTGTCGGAACGGCTTGTGGAGTATTTACAACACGTCTATTTGTGTAACGTGTCTTTGAAAACATGACAACCGTATGGACAAAGAGAAGAGCTGAGGAGAAATCGCGTTGGTTTTGAACATACCAAGTGTAGAAAGCTGCGAGGAAATGTAAATATTACCTGATGAGACATCAATGACGATCTGCTACGTACATGTTTACATCCGCTTCCCCATGAGATCACGTGAGGTGCTCGTCCTGGCATGATAATCGTAATAATATCTTGTAGTGTGTGATGCGCAAAAATGTTAAAATCTTGTAGTGTATGCATGTTTGAGATTTGAGAGAAAACAAATCTGTGAAGATTCTCATTATGTGAGTGGTGCCACCAGATTTCATTATCATAGTCTGAGCCCAGCTTAACTGTGTTGAGCTGTATAACAATGATTCGTTTTCTGTCACGGAATGTATCCAAACAGTTGCTCACCTGTCTAATAAAACACATCATATATTAAAGTGAAATCGAGGGTAACGCGGGTATGATGTCATTGATATGCGACGGACAGACACGGTCCGTGTCCTGGTTAAAATTGCTTATTTCTATGGATTTAAACATTCTTGGAAACATTTGGGATAATGTAAGTACACAAGTCAACAAAATATATAACATTGTTCTAGTGGTTTTTGGATATTTGAATCCAAAAATCTTACATATTGTGCCTTTAAAGGTTCTTCATGAAACCTTTATTTTCTAACTATTTTTTATCATCTCAGCACTTTTGATGAATGGCTATGCTATTTTTTAGCTTTGTCCTTTCATCTGAATATTTGTGAGATTTTGTCAGCCGAAACAGTTTTGAGGCTAATTGATCTAATTTTGTGTCTCTGGAAAATAGTGATCTATTACACTATGTTGAATATCAAAGATTTGTTAATGAGGGATTTGTGGACACATTAATGTTTTTGGATTTGTGGAGTAAAAGTAATTATTTTTATTTTGAAGTAAAAAGATAAAATTAGACCCTTGGGGTAAGATGAGCCATCCAGAATTGGCACAGAAGGCCCTGAGTGGCATGTTGTTACTAGTGTTATTATTTTAAAATTTAATTTTTAAATTAAAAATTATTATTCAGTATTCCATGAATTTAGATGTACGTTTCAGACATCTTAACTTTCATTAAAACCTATAGGTTAGCTGAGTGAAACCGTTTAATTTGCATTGTTGTGACATATCTTCAATTAAAATATGGGCAATTAAGCAAATATTCATATACCTGTATAAGTCACAGAATAATTTTAACTTTCAGATGAATCTCTTTTACTGGGATTCTGTTTTGTCTGTCATTGGTTATTAAATTATTCAAATAAATTGTCAAAATTAAATTTTAGCATTTAGTATTTTACATCAATGACACTTTAAAATATATTTATAAATATTAATAAGAATTATATCAACTGTCATTTATACATTATGTAACAGTTTACACCAGTAGTGGAGTAGGATGGCCTCTTTGAATAATTTTACATTTTGTTCTATAACAACTAAATTAGCAAATGTTTTTTATTTATTTTTTATAATAGCACATTGGCTGATGCATCATCATCCTGCACATGCTAAACTTATATCTAAATATGTTACAGAAAAGTAAATTCATTGTTCTTAAGGGGGCATCTTCCCCCATGTTACCCTATATATACACCGATCAGGCATAACATTATGAAGTAAGGCAGGTGAAGTGAATAACACTGGTTATCTCTTCATCACGGCACCTGTTAGTGGGTGGGATATATTAGGCAGCAAGTGAACATTTTGTCCTCAAAGTTGATGCGTTAGAAGCAGGAAAAATGGGCAAGCGTAAGGATTTGAGCGAGTTTAACAAGGGCCAAATTGTGATGGCTAGACGACTGGGTCAGAGCATCTCCAAAACTGCAGCTCTTGTGGGGTGTTCCCGGTCTGCAGTGGTCAGTATCTATCAAAAGTGCTCCAAGGAAGGAACAGTGGTGAACCGGCGACAGGGTCATGGGCGGCCAAGGCTCACTGATGCACGTGGGGAGCGAAGGCTGGCCCGTGTGGTCCGATCAAATAGACGAGCTACTGTAGCTCAAATTGCTCAAGAAGTTAATGCTGCTTCTGATAGAAAGGTGTCAGAATGTGCATCGTAGTTTGTTGTGTATGGGGCTGTATAGCCTCAGACCAGTCAGGGTGCCCATGCTGACCCCTGTCCACCGCCGAAAGCGGCAACAGTGGCACGTGAGCATCAGAACTGGACCACAGAGCAATGGAAGAAGTTGGTCTGGTCTGATGAATCACGTTTTATTTTACATCACGTGGATGGCCGGGTGCGTGTGCGTCGCTTACCTGGGGAACACATGGCACCAGGATGCACTATGGGAAGAAGGGAAGCCGGCGGAGGCAGTGTGATGCTTTGGGCAATGTTCTGCTGGGAAACCTTGGGTCCTGCCATCCATTGTGGATGTTACTTTGACATGTACCACCTACCTAAGCATTGTTGCAGACCATGTACACCCTTTCATGGAAACGGTATTCCCTGGTGGCTGTGGCCTCTTTCAGCAGGATAATGCGCCCTACCGCAAAGCAAAAATGGTTCAGGAATGGTTTGAGGAGCACAACAACGAGTTTGAGGTGTTGACGTGGCCTCCAAATTCCCCAGATCTCAATCCAATCGAGCATCTGTGGGATGTGCTGAACAAACAAGTCCGATCCGTGGAGGCCCCACCTCGCAACTTACAGGACTTAAAGGATCTGCTGCTAACATCTTGGTGCCAGATACCACAGCACACCTTCAGGGGTCTAGTGGAGTCCATGCCTTGACGGGTCAGGGCTGTTTTGCCAACAAAAGTGGGACCAACACAATATCATAATGTTATGCCTGATTGGTGTATATATATATATATATATATTAATGGTTTTAGTTAACCATAACTGCCTCATGCAAGTTTATCCTAAAGGTTATGGGTTTGTTCAATCTCTAGCCTTAAGTATGGACCTGCCTTGGCTTTATTTGTTTGGTATAAAAAGGCTGATGTGTTTGTATGGCTGCTGCTGCTGTCAAAACAAGGTGCCTGATGAAGCGTGACATTAGCTTTTAGGGCAATATGGAAGAGTATTTCTGAGGGCTGAAATCTCAGCAGATGCGGGGTGTCAGTCGAACATTCAGCGTCCTGCAGCACATCTCAAAACTGCTGCTGCTGAGATTGTCTGGAGTTGTTCATGCTGAGGTTGACGGAAGCGTAATGAGTGTTTGGAGGTTAGCGCTGATCATGCAGTTGTTTGTCTAGACGGTCTTCTTTAAAACAAAATGCACAATGTGATCTGATGCATATAGCTGCGAATATATATACTGTCTCAAAACCTTGTGAGCTGTGTGCCTACTCCTGTACATGGATGAATTTAAAAAAAAATGTGTTGATCATATTCCATCCCATAATCAAAAGGAAGAAATATTGCATTTTGCATAAAAGAAATAAATCCTGTTTTTATATACCGTTTCACATTGTGACATTATTTTTATGACAGTCAAGCTCTTCCTTCTCTAATTCTCTACATGACACCATGCATTTTCAACTAAAAACTTTTTATGCGTTTTAGCTGTCATGGTGTCATTATTTAGCTCAATTAGTTCTCATCCATTGATGTCAGTGCAGTTAAAAATGACAGAATGTAACTTTTAAACCCTTTTATATGTGTTATATAATGGTTCACTGCATTATGATTCACTGTACTATTCTCTACATTAGGCAAATTTGGTGGATGATTAATTGCATTTTATGCAAAGTGTTACGCATGAAACTGTTTTGTTTCATGGCCATGACAGAACGCAATCTAACATAAGATCTGCACTGAGATGATCTTTTTCCCACATTTGTGCAGGTTCTGCGGTCAGAAGTTGATGTGTTAGAAGCAGGAAAAATGGCCAAGTGTAAGGATTTGAGCGAGTTTGACAAGGGCCAAATTGTGATGGCTAGACGACTGGGTCAGAGCATCTCCAAAATTGCAGTTCTTGTGGGGTGTTCCCGGTCTGCAGTGGTCAGTATCTATCAAAAGTGCTCCAAGGAAGGAACAGTGGTGAACCGGCGACAGGGTCATGGGCGGCCAAGGCTCATTGATGCACGTGGGGAGCGAAGGCTGGCCCGTGTGGTCGGATCAAACAGACGAGCTACTTTAGCTCAAATTGCTCATTTTATGCAAAGTGTGTTATGCATGAAACTGTTTTGTTTCATTTCCATGACAAAACCTAATCTAACATAAGATCTGCACTGAGATGATCTTTTTCCCACGTTTGTGCAGGTGCTGCGGTCAGATTCACAAAGTTTGACCTCATTTTCCGATGTGTGAATCGTCTCTCAAATGTGATGTTTCCATACACATTTTAAATTGGCTGAGTTTAGAAATGATCGTTCATTCATAATGCATGTATTGTTATAAAGGCAGTTTTGATTTGTATTTGTTTACAGTCTATTTACAGTCACTCTGATCATATTAGTTGGGGATTTTATGGTTTGTAATTGTATGCATGTGTATGTAGGCTGTGTAAATGCATGTATGTCTGTATCTTGTTGATCCTATGTTTACTCATTATTTTCTTCCTTATAAATAAAACAAATTATTGTTATTATTTGCATGATCTGCCCCACGTGCATTACACAAGGGAAACACTTGGTTCTGAGGTGATGCCCTCATTCACAGTGATTTGCATGTCTTTGAAGTGAATTCGTGGGTTTGTGTGAATTGCAAAAACACACATTTGAAATGTTATGCAGAAATTGTTAATCATCACATTACAAGCTGTGCAGTGTCATCTGTCATGTGAAAAAGAAGTATATTATATTATTAAACAAAGCATTTGTTTTTGTGTTTTGTCAAAATATGAAAATTATTTTTTTATGATAGATAACAAGTGAAAATAGACCTATATTTCCCAGACCTTGACTGCAGTTTTGTTATTTTGCCGCCGCCTTATCTTCTATTTGCGTTTTTAGCTTTTAGACTGACACTCCTCGTTCTTCTTTCTTTATTTTCTGTCTTCTGTGCATTTACATGGTGTGTGAATTGCGGGTTATTTTAATCGCGAGGCTGTTTCACACATCATATAGGCGCGTGATCAGCGGCGAGTGACGTCCTGAAGGCACGTCTCTGCTACCATGGTAACATCAAACGTTACAGAGGAACTGAAAGTGAGTCGTCAACAGTATTAAGTGTTTTAACTATTGAATGAATGAATTTAATGTATATTATATTCAGATTAGTTATTTAAACTTTTAGTGAGTTGAAAACGACTCTTTTAAGGGGAATACACAATTACGTCCATCAAGAAAAGTTGTTGATCTCTCCAGCAATAGTGAGTTATGTTTAATGTCCCTGATTCTTAAAGGAGTTGTTTTCTGCCAGTTTTAGCGGTATGTCTCAGAGTCCGTCTTCACGGAGACCCAGGGGCGTGTATCCTCCGGTGAGGCCGGCGAACGCCGCCGCTGGCGGGCAGAAGATGCGCAGCGTCATCGCGGAGGATGCCGAGTGGTCACTGGCGCTGGTTCCTTTACTAACAACACTCTGCCTACAGCATATTATAAAACACTTTGAAGGTAAACAATACAAATTTAGTCTATTATTTAGTTTATTCATTAATATAACCACCATAAGAATTAGCTGCATATTCACTCTCACAACAAAAAGTACAAAAGTTGTCATTGAGTTGTGCTCCTTTCAAAAGTTACGAATATTTTGTATTTAGGTACTCATATGTTCCTTTAAAGGTACAATATATAAGATTGGATTATAATATCCAAATATCCAAAAACCACTAGAACAATGTTATATATTTTGTTGACTTGTGTACTTACATTATCCCAAATGTTTCCAAGAATGTTTAAATCCAGAGAAATAACCAATTTTAACCAGGACACGGGCCGTGTCCGTGCGTCGCTTATATCAATGACATCATACCCGCGTTACCCTCTTCACGAGTTCTCCGCTGGTCAAATGCCATCATATGAACACACATACAGCGGGCGCATTTAGCCCAGCAAACACAGCATTGTTTTGGATGTTCAACAAGTTCCGTCACACAATATACATCATAAAAGCCATTTTTGTATCTTTAAGTTCGGTGTTAAAAATGACAGTGTGAATGCTAAGTGAACCAGGACTAAATGTATTGTTTTCTTTTTTTGGTCCGGACCAAAAGAACGAAGAAAACCAAACTAAGTGTGAACACACCCTAAGAATTAGCTTCATATACACTCTCAGAAAAAAGGTACAATATTTGTCACTGAGGCAGTATCCTTTCAAAAGGTACTAATATGTACCATTTAGGTACTAATACAGTATGTCCCTCTATGGGTAAATAAGGTACCTATGTGTATTTTTCAAAAAGTACTTCCCTAGTGACAGCTTTTGTACCTTTTTTATGAGAGTGTATTGTAATTGTTTGCAGATGTTATTAAAGGCACAATATGTAATTTTCGCCGCTAGAGGTCACTTATTCAAAACAAAGGCGTTGCTTGATTTCGTGGAATCATGGGAGTTGTTGTCTTCACCTCTACAGCCGGTGGGAACCCGATGGGACTCGGGCAGAAATCATATTCATGGATGAGCCGATGTATTGCAGATTTATTAACGTTACTCTAGTATGAAGCAGGGTGGGAGCAGAACGAGGCCGCTGGAGCGATTGCTAATGAGAGACGAGCGCAACACGCGGCTCATGAGCAGTGGAGCTTTTATTCTGCCGCAGACGAGCGCTTCCGCTTCTTCCGCTTCTTCCGCTCATGTGTATGTGGGGTAACGCAGCGCTGTTTTATCATATTACACACATTTGAGTGTGTTGAACTTGAAAGTTATGTTATAATGCTACTCTGTGCATTTGCTCGGCAGCTACTATGAGACACTTGTTCACAATGCAGTAAGAAGTAGATATTAGGCATGGTAAAACATGGTACTCGCGATAAATCAAGAAAACTAGATTTAAACAATAAGACTAACTGTGTTGAGCTAATGATTAGTTTTCTGTCGATTAATGTATCCAAACAGTTGCTTACCTGTCTAATAAAACACACAATATAGTAAAGCGTCTTTGGTGTTTCCATGGTTTCTACAAAATAAAAAACGGAAATCGAGGGTAACACGGGTATGATGTCATTGACAGGCGACGCACGGACACAGTCCGTGTCCTGGTTAAAATTGCTTATTTCGTTGGATTTAAACATTCTTGGAAACATTTGGGATAATGTAAGTACATAAGTCAACAAAATATATAACATTGGTCTAGTGGTTTTTGGATATTTGGATATTATAATCCAATCTTATATATTGTACCTTTAAAGGAACATATGAGTACCTAAATACAAAATATTCGTAACTTTTGAAAGGAGCACAACTCAATGACAACTTTTGATCTTACATATTGTGCCTTTAATGAAAGAATGCCTGTACTGTGTATTAATATTTTGCAGAGAACCCCATTCTGGATGAACTCATGCCCAACTATAAAGCGTATGTCCTCCAGCGACTGCCAGCGTCTCTTCCCTTGACCATCACCGCAAACCTCATCAGTGATGAGAGCTACTGGAAGCGCTGCTGTGAAGGTCACTGGCGTCTCTGTGACGTCTCCACGTATGGCAACAGCTGGAAGCGCATGTTCTTCGAGCGTCACCTAGAAAGCATCATTGAACTCTTCATCCCTGACACAACCGACACCAAGACAGTCCTGGATCTGGTGCCACTGTGTCGAAACTACGTAAAGCGCCTAAATGTCACTCAGCTGCTGCCACCCATTAAAGAGCCGCCCAGGTTTGACGAGGACGACAGTTCGGATTGTGCCAGCGATATGGGCAGTGAAGGACCCTCCATGGATCACTTTGATTTCCGCATTCTGCTTGACAAACTGCCGAACCTGGAAGAGCTCAACGTGGCGTATGGAGTGAAAGGATGCGGCATGAACTTTGAGTGGAATTTGTTTGAGTTCACCTTCAGAGACTGTGAATCCCTGGCAAAAGCCCTCGCTTCCTGCAAGACTTTACAGGTTCAGTTATTGTTATCATTAGTAATTGTAGTATTTAGTATTTTCAGTTTTTTAGAAACATTTTATAGGCTAATACAAAATCTGGGATCACATTAAAGGGTTAGTTCACCCAAAAATGAAAATTCTGTCATTAATTTCTCACCCTCATGCCATTTCAAACCCATAAGACCTTCGTTCATCTTCGGAAACACCAATTACACCAAGCTATTTTTGATTAAATCCAAGAGCTTTCTGACAGCAACCCAACGACCACTTTCAAGGCCCAGAAAGGTAGTAAAGACGTCGTTAAAATCGTCCATGTGACTCCAGTGGTTCAACCTTAATGTTATGAAGCGGCGAGAATGCTTTTTGTGCGCAAAAAACAAACAAAAATAACAACTTTATTCAACAATCTCTTCCCATCAACGTTATTCTCCTATGCCATTCATGTAGTAAAACTTCCAGGTTCTACGGCAGAACGCCACCTCATTATTGGCCAGCTCCTGCGTTAGCATCACACGCATGCGCCGTGGTAAGCACATGATCAGCGTCGGCCAATAGTGAGCCGGCGTTCTGACATAGAACTTGGAAGCGCAGGACTGTGTTTACTACGTCAACAGCGTAGGAGACTGACACAGACAAGAAGAAATTCTTCAATAAAGTCGTTATTTTTGGGGGGTTTTGTGCACAAAAAGTATTCTCGTCTCTTCATAACATTAAGGTTGAACCACTGGAGTCACATGGACTATTTTAACGATGTCTTTACTAGATTTATGGACCTTGAAAGTGGCCATTGTGTTGCTGTCAGAAAGCTCTTGGATTTCATAAAAAAAAATTGTGTTCAGAAGATGAACGAAGGTCTTACGGGTTTGGAATGACATGAGGGTGAGGAATTAATGACAGAATTTTCATTTTTGGGTGAACTAACCCTTTAACTTTAAAATGTATAGACTACTTTTATGTTTTCTTGTCCTTCTTGGAGCTTGACAGTCCCTGGTCACTAAATGCTTTCTTTGTACGAAGAAAACAGTGTGAACGTTCTTCAGTGTGCAGAGAACAGTCAGACAAGACTTAAAGGGTTAGTTCACCCAAAAATGAAATTTCTGTCATTAATTTCTCACCCTCATGCCATTCCAAGCCCGTAAGACCTTCGTTCATCTTCGGAAACACCAATTAAGGTATTTTTGATTAAATCCGAGAGCTTTCTGACAGCAACCCAACGACCACTTTCAAAGTCCAGAAAGGTAGTAAAGACGTCGTTAAAATAGTCCATGTGACTCCAGTGGTTCAACCTTAATTTTATGAAGCCATGAGAATACTTTTTTTGTGAGCAAAAACAAACAAAAATAACGACTTTATTCAACAATCTCTTCAACGTAATTCTCCTATGCTATTCACGTAGTAAACACAGTCTAGCGCTTCCAGGTTCTACGTCAGAACGCCGGTTCGCCATTGGCCGACGCTGTTCACGTGAGCACCACGACACATGCGTGTGATGCTGGCGCAGGAGCTGGCCAATAATGAGGTGCCGTTCTGATGTAGAACCCGGAAGTGCTGGACTGTTTTTCTATGTGAATAGCGTAGGAGAATTACGTTGAAGAGATTGTTGAGTAAAGTCGTTATTTTTGGGGGGTTTTGTGCACAAAAAGTATTCTCGTCTCTTCATAACATTAAGGGTGAACCACTGGAGTCACATGGACTATTTTAACGATGTCTTTCTGGGCCTTGAAAGTTGCAATGGCGTTGCTGCCTATGGAGGGGTCTGAGCGCTCTCAGATTTCATTAAAAATATCTTCATTTGTGTTCTGAAGATGAACGAAGGTCTTACGGGTTTAGAGCGACATGAGGGTGAGGAATAATGACAGAATTTTCATTTTTGCGTGAACTAACCCTTTAAGCCTGTTCTTCACGCAAAATTATGATATGACTTCAGAAGACTTTAAATATAGCACGCATGTCATATTACTAATTTTTCTTTTTTGTCCTGCTTGAGAGCCCCTGGCATTCTCCAGAGCATCAGTGTTTGGTTGTTTAATTCCAACTTTTCTCACCAGGTCTTCAGGATCCATCGCAGTAAGGTGGACGATGATAAGTGTTGCATGCTTGTAGGTCAACTGTTGGATCACCCATCCCTGCAGGAGCTGGACTTTTCACATAATCACATCAGCGACCGCGGAGCCCGAGCCATCGGCAAACTTCTGAACCGCAGTCAGCTGAAGAGACTGGTCGTCTGCAACAACCAGATAAGAGCTTCAGGAGCTCAGGCGCTGGCTCATGCTCTGGGCAGAAACGCCACCCTGACGTCCCTCAACCTGAGGCTCAACCGCATCGGGGATGAAGGGGGTCAAGCTCTGGCTCAGGCTCTGATGAAGAACCAGACTTTGGTGAACCTTCACCTGGGGGGAAATAACATGACAGAGCCCATGGCCGTGGCGCTGTCTCAGGCCTTGGTGGAGAACTGGACCCTCAAGAGCCTAAACCTGTCCAACAACAGACTGGGAGTCGTGAGTAAACACATGACGTTTAACACATTCTCATCTAGGTTTTGGTACATGTGCGTAAAAGGAACAAATTACAACATTTCAGCCAATAGAGAACACTGCCAAAACTGAATTTCTTACTCCGTGTTTTTGTCTTGTTTTCCTCTAAACATTCTTAAAGTAAGATAATAAACTTTCATAATTCACTGCAAAACGTGATTTTGTCTTGTTTTCCAGTACTAGAAAACAAGACGTTAAATTAAATCTAAATGAAACAAGAACAAGGGGGAAAAAAATTAAAACAAAAATTAAAACAAGAAAAAAATACTGCCAATATGGTAAGAAAAATAAACTAAAAGTTTATTCTTTCTTAATCCATTGGCAGATATTTTCTCATTTTTAGCATAAACTTCACTTAATTTTTTAGAAAACAATACTTAATATTTAGTTATTTTGCATCTGTATTTTTGTCTTGTTTTCCACTAAAATATCTAAACATTCTTAAAGTAAGATACGTTTTATTATAGTCATAATTCACTGCAAAACGTGATTTTCTTACTCAGTAATTTTGTCTTTTTTTCCAGTAAAAGAAAACAAGGTGTTAAATTAAATCTAAATTAAATCTAAATTACAAGAAAATACCTGTTAATATGGTAAGAAAAATTACCTAAAAGTTCATTCAAATTTTTAGCATAAATTTCACTTAATTTTTCAGAAAACAATACTTAATATTTAGTTATTTTGCATCTCTATTTTTGTCTTGTTTTCCACTAAAATATCTAAACATTATTCAAGTAAGATATAAAAAACATGATTTTTCCTTCTCAGTATTTTTGTCGTTTTTCAGGACAAGAACATAAGATAAAAATAATTAAAACAAGAAAAAATATCTGCCAATGGGGTAATATTTTATTTTTATTTTCATAGATATTTTTTCTAATTTTTTGCATAAACTAAAAAATATTCAGAAAACATGATTTAATATTTTGTTATTTTGCATCTCAAGTAAATGTATCTTGGTTTAATGTTTAGATATTTGTACTGGAAAACAGGAAAAAAATACTGGGTAAAAAAATCTCTTTTTGCATCATATTAAGACCTATAATTTTCACCTTTTGTATGTTAAAATGGGTGGAAATAAATCCCATATAGTGACGTGAAAAAAAATCACTCTAGCAAGTGCATTAATAACATTCTCATCATTGCATTATATTGCAACATTTGCTTTCTCTATTATTATCTTTTTTTAAATGAAAAACAAAAGATGTTTTAAAGCATTTAATTGTCTGTAAAGAGATGAATATGAAATGATACAGCCCTGTAGTTCACGTTCAATTATTCATGGCTGCAGGATAGATGTGCGCTAACACACGGACATGTGGGATGGGGATTACCTCTCTCCTGGGACGGATCGTCCAAATGGTTCCTGCATTTATCCGCTTCTCCCATCTCCGTTTCAAGGCAAATCGTATTTCAAACAATTGCCTCTCATTCAGGCAATGAGCTCTGGCACTACACACCAGAAACATTAGTCTGCACTCTCAGAGTCAGCATCTTAATGTAAAATGTATTTTAATTTGCAGCTGTACTGCAAAATGTGATATGCTTCGTCATCGGAGTACTTCGACCTTGGGATAGTGAGATATTCAGCACTAACCAAAAAATCTGATGCGGTCATACTAAATTATGATGGCCATGAATTCATCAAAAGCATTAAGACTCTGTATAGACTCTATTTGTCTTATTGTGAATTTACCATCAGTTTTCTTTGTAATCTTTCATCAAAATGCTTCTGAAATGACTTTTTCAGTTGATGTCACCTAGGCCAGGGCTTTTCAAACTTTATGATGCCAAGGACCCCCAGATATGATGAACCTTTTATGAGGGACCCCCTTCCTAAAATCCATCTATATATTTTTATGTATGAAAAAACATATTAAACTGTTAAATAAATAGTAAGTGTGACATTAGGCCTGACCTAGGCCATGTGGGCTAATGGTTAATGTTAAAATACTGTATCAGGGCTCCCACTCGTCCTGGAAAACACATAGAAAATTAGAGAACATGTAAAATGTCCTGGAAAATCTTGTTGTTGTCCTGGAAAATTATTTTTTATAAAGTTCTTCTGTTTTTCTTTTTAGTTGATCACTGGCCCAAAACAATTAGCATTGGTTGCTAAAAACGTTATGGGTTTCTTTGTTGTTCATCTTCTTTGTCTTTGACTAATATTTTTAAGTAGTTAAACAAAACATTAAAATAGTTCTAATATTTTTGTCAATGATATTTGTGACAAATGACATTTGTCATAATGTATGATTTATGAGCTCATATTAAAAACTGATTTTATAGTTAAGTCATGGCAATAAACTATGGAAGCTTGTTTCTGCCACTGAATAAAAAAGGTAATTGCAACTTTTTATCTTACAATTCTAAATTTCTCTGCAATTGCGAGTTACATAATTGTGATATAATGTGTTATAAAGTCAGAATTGCGTGATATAAACTCGCAATTCTGACTTTTTCCTCGCAATTGCAAGTTTATATCACAATTATGTAAACTCGCAATTGCGAGAAAAAGTCAGAATAGCGAGATAAAAAGTCGCATTTACCTTTTTTATTTTTTATTCTGTGGCGGAAACAAGCTTCCATAGTCATAATGTATGATTAAGAGCTCATATTAAAAACTGTTATAGTTAAGTCATGGCAATAAACTGTACACCTTTTAAAGACTTAGAGAGCAATATTTGCCGTGATCCTTGTCTTTTATTCCCGCTGTAGTAAAATTGAAAATGTCCTGGAAAATGATAGCTGAAAACGAGTGGGAACCCTGTGTATATAGTCATTATTTTAGGCTCCTGTAGTTGATGCAGCATTTCTCATTTATTGAGTCATTCTATGCAGCAATGCTTAACAATAATACCAAAAAATTAGTTATTAATTTACACTTAGTGTGTTGCTATGGCTTGGATTCTTCCTTCAGTGTCAGTACATGGGATTTATTTATTTCATTTTAACATCCACAAGGTGAAAATTATACAAATACCAAAAGTTTGGGGTGAGTATGATTAAAAAAAAAAAAAGAAATTAATACTTTTATTGAGCAAGTGACAATAAAGACATTTATAATGTTACAAAAAATTCTATTTCAAATAAATGCTGTTCTTTTGAAATTTTTATTCAATTGAAAAATAAAATGTATCACAGTTTCCACAAAAGTTCAAACATTTCAAAAAGTTTTCAACATTGATAATAATCATAAATGTTTCTTGAGCTCAAATCCTCATATTAGAATGATTTCTGAAGGATCATGTGACACTGAAGACTGGAGTAATGATGATAAATTCAGCTTTGATCACAGGAATAAATTACACTTTACTATATATTCACATGGAAAACAGTTATTTTAAATTATAATAATATTTCACAATTATACTGTATTTTTGATCAAATAAATTGAGCATAAGAGACTTCTTTCAAAAGCATTTAAAAAATCTTACCGACCCCAAACTTTCTTAATAAATCATCAATTCTCCACTGTTTATTATTGGTTGTGGTGAAATGTTGTCTTTATTAACTTTTACACTCATGTAACTGAGTTTACCATCACATTCATTTATGATAGATAAAAAAGTCTCAACCATTATTTTTCTCATTTAATATGTTTTACTTGGGCTGCAAATGCCATTTCATGTTCGCTTTGGTTTAAAGTTTAAAATAGGACTTATTTAACGACCCTCTCTCACAGTTATGTCTCTGATTTGTGTGTAATCCAAATAAAACGTCACATCTCCTGTGTGTCTCCTACAGGACGGCGGGAAGCTTCTGGAGGAAGGGATGTCCCACAACAGCAGTCTGGTGGAGTGTGACATTCGGCTGACTGATGTGGCTCAGGACAGTGAGTACTGCGTCGCTCAGGCTCTACGCGCCAATCAGATCCAGGCGGCCCGCAAAAATCAAACACAACTATGATCCCAATGCCAAAGTCTGAGCCATACATGCTGTGCCTGCCAGTGAGTAATTACTGGCCACTGAAAAACATGGAAAACAAATTAAAAAAATGACCAAAATTGTTCTTACTAGATCTATTATTCTTAAACAATGAAATGAAATATTAAAATTATGTGGAAATCATGCAATCATGACCAAACAAGAACAAGGATGATAACTATAAAGATATAAATCTAAAAATCATTTTTAAATGTAAAAGAATAGCAGAGTTCACACCACAACTATGACGATGACGGCATAGACGAATGGAATCACTTTCAGAATGATTTTTTCACTGACAGCCAATCAGAGTCCATCCTGCTTTAATGAGCTCAAGCATTTAAAGCGACATACATCAAAACTGCAGCAGCACTTCGAATAAACAGGGATGTGTTTTCCGAAGCCAACTATGGTCACAGGTTCCATGAATTGTGTTGGTTGAGGTCAGAATTATTGGCACCCTTGGTAAATATGATCAAAGATGGCTGTAAAAATAAATCTGCATTGTTCACCATTTTGATCTTTCATTCAAAATATTCGCAAACATCTAACCTTTCATTGAAGTAAAATAATTGAAAGTGGGGGGGAAATCACATTATGAAATAAATGCTTTTCTCCAAAACATGTTGGACACAAATATTGGCATCCCTAGAATTTAACGGAGTAAAATATCTCTGAAGTATATTCTCATTAATAATTTTTTTTTTTTTGGGTTTTCAGGGTGACTAGGAACATGATATTGTCTAACTATGGGCTCTATTTTAACGATCTGAGCGCACGGCGCAGGTGCACTTAGGGCGTGTCCGAATCCACTTTTGCTAGTTTAACGACGGAAAAAACGGTCGGCGTGGAAAGACTGAACGCTTCTCTAGAGAGGAATCCTTTTATTTTTAATATTTGGCATGTGTGTGTGTGTTGCTGCGCGTCCCTGTGTGTGTAATAAGCAGAGTGTACGCGCGTTGTGCACCGCCTATATGCGCATATTACTAACACCCTTTAAATAACACAGAAAATACTGCGCTATTGACTTTAGAGCAGGTTTGTGTTGGTCAATGGTGCAGTCGTTTTCAGTTCCTCAAAATTGCTACGCGTCAACAATGCTCCTGAACACACCTGGTTTTCAGACCAGCACGCCCATGGGTGAACAGATGGGCGCGAGTGCATTTGCTATATAAACAACGTGGAGCAGGACGTGAAAATGATAACTGCGTCAGGCTGAAACTAGCAAAAAACACTTGCGTCGCGCCTGGCATTGCGCCGGGTGTATGAGAGGGCCCTATGATTTCCTGTTCCACAGGAGTATAAATATGAGTAAAAACAAAGGCCAAATTCCCTTAATCTAGTTTCACAAAATAGGGCTATAAACGTAGCTATAAGAAAATAGCTAAAGCATTGAAAATCCCCATTTCCACCATCAGGGCAATAATTAAGAAGTTCTAATCAACTAAAGATGTTACGAATCTGCCTGGAAGAGGACGTGTGTCTATATTGTCCTAATGCACGAGAGGAGGAGAGTTTGAGTCTCCAAAGACTCTCCAAGGATCACAGCTTTTTGGCAGAAAACCCACCAGATGGGATAAAAAGTACCCCATGTCCACGGTTAAATATACCACTGGAGCTTTAATGTTGTGGGCCTATTTTTTTGCTGGAGGTCCTGGACATCTTGTTCAGATACATGGCAGCATGGATTCTAGCAAAAACCAACAGATAAAAAATCAAAACCTGACGGCTTCTGCTAGAAATCTTATGGGCTGTGGTCCATCAGGACAACGATCCAAAACAAACATCAAAATCAACACACAAATGTGTCACTGAACACAAGATGAAGCTTCTGCCATGACCATCCCAAAGGGTGCCAATAATTGTGGCCAACGTGTTTTGGAGAAAAGCATTTATTTCGTAATGTGATTTCTCCCCCACTTTCAATTCTTTTACTTCAATAAAAGGTTAGATTTTTGCTGATTTTTTGAATGAAAGATAAAAAGGATAATTATAATTAATTAAAAGGATTATTTTTACAGCCATTTTTGATCATATTTATCAGGGGGGCCAATAATTCTGACCACGGGCCCTATTGTGCAATGCGGCTCCAGGCACAACACAAGTGTTTTTTGCTAGTTTCAGCTGACACGCTTATCATTTTCATATCCAGCGCCACGTTGTTTAAATATCAAATGCACTGGCGCATCTGTTCGCCCATGGGCGTCTGGTCTGAAAACCAGGTGTGTTCAGGAGCATCGTTGGTGTGTTGCTATTTTGAGGAACTGAAAACGACTGCGCCATTGACCAACAAAAACCTGCTCTAAAGTCAATAGTGCAGTATTTTTTGTGTTATTTAAAGGGTGTGTTAGTAATATGAGCCTATAGGCGGTGCACAACACGCGTACACTCTGCTTATTACACACACAGGGACAAGCAGCAGCACACACACATTTTTGAATATTAAAAATAAAAGGATTACAATGTAAAAGAATGTTATTGTGTACATAAAGATATAAATGCCTACATGTCATAATGGATAGTCATTGTATGTATCATAATTACCAATTTGCAGTAATGACGAATGAAAGTGGCTACTTATTTAACCAATCATGGCAATACACACATGTATTTAAACTGACTCGTCAGGTTGAGGGTTTCTATATTCCACCATGTAAATAGCGAGTGCAATTGGCTTTCAAAGGGAATGGGAGATGAGACTCTGATTGGTTTATTGCACGTTCCGCCCAAAACACACCCATTACTCATTAAGAGACTAGGGACAACCCTTTTAGACCATTTTCCCATCGTTAAACTAGCAAAAGTGGATTCGGACACACCCTAAGTGTACTTGCGGCGTGCGCTTTAGACCATGCACTCAGATCGGTAAAATAGGGCCCTAATACTTTTATTCAACAAGGATGCATTAAATTGATTTGTAATGCTGTTCTTTTGAACTTTCTATTAATCAAAGAAACCTAAAAACATTTTTTATCAAGAAATGTTTCTTGAGCAGCAAATCATCATATTAGAATGATTTCTGAAGGATCATGTGACACTGAAGACTGGAGTAATGATGCTGAAAATTCAGCTTTGATCACTGGAATAAATTACACTTTACTATATATTCACATACAAGACAGACATTTTAAATTGGAATAATATTTCACAATTTTTACTGTATTTTTGATCAAATATATGCAGCCTTGGCGAGCTTTCAAAATCTTACAGACCCCAAACTTTGGATCAGTACCTGAATGAGTGCCTAAATAGCTAATTGATTAACATTTTTTACTAGTCCACACAGACCAGGTGACATTAGTCGAAAAGGAAATTGCTTTCTGCAAGAGGCAGAGAAATGTATTACATTTTTGATGAAAGATAATGCGCGCTGATGCATATTAACTATAAGACCAGGAGTTTTATTCAATTTGTACACATATTTGGCATCCAACCTGAGATATGCCACACATTTTATAGGCAACATAGTGTTTACAGACTGACACTGATAATTGTGTAAGCGCTATTTCCACTGAAATGTCCTTTAGCAGCATAAAAAACATCAGAACGGCAGGGAACTACAATAACCATCCATGCTTATAAAGTATCATTTGGTCAGTGGGATATTTTATGAATAGTCTTTGAAACAAACATTCAAAACACACTTTCTGTCATTTCGGCATCCTTCTCATTGTGATACTGTACATCTGATGTGATTATTGACACATCACACATACACAATATCTCGTTATTCAATACATCAGTAGTCATATTGACATTTACTGTATGCACACATGTAATGGTCAAATAAACAATTGCCTGTAAAAATTGTGAAAAGTTTTGTTTTGTTATACAAAATGTTTCCTATTGTAATATATCAAGACGTAGAACAGATTTTCTTTCCAAACTCTTGGTCCTCTACTGTACATACTAGGATGATCTCTTGACTTCTGTCAGTACATACACCACCGGTCAAAAGTTTGGAATATTTGTGATTTTTTTAAAATGTTTTTGAAAGAAGTCTCTTCTGCTCACCAAGGCTGCTTTTATTTTATTTAAAATACAGTAAAAACAGTAATATTGTGAAATATTATTACAACTTGAAAGAATTTGTGAATATATAGTAAAGTGTAATTTATTCATGTGATCAAAGCTGAATTTTCATCATCATAACTCCAGTCTTCAGTGTCACATGATCCTTCAGAAATCATTCTAATATGACGATTTGATGCTCAAGAAACATTTATGATTATTATCAGTGTTGAAAACAGTCATATTTTTGTGGAAACTGTGATATATTTTATTTTCCAGGATTCTTTGAAGAATTTAATTCATTTGGAATTCAATTGAAAATTGAATTTATGAAGAATTGAAGAATTTAATTTTCAGTTCATAAAAGTCACTTTTGATTAAACATTGATTAAATGTAAATGTAAATTAATAATTGAGCACCAATAATAATTTATAATGATTAAACACAATATCTCAGAAAAATTCAGCTTTGATCACAGGAATAAATTACATTTTACAATATATTCACATAGTTGTTATTTTAAATTGTAATAATATCTCACAATATTACTGTTTTTACTGTATTTTTTTTTTAAATCAAATAAATGCATCTTTGGTGAGCATGATTGACTTCTTTCAAAAACATTAAAAAATCGTAATGATTCCAAACTTTTGTCCTGTAGTGTATGTCTGCATTCTTTTTTGCCCAAAAATTGAAATAATAAAACAAGAAATTATTTTAATTTATTTTGCGTAAAGAAAATGTATCATAGCATTCAGATTTTTGTGTTGTATTTTTTGAGAAAATTATTATTATTATATCACAAATATAGTAATCACCATTTGAAAGGGAAATGCGCCTAATTGTCATGAAAATGGTTAAATTGTGCAAAATATAATTTCCTATTTTTGGGTGAAGTATGACCCAGACATAACTGAATATCATAACTGAAAATCCCCAATTAGAGGTAATTATTGAAAATGTATTAAAAAAAGTTAAAATGAGAAACAAATGGTAAATCATTGTGAATTTTAAACTGGCCTTTGTAGCTATTCTGGGATGTTTTAAACTACAGGATGTGATTTAGAAAGATAAAGACTGTGAGCTCGAGCTGTTCGGTGCTTTACTATCTGTCACCTTCTGTCAACTCTGATATTTACAGGATGTTCAGAGGTCAAAGGTCAGAGGTATGCAGTCAGGTTGGGCTTTTATAGATTATTTTGCCAATGCTTTATACAAATGAGTTCTGATTCTCTGAAAACAAACGATCAGTGTAAGTGAATACAGTTTTCCAACAAAGATACAGTATATCTATATACTGCAGCAAATATTTGCCCTCCTCTTTGCAGTTTTTAGGGGTAGCTTCTGGATTTGACAGAACAGGAACGTCTATATTTATATTTCTAATTTTAAGATTCATTTTGAGTGTTTTTTTTAGATCTACTTTTCTGAGGGACTGATCTTACTGCTCAAAATGATTCTTTTCACAGTAACTTGGGAAGTGTGTATAAATGCAATGTCAACACATAAGCTTTTAAATAATTAAACACAAACACTAAAATCATACAGTCTTACATTCCATATAAAAAGAAGAGGTAGTTGCAGAAAATGTAAAAAAAAAAGAAAAACAAATGTAATGCTTTAGTTGATCCTTTCAAAGATTATGTATTTTGTTTGAGGTTCTCATGTCTTTTAGGCTTCATGTATTAAATTATTCAAAGCAGCAACACTGTTGCCATAAATAGATCAGGAAAAAAAACAGGTTTATGAATAGTTTGTTAGAATTTTTATTTTGTATCATCTGTTCTGTATCAGCCTTTTTAATTTTAATAATAGTGATTTTATCAAGCACTTAATTTCTAAGCTGTTGATCTGTGTATATATATATATATACACTCACCTAAAGGATTATTAGGAACACCATACTAATACTGTGTTTGACCCCCTTTCACCTTCAGAACTGCCTTAATTCTACGTGGCATTGATTCAACAAGGTGCTGAAAGCATTCTTTAGAAATGTTGGCCCATATTGATAGGATAGCATCTTGCAGTTGATGGAGATTTGTGGGATGCACATCCAGGGCACGAAGCTCCCGTTCCACCACATCCCAAAGATGCTCTATTGGGTTGAGATCTGGTGACTGTGGGGGCCATTTTAGTACAGTGAACTCATTGTCATGTTCAAGAAACCAATTTGAAATGATTCGAGCTTTGTGACATGGTGCATTATCCTGCTGGAAGTAGCCATCAGAGGATGGGTACATGGTGGTCATAAAGGGATGGACATGGTCAGAAACAATGCTCAGGTAGGCCGTGGCATTTAAACCATGCCCAATTGGCACTAAGGGGCCTAAAGTGTGCCAAGAAAACATCCCCCACACCATTACACCACCACCACCAGCCTGCACAGTGGTAACAAGGCATGATGGATCCATGTTCTCATTCTGTTTACGCCAAATTCTGACTCTACCATCTGAATGTCTCAACAGAAATCGAGACTCATCAGACCAGGCAACATTTTTCCAGTCTTCAACTGTCCAATTTTGGTGAGCTCGTGCAAATTGTAGCCTCTTTTTCCTATTTGTAGTGGAGATGAGTGGTACCCGGTGGGGTCTTCTGCTGTTGTAGCCCATCCGCCTCAAGGTTGTGCGTGTTGTGGCTTCACAAATGCTTTGCTGCATACCTCGGTTGTAACGAGTGGTTATTTCAGTCAAAGTTGCTCTTCTATCAGCTTGAATCAGTCGGCCCATTCTCCTTTGACCTCTAGCATCAACAAGGCATTTTCGCCCACAGGACTGCCGCATACTGGATGTTTTTCCCTTTTCACACCATTCTTTGTAAACTCTAGAAATGGTTGTGCGTGAAAATCCCAGTAACTGAGCAGATTGTGAAATACTCAGACCGGCCCGTCTGGCACCAACAACCATGCCACGCTCAAAATTGCTTAAATCACCTTTCTTTCCCATTCTGACATTCAGTTTGGAGTTCAGGAGATTGTCTTGACCAGGACCACACCCCTAAATGCATTGAAGCAACTGCCATGTGATTGGTTGATTAGATAATTGCATTAATGAGAAATTGAACAGGTGTTCCTAATAATCGTTTAGGTGAGTGTATATAGAAAAAATGTTTTGTTGCATTCTGATTGAATCACCAAAGAATGGGGAGCTGTTTTCTGTTCAATATAGAACACTTCCATTTGAAGTTTGCAATTTTTATTTAAAATCAACATGAACTCAAATGAATCCTGTTTACTTTCTTAATCTGTTTTTGATGTGAACGATTTGTTATTGCAAAGGAATTTTTTTTCTTCTTTTTGGATGACGTTTGGATTTCATCTTGTTTTTCAACCCATAACATCCATTTCATGGTCTAATCAAGATTTACATTTTTACAATGATCATTTTACATTTCTAATTTTTTTTCTCTTTAAGTATGTTGTAGGCTGCTTAAAAATATGTTCTATTATGGAAGTAAAATGGGTTGTGAATACCATTTCATGTTGACTTCAAATGCAACGTGAGAAGTAGTTTGGCAGATGTGTATTAAAGGAATAGTTTACCCAAAAATAAAATAAATTATCCCATTATTTTCTCACCCTCAAGCCATCCTAGGGGCCCTATCATACACCCGGCGCAATTTTTTGCTAGTTTCAGCCCGACACACTTATCATTTTCACGTCCTGCTCCACGTTGCTTAAATAGCAAATGCACTCGCGCCATCTGTTCACCCAGGTGTGTTCAGGAGCATCGTTGGTGTGTTGCTATTTTGAGGAACTGAAAACGACTGCGACATTGACCAACACAAACCTGCTCTAAAGTCAATAGTGCAGTATTTTTTGTGTTATTTAAAGCAGGGGTTTTTCAAACTTTATGATGCCAAGGACCCCCAAATATGATGAACCTTTTATGAGGGACCCCCTTCCTAAAATCCATCTATATATTTTTATGTATGAAAAAACATTTAAACTGTTAGATAAATAGTAAGTGTGACATTATAAATACAACAAACTTAAATTGGCTGTACTTAATGTTGAATGTATAAACCTGAAGAAGAACATTTTCAATTAATAATTATTTGTAGTTATGGTACACTGCCTTACAACCCCAGTGAGCAAGATAAAGGGGACTATAGTGAGAAAAACTCACTAGAAAGATACAAACCAAACATATACAATTCTGGAAAGTATGTATACGGCAAGAAAAGTGAGAAACATTTAGAAATGAAACAGTCAGAATGTTCGGTAGACTTCAACCATTTTTGCTTTGTCTTTTTATTCTCTGAAATTTTCTGGGGACCCCTTAGAACCTTAGGACCCCAGTTTGAAAACCCCTGATTTAAAGGGTGTGTTAGTAATATGAGCCTATAGGCGGGTCCACAACGCACGTACACTCTGCTTATTACGCACACAGGGACGCGCAGCAGCACACACACATTTTTAAATATGAAAAATAAAAGGATTCCTCTCTGGAGAAGCGTTCAGTCTTTCCTCCATGTAAACAGCGAATCCGCCATGGTGCAAGTGCAACTGGCTTTTAAAGGGAAAGGGAGATGAGACTCTGATTGGTTTATTGCACGTTACGCCCAAAACACACCCATGACTCATTAAGAGACTAGGGACAACCCTTTTGGACCATGTGCCTGGCGGGCAGATCGTTTTTTTCCGTCGTTAAACTAGCAAAAGTGGATTTGGACAATGCCCTAAGTGCACCTGCGCCGTGAGCTTCAGACCATGTGCTCAGATCGTTAAAATAGGGCCCTAGGTCTTCTTTCAGCCAAACACAATCAGAGTTATATTAAATAATATCCTCCATGAAGCTCCAAAAAGCGCATCCAAAAATACTCCATACAGCTCCAGGGGGTTAATAAAGCCCTTCTGAAATAAAGCGATGCGTTTTTGTAAGAAAAATAACCATATTTATAACTTTATAAACTATAATCACTGGCTTCCGGCAGTGTCCGTATGCACGTTCATGAGAAAGTCGAGTTCTGGAGGAAGGGTGACCTCTGACCTCTCTAAATTATGGGTGAACTATTCCTTTAATATCCTAATAAAAGTCAGACTGCATTTGTTATGAAGAAATGTAATTAGGCCTATGTCCCATTCAATGTTTGTTAAAGTTGTTTCTGTGCTATCATAGATTTTTGGCCACTGAAACAAACATTTCTGAATCACCAAAGCAGAAAAAAAGACTATTTAATATAGAAATTTGCATTTTTCCTTTTGCAATTTTCATTTAAAGTCAACATGAACTCGAATGAAACCCAATGCACTTTCTTAATGTGTTTTTAATGTGAACAATTTGTCAATGTTATTGTACATCTGTGCTATTGTACATACATATATCTGTGCATTTGGGAGGAAAAGTAAAGATTCTTTCATTTGAGAGAAACATTTCTCGTAACAGTCTGATCCACAAATCATGAGTTTGCAAATAAATTTACTAGCAACACCAAGTTTGCGTTCTCGTCCTTTTGCAAACGCTATAACGAAGTCTCCACACAGGGTCCGTTACGGTGCAGTGAATGGTGGTCATGGCCGAGGCAGCCCTCGTTGCGGTGGATAATCAGTACGGGAAAATACAGCGCGTCCTGATAGGCCGGAGGAGAAGGTGGGCTCTCCTCATTGGCAGACTGTTCGGCCAGACATCGTGTGCTTTCCGTTGGGCAGCTGGGGTCGTTTAGGCTACTACTGTGACTTCGCCAAAGGCAGCTGCGGCGTGAGCCGTACAAACGTCCCAGCGAGAATCGGCTGCTACTGAAGGGTAAGCGCGGGCTGCCGCTGTTGCAGATGCTCAACGCGCTGCGCGAGAAAATCGACGAGCTGCTGATGGAGCGGTGGCAGCGCTCGCAATTCTGCCGGTATCCGCCGAAGCCGCTTCCGCCGGCCGCGCCGATCCCGCGGGGCGAGAACGTGTTGCAGCTGGACTGCTGTGCCAGATCCATTAGCACGGCCTCGGAGTAACTGGGAACAAGCTGTTGGTTGGAGCGAATGTGCCACTCGAGCTCTGTGCTGTCGATGGTGTTTACCCGCGGGATGTGGCGGCAAAACGGCCTCTCGTCCAGCGGCGTAACGGCGACATAGTCAAAACCAAAAAGCTTCTCCACGTGATAGTGAAGGTACGCCGTGCGATACTCCGTCAGCACCCGCAACGGCCACGATAAAGTCAGCGCTGCCGCCAACCAGAAGCTACACTGCGACGCATACCAAGGCAAGCGATCCGGATCTGCATATGCAAGCACGTATTCCTTGAACTCAACGTTTTTGAGGTGCATTCCTTCACGCGCTTCCATATAATCATCCAGACCTTCGTTCTCGGTGAAGAACCGTGCTCTTTGCGTCAGGTAGGAGTTCTCGGACTCGACATTAGCGAAACTAAAGCACTTGGTGAAACGCAGCTTGGTCACTGGAAAGCTCTCCAGACCTGTGAGGTGCTTGGAAATGTCCTTAACCCCGCAGTTCCCGTAATCAAACTCGGCCTCTGCGACGTGCGTGTTCACGCGCTCGTGGTAAACCTGCGTGGTCGTGTAGGCGTCTCCGTTGCGGTAGCGAGTGACTTGCCTCGTCCGGCGTATGTAGTGGTAACTAATGGCCTTCCACCAGATGCACGGCGTGGCTTGCTGCATGCGATGCACGCGCTCGGCAATGCTCTCCAGGTCTACTTTAAACTGAAGTTCGTTGCGTGAGTAACAATGCCAACACTCCACTAGGTAAACCACGTAGAGCATGACGAGGAAGGCCACTGGGATGTAGATGTAGCCGTTGGAGCAGGGGCTGTCGTGGTACATCATGGACTTGCCCTTGAAGGCGCTGTCGAAGGAGAGGCGGGTGACCTTCGTGACCTGGCACCAGGTCATCGCGATCACACAGCAGTACATTAGCAGTGACAGAAGGAGGCATTTCCAGTGCGAGTCACGACACAAGGACTTGCTCAGGGACTGCTTCGAGGGTCGTTGCTGTGAAGATATAAACGATAAAAAGGAGAGGTGAAAAAACGCTCTGGAGAAATGCTAAATAGATCTGTGGCACTTTTTCCCATAGGAAAACTTCAAGAAAGCATGTGAATGTGGTGTACACTCTAAGGCCCTGTTTACACCTGGTATTAAGATGCGTTTTGGTCGATCGGATCACAAGTGGACAATGCTAAATACAGGTGTAGACAGGGTCTAAAACGTTTTGAGCTTGCCCACTTTCGACCACTTCCAGAGGTAGTCGAAACAACACAGTCGAAAGCAACCGGATTGCTTTCGTAGTGTAAACGCTCATGTGGAAATACACACGAACAGCCACTAAAAGACGCCTACTCTCCGCCTACTGACCTAACGTGTAAACATTATGGGAAGCGCTCTAGCCAGATGGGAATTAAACTTTGTTGGCTGGAGACCCAAGTTTGGTTTGAAGATGAAAAATGTACCAAGCACGATTTTCTCTCACCATTCCTGATTTCTAACACACACTCACAGCGTTCGGCTGCTCTTGCATCTGTCAGAGCAGAAACGAAAGCTGATGCTCTCCGTGTGTTTTTCTGTCGTGTCCTGGTGTGTTCATATGTAAATTGCGTGAGCTTATTTTGCCCATTAGATGGAAAGATCTGAAAAAGCCCATACATTTACCCGCCCATAGACCCTCCCCTCGAAGAAATCAGGACAGAAGTGGATGAAAGTGGACAAAAGAGACAGATTAAAACACCAGGTGTAAACGGGAATGTGTCTCCCTCGTCTTCTTGTGATCCAAACGACCAAAACACATCTTAATACCAGCTGTAAAATAAAGGTTCTTCATTGGTGTTTATGGTTCCATGAAGAACCTTTAACATCCACGAAATCTTTCCATTGCACAAAAGGTTCATGACAGTGGGAAAAATAAAAATAAAAAATTTCACACTAAGAAAAAATGGTTCTTTTCAGAACTGTTCAGTGAAAGATTCTTTGAGGAACCAAAAATGGTACTTCTATGGCATCACTACGAAAACCACCTTTTGGAAACTTTATTTTTAATAAGGCGTTGTGTGTAACATTACTAGACTCCATTCATCACTTTCTCAGCATAGCACTGAAGTCCTTATTCATGCTTTGGTAACATCACGGATTGACTATTGCATTTGTCTTTCATTTGGTGTTCCTGAAAAACAACTTCACCAACTGCAGTTAATTCAAAAGGATTATTACACATTCATGTACTTCTGACACCTATTCTAACTACACTGCTCATCTACAAAGCTCTTCATAATTTGGCTCCTCTTTATCTATCAGACCTTCTTCAACTATACATTCCTTCATGTTCTTTTGCAGACTTATTGACCGTTCCAAAGTTAAGTTCTTTCAGTTCTAGGGCGTTTAGTTGTGCAGCGCCGAAATTATGGAATTCTTTACCATTGCATAATCGCCAGCTAGAATCTATTTCCCAGTTTAAAACTCAGATTAAAATGTATTTGTTTAGAATAGCTTTTATTGACTTGATTGTTTGATTTGTATGTTTTGTTTTTATATTGCTTTGCATTTTATTGATTTGCTTTTATGCTGTAAGGTGTCCTTGATTGCCTTGAAAGGTGCCTATAAATAAAAGCTATTATTACTATCAATATTATTGACTCTTGGGATAAAAGGATCTGCTTGTAGAAAATCCAGTCCAGGATTTAATGTTCTCCCCTTTTGCTAGAAGGTATTTGTTCGAGCTGTGATATATCAAGGGTTAATTTCCTCATTCAAGACACCATAAAACCAAAATTTACAATTCTTATTTTTTTATGGAATATTGCAGTATTTATTATAAATGATTTATCCGTGCACATCATTCTTTTTTTTTAATTCATGCACTCTTGTAATCTTTAATCAAAATAACTTCCCCTCCCTCTTGCAGCTTCTCTTCTCTGATGACGAGGGCGGGGCAACCTGTCACTCACATGAGATCCACCAATAGCAAACCACAACCATCCAATCAATTCCCCACGGACAAAATCAAGCCCCGCCCTACATTTGTTCTTGTTTGAGAAGCAGTTTCACTCGGTTATACTTCACAATAGGGGTGAAAATACGATTGCAACTTCTTTTTCATCAGAAGCCATTGTGGAAGTAGCAGACCAGCAGTGGCACTGGTTTTAGGTGGTTGTTGCATGCATTTAAAGTAAGTTTGCTTCATATTTTTTATGTTTTGGATTGTCTGATTGTATAGTATTTAAGTTCTGTGATAGTCTGTGGTATGTTCTATGGTTGTTAGCTTCCTTTTTTGCATTTATTTGCTCATGTAATCACATTACTGTAGTTCAAACAGTAGAGCATGACGCTAGCAACGCCAAGGTCATGGGTTCGATTCCCGGGGATACAACTGATCAAACATATAGCATGAACGTAAGTGACTTTGAATAAAAGCATCAGCCAAATGCATAAATGTAATGTAAAATATGTATGTGTTACCCTATTTTGTAGAATTTGTTCTTGTAACTTGTATTTGTATATTCCATCTGATATGTTATACTCTTTCTGCTTGTTTTTTATTGTTTAATTGTAGAAAACCAACTTCACTGCCACCAGCAAACAGTCAAATGGATTTCATCACGTGTGTTTCCAATCTCACCCTCTCTAACTTGGTGAACCTACAACCTACCTACACCATTACCATACAGACTTGGACTCTTTTGACAGTAAGTAACCACCTAGCAACCACCCAGCACACCCTAGCAACCAGGGTTGAGTTCAATTCGGAATTCTTTTTAGTTTCCATTTCGATTTGAATTAAGAGTTTGGAATGCAAGGAAGTATAGAAAGAGTAATAAAGCTAATTTTTACTTTAAACTTTGAATATGGGCTTCTTTTATCTGTCATGCCGAACAAGCTTCTCATGTTTTTACTGTGCTGTTTCTTGAGTAAGTGATTGCATGCCTGTCTTATGCCCTTAACATGGCAGATGGCATTAAATAATTGATCATGTTCTTCCATAATTATCCGCTGTACCTTTTACCACGGCTCTGGAGCCCTTCGCTGCTGGAGCTCTCAGCAGGAACCAGAGCACTTATGACAAGTAGCCCTTATGAAGTATTTCTCAGCCATTAATATACAATGCAATTAGTTTTTTGGTATTTGAGTTTCCTCACATTCTTTCAAGTATGTCAGAAATTTGATCAATAGTCAAGTCATGATCAAGTCACTGAGGGACCAATGAATTTGAGGTTGTATGAGGAGATGTGCAGAAAAAAGATTGTTTTTTTTTAAACATAATGATATTGATGAAGGGCGTAGGTTTACATTAGTGGGCACACAATGGAGCTGAGGGTTTTTGCATTTATAATAGACTTTTGCCTGCAATTTTATGTCATCTTAAGCCTTTATTTATAGATATCGTAGCTAACAGACTCATAAAAGGAGCTTTTTATGTCAGTATGTTCCTGAGACAATAATTACACTATCTGGATTATGTATTTAGCTTTCTGTACTTCATGATATAATATCTAAACATTCATACATTGATTACAAAGTGCATTTCTTATAAGGATATTTTTTTATAATTACCATATTCAATGTATCTTTGTTATCTTTTATGTCAAATACTTTAATAATTTAATAAATGAATTCAGAATAATCAGAATAATGAGATACTATAGGCTGTTTATAATAAAATGATCAAAGCAGCTATTTTCTACACTGCTGCATCTGACATGGCATTTGTTTATTCACACAGACTGTTTAATGCTCAAATGTGTCATAAATGTATTTACCAGGGTTTTTCTTTTGTCTTAAAAAGTCTTCATTCGCCCTTACACAAATTAAGGCCTTAAAACAATCTTAAAAGTCTTAAATTCTCAAAGTCATGGCATTAAATGTTGCATGCATTGCAAAAAATGAATATCTTCCTTAGTATTTTTGTCCTGTTTTCCAAAAAAAATATCTAGACAAGTTTAAATCAAGATACATTTACTTGAGATGCAAATTCAAAACAATTAAGTCTTGAAAAATTTACAAAATTGAATCAAATTAAGTAAGATTATGCTCAAAACAAGAACAAATATCTGTCAAAATTTCTACATTAAGCTGATTTTTCTGAGCCCATTGGCAGACATTTGTTCTTGTTTTAGTCATAAACTTCATTTTGATAAAGACTTAATATTTTATGTCATTTTACATCTGAAGTAAATGCATCTTGAGTTAGAAATCTTTAGACATCTGTACTGGGAAAAAAGAAAAATACTGAGGAAAAACTACATTTTTTTGCAGTGTGATCAGAAGGTACAGTAAAAGATACATTATATTGCCAAAAGTTTTGGGACGCCTGCCTTTACATGCACATGAACTTTAATGACATCCCATTCTTAATCCGTAGGGTTTAATATGGAGTCGGCTCACCCTTTGCAGCTATAACAGCTTCAACTCTTCTGGGAAGGCTTTCCACTCGGTTTAGGAGTGTGTTTATGGGAATTTTTGACCATTCTTCTAGAAGAGCATTTGTGAGGTCAGGCACTGATGTTGGACGAGAAGGCCTGGCTCGCAGTCTCCGCTCTAATTCATCCCAAAGGTGTTCTGTCGGGTTGAGGTCAGGACTCTGTGCAGGCCAGTCAAGTTCCTCCACACCAAACTCGCTCATCCATGTCTTTATGGACCTTGCTTTGTGCACTGGTGTGCAGTCATGTTGGAACAGGAAGGGGCCATCCCCAAACTGTTCCCACAAAGTTGGGAGCATGAAATTGTCCAAAATGTCTTGGTATGCTGAAGCATTAAGAGTTCCTTTCACTGGAACTAAGGGGCCAAGCCCAACCCCTGAAAAGCAACCCCACACCATAATCCCCCCTCCACCAAACTTTACACTTGGCACAATGCAGTCAGGCAAGTACCGTTCTCCTGGCAACTGCAGAAACCCAGACCCGTCCATGGGATTGCTAGACAGAGAAGCGTGATTGGTCACTCCAGAGAACACGTCTCCACTGCTCTAGAGTCCAGTGGCGGCGTGCTTTACACCACTGCATCCCACGCTTTGCATTGCACTTGGTGATGTAAGGCTTGGATGCAGCTGCTCGGCCATGGAAACCCATTCCATGAAGCTCTCTACGCACTGTTCTTGAGCTAATCTGAAGGCCACACGAAGTTTGGAGGTCTGTAGCTATTGACTCTGCATAAAGTTGGGGACTTCTGCGCACTGTGACCCTCAGCATGCGCTGACCCCGCTCTGTGATTTTACGTGGCCTATCACTTCGTGGCTGAGTTGCTGTTGTTCCCAATTGCTTCCACTTTGTTATAATACCACTAACAGTTGAGCGTGGAATATTTAGTAGTGAGGAAATTTCACGAATGGACTTATTGCACAGGTGGCAACCTATCACGGTACCACGCTTGAATTCACTGAGCTCCTGAGAGCGACCCATTCTTTCACAAATGTGAAAATTGCCTAGTGCTTGATTTTATACACCTGTGGCCATGGAAGTGATTGGAACACCTGAATTCAGTGATTTGGAGGGGTGTCCCAATACTTTTGGCAATATAGTATATTTACATATGAGCTTTTTTTAGTAGAATGAATTAAAAAGTAACGGATATCTGTTGGAAGATGTATTTTCAAACTCTGAAGTGTTTCTCCCTAAACATTTACATGTAGAGAACATATTGATGTATTGTGTTCCCTTACATTTTCTTTACTTGGTCTTAAAAAGTCTTAAATCCTGAAATCCTGTTTACACAATAATTGTATAATTTTATGAATTTATTGTAATTTTAAATCCAAAGTATATAACTTATAGATAAATTGTGAAAACGCTCTATCATGACAAAAAGTTTAAGGTTTCTCTGATGGCTCTTTTTATTTACACAGAACCAAGCAGCATCAGAACAGTGTTTAATAGGACAGAGGCAGGTCATGTTATACTCATTACAGTTTAGGCCCACAAGATCATGACAAAAATCATTATTGAGCTTGATATTGTACTCATGACTATTAATGTGGATTAATAGAATACATTTTTGTCTGTGGGGAAACAGCACACCATACACAGACAAAACAAGCTGAGAAATAACTATATTGTGATATATACAGTGGGGAGAACAAGTATTTGATACACTGCCGATTTTGCAGGTTTGCCCACTTACAAAGCATGTAGAAGTCTGTAATTTTTATCATAGGTACTCTTCAACTGTGAGAGACGGAATCTAAAACAAAAATCCAGAAAATCACATTGTATGATTTTTAAGTAATTAATTTGCATTTTATTGCATGACATAAGTATTTAATACATCAGAAAAGCAGAACTTAATATTTGGTACAGAAACCTTTGTTTGCAATTACAGAGATCATACGTTTCCTGTAGTTCTTGACCAGGTTTGCACACACTGCAGCAGGGATTTTGGCCCACTCCTCCATACAGACCTTCTCCAGATCCTTCAGGTTTCGGGGCTGTCGCTGGGCAATACAGACTTTCAGCTCCCTCCAAAGATTTTCTATTGGGTTCAGGTCTGGAGACTGGCTAGGCCACTCCAGGACCTTGAGATGCTTCTTACCGAGCCACTCCTTAGTTGCCCTGGCTGTGTGTTTCGGGTCGTTGTCATGCTGGAAGACCCAGCCACGACCCATCTTCAATGCTCTTACTAAGGGAAGGAGGTTGTTGGCCAAGATCTCGTGATACATGGCCCCATCCATCCTCCCCTCAATATGGTGCAGTCGTCCTGTCCCCATTGCAGAAAAGCATCCCCAAAGAATGATGTTTCCACCTCCATGCTTCATGGTTGGTATGGTGTTCTTGGGGTTGTACTCATCCTTCTTCTTCCTCCAAACACGGCGAGTGGAGTTTAGACCAAAAAGCTCTTTTTTTGTGTCATCAGAGCACATGACCTTCTCCCATTCCTCCTCTGGATCATCCAGGTGGTCATTGGCAAACTTCAGATGGGCCTGGACATGCGCTGGCTTGAGCAGGGGGACCTTGCGTGCACTGCAGGATTTTAATCCATGACGGCGTAGTGTGTTACTAATGGTTTTCTTTGAGACTGTGGTCCCAGCTCTCTTCAGGTCATTGACCAGGTCCTGCCGTGTAGTTCTGGGCTGATCCCTCACCTTCCTCATGATCATTGATGCCCCACGAGGTGAGATCTTGCATGGTGCCCCAGACCGAGGGAGATTGACCGTCATCTTGAACTTCTTCCATTTTCTAATAATTGCGCCAACAGTTGTTGCCTTCTCACCAAGCTGCTTGCCTATTGTCCTGTAGTCCATCCCAGCCTTGTGCAGGTCTACAATTTTATCCCTGATGTCCTTACACAGCTCTCTGGTCTTGGCCATTGTGGAGAGGTTGGAGTCTGTTTGATTGAGTGTGTGGACAGGTGTCTTTTATACAGGTAACAAGTTCAAACAGGTGCAGTTAATACAGGTAATGAGTGGAGAACAGGAGGGCTTCTTAAAGAAAAACTAACAGGTCTGTGAGAGCTGGAATTCTTACTGGTTGGTAGGTGATCAAATACTTATGTCATGCAATAAAATGCAAATTAATTATTTAAAAATCATACAATGTGATTTTCTGGATTTTTGTTTTAGATTCCATCTCTCACAGTTGAAGTGTACCTATGATAAAAATTACAGACTTCTACATGCTTTGTAAGTAGGAAAACCTGCAAAATCGGCAGTGTATCAAATACTTGTTCTCCCCACTGTATCGTTATCGTGAAATAAAATTACTATTAATATAATTTGTGTCTAATGAGAGCAGTGCAGAATGTCAGTGAGCACGTGCAGAACTCTAGCGTCTTCAGCAGAATTCTTCTGCACTGGTGACTAATTTAAACGCCTTTGATTGGCCATTGCATTCATGTGCTCAACAGACACATCTGTGATTGTTTGTAATGCTCAATGCTGCAAAAAACACTTTAATTGCGACAGTCAATCAAAATTATATTGGGACGATTCAGTAGCCTCCCCTGATATTGATCAAGGAGTAACTTAACAACAGTTGCACAACATAAGAACATCTGTAAGTGCTGAAGTGTATTTAAATGCTGTGGTATGATCTGAAACAGACAAGATTTTCTTGAAATAAGTATTAATTAAAATTATTTTGCATGGTGGAATAAACCAAAATACACCCTGACCACGGTTATTATCATTAACTAAAACTAAAGTCATTAAAAAAATTCTTTACTTAAAATAAAATAAACAAACATATTTTAAAATATCTATTTTATTTCTTAAATATTTATTTTATTTAAAAATCAGTAAAATTTTTTAATTAAATTTTAAAAAAAAAGACTAATAAAAATGACAAAAATTACTAACAATGAAAAAAAAAAAAAAAAAAAAAAAAAAAAATATATATATATATATATATATAATTAAGAAACTAAAACCATTAAAAAAAATCTTTACTTAAAATAAAATAAACATGAAATAAAAACGTTTTAAAATATCCATTTTATTTCAGCCATTTAGTTTAAGTACTAAAATTAAATTGAAAATAGACATTAAAAATAAACTATAAGTAAATCACTGACAGCACATCTGGGTTAATCCTCCTCTAACTGATATGTGTGGTTGTGGTTAATGCCGAAACGTGGTTTACTACTAAACATCAGGGACCTCATTTTGCCTGAATGACTTTATAAGTTGAGCTAATTTGGTCTTTTGAATATGAATTACATGCTGTTTAATTTTGTAAACAGGTTATAGATATAAAAAAAATCCCTTTTCTTTGACTGCAAGTGTTCATGCACATCATTTGTAGGCACTTTGAAACGTAATTACAGATTAAAGAGCTTTCATTAACCCAGAGGAGAAGCACTTCTGAGGAAATGCTGATCAGCAGCCAAATGAGAGGAAAACAGTTCCTAACACACTGTCTTTCCAACTGTACGGAATCAGATCAAGCACTAGGGACGGGTTCAGCCCAAACCCCGAGGCTCTTTCAGTGAAGATATAGTGAGGATTGTCCTGTATATATTGGGACGTGTAAGCGAGGTGTCCCACTTTCACTCAGACTATTTTAGTGCTCTTGAGCTTGTCGTTTTAGTAACATGACATAACCAGTGATGGCTTTCTGGGGTTTAGATGCAGTCAGGACGGCCCTTGGTAACATGTTCCTTAACTTCATTGTATTGCCTAATCTCTGAATTTGAAAATACACAGTAAGATATTATTTGCGCTACTGTGAAAGACTCTGTTGGAACTAAAGTAAATTCAGGTCCCACTTTTTTCAGCAAAGTCATTATAAAAATATATGATAAATCATTACAAACAACTTAAATGTAACAACATTTATTGGGTGAATCTCATAAAAACATGCAGGTCATATTCACCCCAAAATGTATTTAAAAATATATATGTAAAATAATAATTTCTAATAAAATAATTTTGAAATACATTTTTGAATAATTTTATTTACATTATTTTCATAATCATATACACACAAATTTCAAAATTGAGAATATGATTTCTAAATGACAGAAATGGAAATGTGTAAACAAGGTGATCATTTTCATATGGATGCTAAATATTTCAAGGAAATTTTTAGCAGTATATTTTGAGCAAAATATTTTATTCTTTTGATTGTGTGGTGAAATATGACCATGATATATGAGTGTTTTTTTTTTTTTAATATTTACTCTACTACTGTCTGCTACTGCATTTGAACGTGTAAATGGTTTAAGATGGATATGAATCCTTGTGTATCTCCTCTCACTCACGTGCTCACACACACACACACACACACACACCCATGTTTGTGTCAATTAAACATTAATCGTAGTGCGTGCATTAGCTTCTCTATCTTGCCTTTGATGTGAAACATACAGAATAAAGACTATTCTCTCTCTTCTGTCGTGGTTTGTAACAAAGGTTCCCCCACATCGGATGAAACGCACACAATGGGAACGCGCGCGCCGCGCCGCGCCGCTGCTGAACTCACCGCTTCCCGCGGCGCGTCCGTCTGCTCGTGCAGGACATCAGCAGCACCGCTGTCAGTGACCGGAGCTGCTGGAGACATGATGAAGAAGAAGAAGATGATACTGGAGCATCACAGCCATGTGTCATCCATTACAGTCCATCTTCAGCGCGGCAGCATCCCGGCCACGAGATCATCAGCACAACACGCGCACTTTTGTGTCCTTAGAATCTGAGAGGAACAAAACACTTGCGGGATCGTTGCCCGTCCAGGCGACCGCGAGCATTTCTTGCTGCGTTGGAAATAAAAGAAGGCAATCTGACACTCGGCGAGAAGCAGAAATCATATGGAAATGAAGCAGCAGCGAAGCGCATGAACGCGGAACGAATGACAATGAGGCGCGGGATGAATCCACACGGACGCGCAGCTCAGATCCAGGTAACGGGGGCGAGAGAGAGAGAGGGAGAGAGAGAGAGAGGAAGAGAGGGAGGGAGGTGTTGTTTATCCATCCCAGTCTCTCTGCTGAGGATTGTACTTGACCTTGACTCTGTGCATGTGGTTCCCATCCCATTTCTGATATAAACGTACTAATGAAAATTATACTCAGCTTAGTTTCTGCTTAAAAACAAACATTTTATTTGTACTTTTTAAATAGAATATTAGCCAATTTGCATGTTCCCAATTCATCATCATTGCATTACAATATGTACCAGTAAAAAGTTTGGAAACATTACTATTTTTAATGTTTTTGAAAGAAGTCCATTATGCTCATTTTGATTTTAAGTAAAAAACAGTAATATTGTGAAATATTATTACAATTTAAAATAATGGATTTCTATTTTAATATACTTTAAAATATAATTTATTCCAGTGATCAAAGCTGAATTTTCAGCATCATTACTCCAGTCTTCAGTGTCACATGATGGCACAAAATACAAGAATATTAACTGTAAATAATGTGCAATGCAATCATATTTGCTAATTAGGGCGACTATTAATCTTTTTTCAACCTCAAAACATTTTGAATTCAACAGTTTGGCACAAAGGTTTTTTTTTTTTAGGAATATGTGTTTTTCCTCATGCAGTCATTGACAAACATGATCAAAGACGGCATTGTTGCCACCAAAGGGCATATGACCTGTTCATTTGATAATGAAATACCTGTGACAAACGTTATGGAGTTATTTGACATTTTAAATGTAAAAATTAGCCAATCAATCATAAATCACGCCTTTAAAGACAATCGAGTCTACGCCACCTGCTGGTCATTGATGGTACTGACCGTTCTGTTTAATGAAACGTCTCCAAACAATAAAGCACGATAGAAATTAACATAAAAGTGGATTTTTAAAATACAACATCTGTGCATTCATGTGCACGTGTGATGAATAGTTGTACTTCATTTAGACATACAGAACAAGTTATTAGTGGTATTTAATATGCAAAGCATGATAACAACACACTCTAAAAAAAAAAAAAATGCTGGGTTGTTTCAACGGTCAAACGGACGAACCCAACCGTTGGGTTTAAAAATGTAATTAAAAATGTAAACCAACGGTTGCGTTTGTCCGTTTTTGACCGTTGAAACAATAACCCAGCATTTTTTTTTAGAGTGCACCAATACAAAAGCCTATAGGCCAACTATTGTTTAATTTAACGTATTTCTGGTACACCAAAACTGGACAGACAAGTCAAAACACAATAGACAATGAATGAAAATTAGGCTTCATAATTTTCTCCTATGAAATTATTAGATGCAATATTGGAAACCCATAAATGTCCAGATTAAAGTTGTGTTGCAATTCAGGGACTTTAATAAAGCCTGTTCAAGTCACAGGTTGTTCAAGGAAGTTGTTAGGAGTCCAAAATAGAGAACAGGTTTGTAGTTAAGGTCTTTCAGGAGATTCCGTGTGTGTTTGGATTGGACTGGTAATGATATGGGTTTTTGCCACTCCCTGTGGGGAATTCCCACTGTAGACTGATTGAAAGCCGCGTTGACTCCGCCCACAAAACCGCTTCCCCATGTTAGGCTGCTTCACATTTACTGCCAGCATTCTCACAGCACTTTCATTAACTTACTGAGTTTGGCTGGTACACTTGAGCTCAACCTGAAACTTTACAAAACACACTTGACGTTAAAGAGCCATTGGGAAGTATCTTAGTCACCGGTGGTGGGATGAGAAACAAAAGCGAATGTCTCTGGTGTCATAATGTCACGGTGATTTTACTTTGTTTCATCATTACATTGCTACATTGACTATACGCATCGAAGCTTCGAAATGGCGCGAAGCGGCGGTGAGAAAGAACGCAAATTCGATGAAGAGTATCGGATTGACTCCGGAATCGAATCGATATCGATATCCAGAGAATACGGGAGATCGGACAGCTCTGAGGAGAAGGATAAACTCGGTACAGAAGAGCGATTGGACTCTGCATATGTCTCTTCGTCGTTAACAGTGGACAGTTTGGGGGATTTAATCGAAGAATGCAGCATTTCTGAATGTGAACGCGCGGCGGACTGTGAATACACTGAGGAGGAAGTGAATTTCCTAACCACTGTTACAGAAGATGGAGACACGTACGTTTACATTTCATTGATATGTTTCTGAAAGTTTAAATGAGTGTTTCAAATGTGTTTTGATGTCTAAATATGGGGTGTTTGTGAGTTTAATTAGGTTTAAGCAACACGATCCTGATTCAAGGGTGTTGTTGACAAGAACGCGCCGCGGAGTAATATTATTCAAAATATAACGCGTCCTATATGCCTTATTGTTTTTACAAAACGGATTCTACATAATACAAATTTTATGGAACATTTTATTTTAATCAACTTTAATGTGCAGATGTTTAGGTGTCATCCTTTCCTTGTCATATGTAATACGGCGAACATGTGGTTCGAATAACTATTTCTGATCCGTTTCCAGCCGTGTTAAACATATTTAAAATATATTGACAGCTATAACTGTTCACCATTTCAATGCAGATTGAAACAATGTTTTTTTTTTTTTTTTTTGCGTTGCATTGCATTGCATCGTTCTGTAATTTCAGTGACTATATTACCTCGCGGAAGGATTGTGCTTAATGCATGGATTTTTAACTGAAAAATAGTGTACTTCACCTTTTTAAGATGCATTCATTTTATACAAGCAGTAAGGCTCTTTAGGCTGTGCTGTATTGTGAATATAATCAAGCTCAAAGTGGTTACAGACTATATTTGTACCATATTGCCTAATTTAAATCAGTATCCAAGACTGGAACTCATTTATGATGTGTTTGTATTAATATATTCATAACAAAATGCTCTCTTTGTCGCTTAAAGTCCAAGGCTGATAGATAGATAGATAGATAGATAGATAGATATGGCATGGAGGTAACTTGAGGTCAGAAAGTGTGCAGGATGTTTCTTCAACCCTTCACAAACATTTAATGGCCTGGATTTAATTTTTAAGGTGTTTACTGTTCATTTATCAAATGTTATGATCATAAAGAGAGAATAGGAAGTCTTTATTAATCTGGATGAAAGTCCGTAGTATGTGTTTTCATGGTGAGCTCTCATAAATAAGGCCCATATAACGGTAAATTAAGATTGTATGTTTGAATAACAACCTTTATTCCTTTTGCAGAACAAGAGCAAACTAATTTATTTAAACTGAAGAAAAAAAAAAAAAAGAAATAATTAAAAAAGCTTATTTTTGTTTTTTTACGGTCATAAAATGTTGTTGGACATGAATCTAACACAAACATTTTTTTAAGTTGATTCATTTTCCAGCCGGTTTTGATTTGAGTGACACATTCTCATGTGACAGATGAAGTTTTGATTACAGTAGCAGGCTTTTCTGTTTTAACACTACAGTCAGTTAACAGACGTCTAGAAACTGGATCTGCCGTTTATGGCGCATGAGAAGAAAGCAGAAGTATGCAGTGGAATTCCCCTCGTCGGGCCAGAAAACACGCTCTGATGGCAGCTTTTTGGAAAGTGCAAAGCGTTTGTTTTAAACACACATTCGTGTGCTTTTTAATGCATATTTACCCCAAAAGAGCACGTCACGTAAACATGTTTATGCAAGCAAGCAGTGACCTTTACACCAGATCGTGGTTCAACCTGTAACGTATATGTGCAAAAGCATACGCAAACAAATGTCAGCCTGCTTTCATTTCTTCATTGGTTTTGACAGTGACAAACCAGGATGTCAATAAGATCATCGTGCATTTTGATGCATCTTGAATCATAGTGAGCTGCTATGGTTTACCTTTGGCCTGCTTTTGTTGCTCTTGCAAGAAAAAAAACTTTCCCTGAGTGTCATCAGAGTAAAGAACATGCTTATGAATGCCTAAAAGTAATATCAATGGCCATATGAAATCCCCATACAGTCCGGATAAGCAATGTCCCACCAATAATTCTTTGTATTTGAAAGCCGATAGCCGATTTTGGCCGATAAATCCAAATTTGACAGCCTGATTACAATGACCCAAGCACACAATTATAATGTTCTTATTATAATTTTATGTAGTCTATATGACAGACTTGCGCTGCACGTTGCACTCAACCGTATTTTCCTTATTGAAGTGATTTTCAATCATATTTCAAGCAATTCAAAACCATCATGGCAAACAGTGCACATCTGAAGTGCCTCAGCTGAAGGAAATAATCCATTATTTATCACTTTAACCCTCATCCTTCCCTCGGGTCATTTTGACCCGAAACTCATTTTTAAATTTTTAATAGAATTTTTTTTTTTCATTTTTAAATTGAGTGTTCATCGGAGTGGTTCAAGACCTTTTGTCGCACTTGAACCACGAATACACAAAAAATTGACTGGATTCGAGGAGTTTATGTGGTTGAAATTTAAAAAAGTAACAAATCCTTCCCTCACGGGTCAATTTGACCCCCAAAGGAATGAATGGAATGCGAGGAATGCTTTAGTACACATAGAAAAACCTAAAAATGCTCAAAATTCAAACTCAAAAAAGCTAAAACTTTACAAAAAAAAAAAAAAAAACTTATGTCTACATGTGTATCTGAATGCATACTGAAGAACTGACTTTAGGACCCAGCGGAAGAGTTAAACTTAATTTGAATTTAAGTTGAACGAATGTGCTGAAAATGATTATTTATTGATTAAAGTCTAGTAATTTAACGGTAAATAAAATATAAAAAATAACCAAAAATCTCCAAAAAAATATTATTAAAATGAAATGAGTTTTCTGGACAAAAAAAAAATTAAGTATAATTTTAGAGCTTCGGGTCATTTTGTCCCGTGAGCGAAGGATGAGCACATTTTCTTATTGGGCCGATAACAAAAACATTAAAAATGAACATGTATCAGCCGATACCGATATGATGGCCAATATATCATGCAATGCTAGTTGTTCACCCAAAAAATGAATCTTTTACAGTAAGTTTCAAGTGTTTTTTATCTTACAATACACTCTCAGAAAAATGTGTAAATGTTATATCTTTAAGGCTTTTACACCCCTAAAAGTTGCATATTAGTATCTTAGAACCTTTTAGGGGTAAAAAAGGTACAAATACGTCCTTTTAAGGGCACTGCCCCAGTGATAAGCAATTTTTGCACATATTTTAACTTTACATCTAAATAATTATTCACTGAAAAAAGCTACAGCGGTGGGGAAGATTTCTGCGATTCCATTTTGGTCAGCCATCAGAAGACTTGAAATGGATTCTTTTTTATGATACTTTATAGTGCTTTTTTGTAGCTTTATTCACCAAAAAGCAGTGTAATCACTTCAAAATCTCTCCTTAGGTGGAATAAATTGACAAAAATGTTCATCTGTAGGTGAACTAAACCTGTTAATTTCACATGCAGCGAAACAATATGAATCATGATCGTTTTACCACAATCAGATTGATGTTCTAACATTATTTACATGCTGAAACCACTTGCTTCTACCTGTTTCCTTCTGGCTTACTGTAAAAGTAAAGGCTAGGTTATCGCATGTGTGGAAAGTAGCTGAGAAATTGCACACCTGCGAGGAAATATACCGGCTGGAGGATGGGGAAAAAGACAATGAGTGTGCATTAAATCATGCTTCTGCATACATCATTTACTGGCTGCTTGTGACTCAGATGTGAATTAAGCAGATGAAAGGAAACGTTTCATGCAACCAGTCAAAAATGTGCTTTGGTCATATTTTACCCCAAAATCAAAAGGAAAAAGTATTTTGCTTTATTGGAGAAATGTCATCATTTTTTGGGGATTTAATGTGACCTGAATGTGTTTTCACTCAACTACGAATCTCAGTATTCATGTCTTCACATATCTCACCTTTGTTTTAAATCTTTCTTGTAACTGCAAGACCTGAAAGGTTTTATCATATGATCTCTGATATGAATGCTCTAATAATGCACAAAACTTCCAGTGTTGCACAATGGCTGAATGCCTCTGCGAACCGCCGTCAGCGACACTTTTGTGTGACATATTTCTCAGTATCGTCCGACCTATTTTTTTTTTTTTCCATCACACGTTGTGAAATGTGCTGCTTTTAGACTGCGGTTTGCTTGATAGTTCCTTCCCTTTACCGTTGGCTCTGCTTCATCTTTCGACCAGCATTTTAACTGGCATTAACTTGCGTGTCTGCTTGTTTTCCCAGGATTCTCCATTTGGCCATAATCCATGAAGAGAAATGCTTTGCACACCAGTTGATAGATCTGTTTCCTCCAGAGCTGATGGATATTCAGAACAACTTGTATCAGGTATCAGATTCGCCACACAATTGCATAACAAGTTTCTCATGCAAGTTGATGCATTCGAAGGATTTATGAGCAATTTCCACAGAAATCCGTTCTGCTCGTGTTTCATGAATTGCCCTGAAGGAATAGAAAAACTGTATGAATGTTGTAATGAGTTTGCTTATTTTTTGTTTCCCCTTTGAGGGGAAACTCCCCGAGCACGTATCTAAGAATGATGGGGGTTTATTACACTCGTTTGACAGCCTCGGTTTCAATTGTTATTTTGAAATTTGGGGTTTATCCTGTGACAACAGACGAGGGGCTTTCTGGAGAAACCCCCTGCTTATGATTGTTATAGCTCAAAATGAAGTATTTATTGACTTTTTGTTGGCGTTTTGGTAGAAGGAAGCGGTAACGTGGCCAAGTCAACAAATTGATTAATATTCTCACTCATGGAAACTTGGAAATATCAATGAATTACCCTCTGATGCATTAGAAGTTGTTTTAACCATTCAGGGTGTGATGTTACACCTAAAATAACCACAGGTGATTACTCACAAACTCAATATGGAAATCTGTGGACAGATGCATAACGCACACATAATTCATTTTGGGGAAAGAACATGATTATATTCTTGCTTTGAAGTAAATAGAAACATTAAGGGGTTTTCTTTGCTAAGAATTCATCCATTAGTGTAAAATAGTGATTTCCAGGCCTGAAAATACCATGGAAATTATTAAAATCCCACTGGGATAAACAATGTTTATAGTTTTGCCATGCTGCTCTAAAATATTTAATCATAAATCTTTATTAGAAAGGCAGTAGCTATTTGCACTGTTAGGGGAATAACCGTTTACGACCCAAGACCAGTTGTGAAGAATGAAGAGTCAGGAGTGCAATTAATTAAAGAAAAATTTACTGAAGAATAGTTTGCAGTTTCATCAGCAGAAGCCAGCTTCAAGTCTCACAAGGAGTTCGTAGGCCGCGCTCCCTCTCTACCAGATTTTCGTACATACAATTTCTCAACAGTTATACTCTTTTCAAGGTCTAGCTACGTCATTACAGCAGGTTGAATGATTCTGATTGGCTAAGAGAAAATAGACAGTCATGGTAAATTTCCACATGTTGTCAGTTAATCAGATTCACGTGTCCATAGATCACTTGTTGACCTTTTCACCCCGGAATTAGGCAGGTAGTGACCTTCCAGGTCTGGAGCAGGCGCCAGCTTGTCCAGAACAACATACTGTCACTCTCCCTAGGATGCCCGTTGTACACCTTCAATACTGATCTGTAACACAGAATACTACACACATACAGCTCCAGTTCTGACCAGAAAGTTTCCCAAAACATACTGATAACATGTGCTTTCTCTCAATAAGAGCTAAAGACAGTATTCACCATAATTCTTTAGTGTTTCAGTAAAAGAAAATATAAAATGAGGAAAATATAAAATAAAATGAAAGTCAAATCCATATTTCATCTCTGGAAGCCGGGCTAAGTGAATAAGCACTGTTACTGCACTCCTGGCATGTTAGGGGTGTGTGATACCTCCAAAATCCAAACACACAACAACATGTTGTGCTATCAAGTGTTTAGCGACACATCACACATCCCTAGGCCAGACCCTCAGTCACTCATCAGAGACCAACTACAAACTTTAGAAAACATATATGAAGAAACAATAAACAATCAGTGGTTCTCTTGATTAATTAATATCATAACTGGAAAGAATAATTAAAAGTCATTATAATAATGTAGGAGGATAAATATTGATTAATTTGATTATATTGAAGTGGATGGTGATTTCAGAATCCGCACCCTTCAGCACTCAGTGAAAATGCCCATAGATTCTATTTACACTCAGTGAAAATGCCGATAGATTCTATTTACACTCAGTGAAAATGCCCATAGATTCTATTTACACTCAGTGAAAATGCCGATAGATTCTATTTACACTCAGTGAAAATGCCCATAGATTCTATTTACACTCAGTGAAAATGCCCATAGATTCTATTTACACTCAGTGAAAATGCCGATAGATTCTATTTACACTCAGTGAAAATGCCCATAGATTCTATTTACACTCAGTGAAAATGCCGATAGATTCTATTTACACTCAGTGAAAATGCCCATAGATTCTATTTACACTCAGTGAAAATGCCGATAGATTCTATTTACACTCAGTGAAAATGCCGATAGATTCTATTTACACTCAGTGAAAATGCCGATAGATTCTATTTACACTCAGTGAAAATGCCCATAGATTCTATTTACACTCAGTGAAAATGCCGATAGATTCTATTTACACTCAGTGAAAATGCCCATAGATTCTATTTACACTCAGTGAAAATGCCGATAGATTCTATTTACACTCAGTGAAAATGCCGATAGATTCTATTTACACTCAGTGAAAATGCCCATAGATTCTATTTACACTCAGTGAAAATGCCCATAGATTCTATTTACACTCAGTGAAAATGCCCATAGATTCTATTTACACTCAGTGAAAATGCCCATAGATTCTATTTACACTCAGTGAAAATGCCCATAGATTCTATTTACACTGTGAAAATGCCCATAGATTCTATTTACACTCAGTGAAAATGCCCATAGATTCTATTTACACTCAGTGAAAATGCCCATAGATTCTATTTACACTCAGTGAAAATGCCCATAGATTCTATTTACACTCAGTGAAAATGCCCATAGATTCTATTTACACTCAGTGAAAATGCCCATAGATTCTATTTACACTCAGTGAAAATGCCCATAGATTCTATTTACACTCAGTGAAAATGCCCATAGATTCTATTTACACTCAGTGAAAATGCCGATAGATTCTATTTACACTCAGTGAAAATGCCCATAGATTCTATTTACACTCAGTGAAAATGCCCATAGATTCTATTTACACTCAGTGAAAATGCCCATAGATTCTATTTACACTCAGTGAAAATGCCCATAGATTCTATTTACACTCAGTGAAAATGCCCATAGATTCTATTTACACTCAGTGAAAATGCCCATAGATTCTATTTACACTCAGTGAAAATGCCCATAGATTCTATTTACACTCAGTGAAAATGCCCATAGATTCTATTTACACTCAGTGAAAATGCCCATAGATTCTATTTACACTCAGTGAAAATGCCCATAGATTCTATTTACACTCAGTGAAAATGTATGATATACTTATAAATAGCGGCAGATACTATTTGTACCTCAGTGTTGTTGTACATTAAACGGTATGCAATAATAACAGTGTAAGTGATTTATATTTATTAAAATTATTAAATGGATACCGCCTTATTGGGACAATAAAGCCCTTCCTACATGAAACACTTTATTATTAAACACACGTTAGACACTTTATTTCTGCTTTTTGAATATTTTCTTCATTTTTATTGAAAATAAATCGAACTTGGGTCGATTCGCGCCAACTTTCTACCACGCGCCGCGCCTTATCCCTACACTATTGCTACTATTGACAAACCAGCGTCTTCCGTAATTGTCTGGCCCAACCAGACGTCAGTGGGCGGAGTTAGTGTAAATAGCCTCTCCCAATAAGGCGGGCTATTCACATTTAGTGTAAATAGACACTCTGTATTAGAAATAATGAATGATAGAAATGCATTGGTCAAAAGGTGTGGGAACACTGGACATTGTGGATCTTGCTCAAAAATAGGTCTAGTTGTTGTTAACAATGACTCATTTGGCTAATTTTACTTTACAATATGAAATGAAAAATCTGCTTATCATCAATGATTCACCAGCACATGTTATTCAGAAAAAGAAAGGTTGTGTAATCTTTCATCAAGTGTAATAACTTTCTCCGCCTAAAAGGAAAAGCGGAAAAACCCTTCATCCATTTGATTCCTGATGGATAAAAATCACACCCTGCATTGTGTCACGTTATTAAATTAAAATAAGTTACAAACACTGTTTCATGTTGACTTTGATGAGAGGATGTCAGATTTGGGTCAGTCGGTCTTAAAGCACACTAGGGTGTGAAGTCTAAGGGAAACTGCACAAATCTGACAGTCAGCACTTAAAGCTGTGAGTAATACTGGTGCTAATGTGCTTTTACCAAAAGCCACGTAATCAGCTAACGCCAGGCCATTGGACATATTACTCACATGTTTCCTTTTGACACAGTCAGTGTGTAACTCCCAGATTGAGTAAACCTTTGCATGGCCCCTTTTCTTTGGAATAAATGAACCTTATTGTCATTCAATCAAAAGGGTTAATGCCATTCTGCGATGCTAGTGAGATGGTCTGAAGCACTGCGGCACTAATCTTTTCATTTGAGACATGGGGGCAGTCCCCATACTACAGATAACCCCAACATATCCAGTTGCATAAAAACGAAACCATATTACTTAAAGGGTTAGTTCACCCAAAAAAGAAAATTGTCATTAATTACTCACCCTCATGTCGTTCCAAACCCGTAAGACACAAATGAAGATCTTTTTGATGAAATCTGAGAGATTTCTGTCCCTCCATTGACAGCTACACAACTAAAACTTTTACCACCAATGAATGACAGAATTTTCATTTTTGGGTGAACTAGCCCTTTACGGACTTGTTGCATTACTGGAATGCTATCATCTAGTATCAGAACTATTTCTCAAATCAAACATCAATTTTTTGTTGTTTAAAAGTATGATTAGCCATGATAATCCTACATAACACCATTTTGTCAGATGCTGACTTTATTCTGCCGTCCATAGACGCCGTTACACCTGGCCACCTACCTGAACCAGCCCACTGTAGTGAAGGGCCTGGTAGAGAAGACGGTCTCACTGGAACTCCAGGACCAGGAAGGAAACACCCCTCTCCATGTGGCGTGTGAGCACGGATTCTGGGATTGTGCCAATGAGATGGTCCTCAACGCCTCACCCAAACTCACCAATGTGCTGGAAACACAGAACTGGAGAGGTAAGAGACTGTTACCTCACGATCCGATCCGATTCCGATTCTGGGAGTCACGATCCGATTCCAAAACGATTCTTGATCTACTTTTTTTCTTATTAATGCTACGTTCACGCTGCAAGCCTTAAAGGGTCCATAACACACACAGTTTCTGCCAGTCTCATGTTAATCTTGAGTACCTATAGAGTAGTATTGCATCCTTCATATCTCCAAAGAGTCTTTAGTTTTATCATATTTATAAAAGACAGATGCGCTGTACCGATTCTTTCCGAAAACAGCCGAACTCGTGGAGGAGTGCAGTGGGCGGAGCTAAAGAGACATGAACACACACACGATTCACTATACGTTGGTGTTGTTCACATCAATTATACTAATTGCCAACAAAACACAGACATTTGATGCAGTTTCACTCACCGCCTGCGGTTTCCACTCATGACCGGGAACAAACACACACACTTGCAGAACTCCGGAAACACAAACTGCATCCACTGCTGGGTTATTTGGAAGCTGAGCAAGGTTATCTTTCCCTCACAACCAGAAACACACTTCTTTAGTGACATTGATAATTTTGTGGTCTAAAAACAAAACAGCAGCGCCACCGACGGCTCCCGTAACCAGAACGAAGCTCGATGATGGGCGCGCTCTTGCTCTCGCTCTGGTTGGTGTGTGTGTGTGTGTGTGTGTGTGTGTGTGTGAGAAGTGCACATACAAGCAATTCCTCCCTTTATGATGTCATACAGGGCCATACTCGAAAGAAACTTTCAGAAACTTGTTTGAATCCTGAAGGAGTGTATTTGACACAGAAATACTCCGTCATACGTCCAACTCGTTTTTTGAAACTTTGGCCATGTTTATCATGAGAATCAACTCTTTAACAGGGGAAATAAGTCAGAATGCATGAAATAGCATTTTTGGGAAGCTGAATACCATTAACAAAAATCAACAGGCTAGGAACTTTTGCCTATGGTTAAAAAATACCATTAAAAACAACTAGCCTAACTAATATAAACTTCAAGCTTTATTAAAGACAAGTAAACACTCAGTAATTAAAAAAGAACAAATAAACAAATTAGACAAAAGTTACGATTAAAATAAACATTTTCAGGTATTCAGGTACAGAAACTGTAATCAAATGTAAAATAACATTACTATAGCCTATATTATATTAATATAGTATTAATTAATTTTATTAATATAGTAATAAAAGTTATTCTGTCTAGAACAGCGAGTGAATTTTCTCGTTAGACTGCACCAGGGAAATCTGCCGTCACTTTAAGAGCTGCACGGATCCAATACTGTTACACATGCGTTTTCATCTTTTCTTCTCAACTGTCTTAAGACATAAACGACTGTGTTTACCAGAATATTTTGACATATTTGTGTGTATGTGTCCGTTCGTGTGCTGTGCAAAAAGATGAGGAAGAGAACTCATTATTGCGCATTATTCACTATGAGAAGCCTTTCTGTGTGTGTGTGTGTGTGTGTGTGTGTGTGGCTGCAGCGCGTGAGTCCTCTTTGAGTCTTTTGACTTTTTTTTGAGTTTGAATGCTTTAAAATCACATTAAAATGCGCATACAGGAACGGCAGTTCTGGGAAATTTGGAACCAGTTCTAAAATGGAACCGGTTCTCGATACCAATCCCTAAGCGCAATGCATCGCTTTTTTTTTTTTTTTTCCCACCCTATTTGGTAGTTATAATACTTTTATTGTTTTTATATGATTTTAACAAACCTATGCCACTAATTATTAAAGTTGAGTGTGTAAATCATCCTGCCACGTTTGTGCTCCACTCATGAATGATTCCTCAAATCATGTGTCAAATCATTGTTGAGGAAAGGTGTGCATACTGCATAGCAACGTGCAACTACAGCAAAACAACCAGAACACCCTAGCATCGAAGCAGGACGCTTTTGTATGGTCACTCATATGAACTCAGAAAATACAGAAATCTATTTTAATGTTGCCTTAGTTATACTTCCTATGTATATTTTCAAGAGTAATATTGAGAAATGCAGTCACGCTGCTGATTTGTTGGTTCTGAGTGCATCATGAAGGTTTTTAGTGAACACAAACAGTCATGTCAGAACAAGGAAGTTGGCAGAAAAAAGTGCCCTGGAGTTTTTCCATGTTTTCATGGACTTCCAGTATCAGTGTTTCATAACGTCATCGTCGTCATCATCATCATTCAGTTTTCTCTTTATGTGAGCTACTGTCATGGCAGAGAAGCAGTTTGGTGTTTCTACATTAGTTCCCTGAATAATTACGCACAGCCGGAATGCTTGCATAAAGTGTTTTCTGAGTATAGAGTAGTTTCTGGCATCAGAGTTGATACTATATGTAAGGAGTAATTGACGACGGGCCGTTGAATCACTAGAAAAAGAATGCACACCCAGCCATGGGTGTGCATTATTTTTCAATAATTTAATGGCTTGGAGTCAGTTATTCTGCTTATACTACGGTTACCACACCTCAAGACATTGTTTAGATGAATTTCAAGACATGTCAGGTTTTTGTCCATAAAACGCTCGTGTGCAGGACTAATTTCTTACGCATCTCATCCCACACCTCCGTTGCTAATTCAAAAACGTAATTTTAGAGCTAGTAATGGAGGTTTGAGCCATTGATAGCAGACTAATACAGTTAATAATGCAGTTATTAGAGAGGGAGATGAAGCGTGTGTGAATTACCTGAGTCTGTGCGTCTCATCAGTGTTCGGCAGCGACTTGACTAAGTTTATCTGCTTCAAGAACAGTGGCATTATTATTTTCTCACTAGTGAGAAATGTAAAATAGTTAAGCAACTGAGAAAAGTTGCTTAACTATTTTACTGATAAAATCATCAGAGCAATGCTGACAACACGTTTCTGTGTGAGTGTGTGCGTTTGAGCGGGAGATTATGTGCTTCTGTACTTAATAAAACAATTGTTTTGCAAAAACATGGAAATAATTTGTTGTTTTTATCCTATATTTATTTGCTTGTTCAGTGTCGTTGTGTGTTTGGTTCTTTTGCTGTTGTCGGCTGTAAGGACCTTTTGAAATAACTGAAATCATTTGGCGGAGTGATATGGAACTGTAATGTGGTCAAAACCTGCTGGAACTACTTTAGCCGTGCATTTCCATGAAAATAACTGCACACCTTAGAACATTCGTCAACCAATCAGATTCAAGCATTCAACAGCCCTGTAGTATAATATTATATATGCATTCCTGTAGCTCAAACAGTACAGCATGGCGCTAAGGTCATGGGTTCGATTCCCAGAAAATGCATGAACTGATAAAATGTATATTGAATGCAATGTAAGTCGCTTTGGATAAAAGCATCTGTCAAATGCATGAATGTAAATGTATGTACTATATTAATCAAGGCATAAAATATTGTGGTTTATTGCAGGTCTTACATGTCTCCATGTGGCCACCCTGCACAAGCATCATCGTCTCATGCGGCTGTTGATGAAGAATGGTGTGGATCTGAACATACAGGTGAGCTGCTCGAGGCTGATCTTTTGCGTTTGCTGAAAACCTTCAGTCTCATGACCAAACATCCACTTGTTTCCTCACTCTGGTGTCGTTCAGGAGGGAACGAGCGGGAAGACGGCGTTACATATGGCGGTCGAGCTCCACGATGTCCCGTCAGTGACCCTGCTTCTGAACAGAGGGGCGAATGTCGATGCCACCATGTTCAACGGCTGCACCGCCCTGCATTTGGCCGTGGGTCGACAGGACGCCCCCATCGCCAACATTCTGTGCCAGGCCGGAGCCGACAAGATGATTAAAAACATGGAGGATGAAACGGCCTTGGATCTAGCAGATGGCAATGATGATGTAAGGAGATCCACATTCCCTCTTTATCAAACAAAACATTGTTAAAGTTTAACAAAATCTTCAGTCAGACCAGAAATGGTGCCTTTTTCAGTCTGAACCGACCCTGTATCAGTGCTGTTATTATTAACTAAAAATATTAATAATCATTTTTGTTAACTGAAATAAAGCTGAAATTAAATAATTCTTAGATTTAAGAATAGATTTAGATTTAAACTAATTTAAACTAAAATTAAATTGAAAACTGACACGTTAGCATGCTCAAAGCAACTCGTATAAATAAAATAAGTTGAAGTTAAAGTACTAAAATCACTAAAACTGAATTAAAATGACAATAGCACAGCACACAACAAAATTCCTCAAATTTAAACTAAAATTATAACCGAAAATTAAAACTAGCTAAAATAAAAAGGTTTAAGTACTAAAATTACTAAAACTTAAATAAAATAAATTAAAGCTAAAAGAAATATTAAAAAAACGAATTAAAATGACAAAAGCACATAAAATTACAATTAAAAGTTTAAACTAAACTTAAAATTAATTCAAAATAATAATTCAAAATAAATACTGTAATTGTATATAAATAAATGATAGTAAAATATTTTGTCTAATAGTTTGTCTTGATTAATAGTGTGCATGATGTGGTGCCGTGCAACCAATAATTAGGGATGCTCGATATTATCGGTACGACATCGGAATCGGCTGATAAACGCTTAAAATATAAAAATCGGAATCGGTCGATATGAAAAAATTATGCCGATATGATAATGTGTTGATATCAGCCTGCAATAACTCACGTGTGCAAGAAGTGCTATAGCGATAAGATCATGTCAGCAATGTGGTCATTCTTGAAGTGAACTTGTATGTCAACAAGCAAATACATTGCATGTATGGTGATTTATATTGACAGTTTTTAAATGCTGCCTTGAATTTGTGAATGCGCGTGCAGAAGGACGTGCCTCCCCACTCTCTAGCGCGTGCAGGCACAGCGCCTCCGCAGCAGCAGAAGCCTCCTCCAGGTCCTAGTGCCCGCCCGCTAGAAAGTTATATATATTTAGTGGGGGCGCTGTTGTTATAGTAATAAAATGAAAAGTAGAATACACAAATAACTTGAAGTTACTTCTTTTTCTGAATAAATAAAGCAGTAATGATGTCATAAATCACAAGCATGACACTTGTAAATTAAATACTTTTATATACAGTTTATTAATCTCTAATAAAATTTTATGAAATGGATGATGAAAAATAATTTCTCTAAAATAATTGTAGAATTTTTTTATTTTAAGCTAAAGACAGCATCAACTGAAGACCCCCACTTCATGTGCACAAACGTTAAATCCAAAAATAAAATATTTAGGTTACAACTGCATCTGTCTGGGGTGAAAAATTACTGACTTTATTATTGTTATTTTCAGAGCTTTTAATATACTCTTATTATAAAAAGAACTTTATTAACATTTATTTATCTTTAACAAGTATCCTTTTAGTAAGGAGACCTCAGAAATCTGAAACCAGAATGAAAAGAAAAAGTTATGATCTCAAAATGGTGTTGTTTCCAAACAAAGGGAAAAAATAAACGTGTATCGGCCAAAATTAGTTGAAAAATATCGGCATATCGGCAAAAATCCAATATCGTGCATCCCTAATTACAATTCAGTTTGGGGTTTTAAAGTCAACATAAAACCATAATTCACCCTTCACCGGGAGTTTGATTGACAGGCGATCCGACTAATCGTAATGCCGATATTATGTGCCCCCGTTGCATATCCGCCATTTTGTCTGGCAAACAAACCAGACAGTAGTTAGATTAACATTGGTGGACTTGAAATTGAAAAATGGTGTGCCATTGATGTCTTTCCGCGTTTGAAACAACATACCTTCTGATGTTCATTCATGTTTATTTGGTGCTATAGCTAGTAGTAAAGAGGAAGAGATGATCGGTTCATGTGCCGCTAGAACTGAGGCGTGCACCAATGATGTGATTATTTCACATACCCTACAGCACAAAAGATGTGAGTCAATTGACCCTATGTACATTCTTAAAGGGATAGTTCAAATTCTGTCATCATTTTCTCACCCTCATGTCGTTCCAAACCTGCACGACGTTTATCTTCAGAACACAAATGAAGATATTTTTGATGAAATCTGAGAGCACTCTGACCCCTCCATTGACAGCTACGCAACTACCACTTTGACGCTTCAAAAAGTTCATAAAGAGATCGTAAAACTAATCCATATGAATCGGTTTAGTCCAAATTTTCTGAAGAGACTCGATCGTTTTATATGATGAACAGATAGAATTTAGGCTTTTATTCACATATAAACATTCATCAACTCACACATCAGTTGTGGTAAACGGAAGCTCAAGCATGTTCACTTGACCACTGAATGGAATGACACAAAATAGGTATAATTTTAAAGCTATTTAATGCAAATTCAGCTTTTTAATGCGTCTAAACATTCTGATTTTGATGAATTAACCAGTGCTGAGTCGTCCCTCTAAACCGGAGTGAACCGCCCGCAGGCGCCACCTAGCTACGAAAAAAATTATAATCATATTTTTTAAAAACTACTGCCTTGATCAACACAAAATAGTAGTAGTGCTGAGTTTTCACAATTAATGAAATACTTTTTTGTACTGCAATGTGTCAAAAACATCATACAGCTCAGATAGTCATGTGTCATACGTCATTTGAAAGGTCTCATGGAGTAGAACACAACAATAATAGTTTTGGGCTTTGACTAAACTTGAGTGAGTTCTTGTACGTGAAGCCCACAGACCCATATGTAAATAACACATGAATGCGACATTTATGTTATGTTTTTGCTCGTAACTTCATGAAACATGCTCCGATCGTGGCACATCAATACTTGCACAGGGTTACTGTGGGTCTTAAAAAGGTCATAAAAAGTCTTAATTTGACCTTCTACAATTTAAGGCCTTATAAAATGTCTTAAATTTAATATCATGGCATTAAATTAGGGCCCTATGATTTCCACGATGCGGAAAACATACGGAATCACAGAATCCTTTCATAAAAATGGAATTTACTGTATAATGTGGAATGTCACGGAGTTAGTCAACTTTTGGATGAGTAAATCAAAAGTAGGACGGCTCAGTACACTTAAAGGGATAGTTCACACAAAAATGAAAATTCTGTCATAATTTACTCATGTGAGTAAATAGTTCACACAAAAATGGAAAACACGGAATTTGGTAAAAATTTCATAGGGCCCTAAAAATTAATTTTTTGTTAAACTTTTAATAAATTGCTGTTAAATTGTATATGTTTCATGATTTAAATTAATTATACATGCTTTTTGACTAATAACATTTAATGTAACCATTAAAACGGAAAACAAAAAAATTTATAAAATGGATTTCATAGGGCTCTAAATTAAATTGCATGCACTGCAAAAAAAAAAAGAAAATCTTCCTCAGGATTTTTGTTTTCCAGTACAAATATATAAACGTCCTTAAATCAAGATACATTTACTTGAGATGAAAAATGAACTAAATAAAATTGTCATTGGGTATGAAAATTACTTTTTCATTTCAATTAAGTTGATTTTTCTGAACCCATTGGCAGATATTTGTTCTTGTTTTAATCATAAAATCACAAGATTTCTTATTTTGTCATTTTGTTTCTCAAGTAAATGTATGTTGATTTAAGAACTGAAGATCTTTTCGATATTTGCACTGGAAAACAAGCACTGAAACTACTGAACAAGAACCACTTTTTCATAGTGTGATCAGAAGGTACAGTAAAACCTGCAGAAACCCTGCTTACAGCAGATTCTCACGATTACAATTGTACTAAAATTGAGTTTAAAATGAAAATCAGCATAATCCATTGCATCGATCACGAGATATTCCTCAAAGTTATGATACATAAAACCCCTCAGGCGCTAACTAAAAACGAATGTAGCTTTCACGTGGCGTTTTCACTCGTAACTTCGCATAGATCGTAGAAAATGGCACATCGTTACTTGCAGTGGATGTTCCAGAATCAACATAATCCATTGCGTCGATCACAAGATATTCCTCAAGGAGGAACGATTTTCAAAAATGTCCATTAGGGGGGAAACAAAAAGCCTGCTTTGGTTCCAAATGCTGTAACTTTTGATTACTTTATGCTATCGCCACAAGATTTGATCCGGATGCAGCTGTACGGGAACGTCACTAAAAAGAACTGTCCTAGCTTATTTCCTTCCTGAGTTATTGCATGTCAAATAAGAAAGATATGTATAATTATAATGAAAAAATGATATATTTTCTTGACTTCTTGCTATAGTTTAGGAGTTATGTAATGAGTCTTTACGACTTTAAAAATGCCTTCAGGGGTTAACACACATTCACTGTAGTATTGTGCATGATTCTTCAGTGCATGTTGGGATTTCACGCGTTTGCTCTGTAAGCTTTACGTCAGAAATGGGATGATGTGGTAACCGTTTCTCCTTTTTGTCCTGCAGATATTGGCCTTGTTCCCCTTCGACGACATTCAGATCATGGGCAGGACTGTAATGAACTTCTGAACATGAGACGGCATGTTCTTTTTTGTTTCAAAACTCTGATCTGAAGTTGCACGACTTTTGGATTTTGTCTGCCTGTAACCGCAACTATTTATGTCCAGAGGTGATCGTGCTGGTTGATTTCTTCGGCGGGAAAAGCTTCGGCCCATTCATGCAGAATTAAGTGCTGCTGCTTCGTCGAATGTCGTCAGGACGTGCCGACATAACTCGTATTATATGTAGTCTGTTGAACAACCTTTATGTTAAACAACACAAATGCATTCTCATCTTTAACTAGCAATGTTGATGTTTTTGTAGCAAGACTGTGCTGTTGTAAACGAGATGAACGAATGAAACACTGCTCTGCAAACTTGTTTTCCACGAAACAGGTCATTATGCCAATAAAAGTAGTTTTAATATTTATGTGCAGCGTTTTCTTTCTGCTAAACACAAGACCTTTTTTGGACCATATTACAGTTTTCGAGTCCTGGCTCGGATCAGCAAGGATCTATTAAAGGCAAGTGAACAGTCAGTAAATAAAATATGATGAATAAATACACAAATTACGAGTATAGATGAATACAAAAGATCAAAGTTACAAATAAATATTAAGGTCTAACAGTAGTAGTTGGCTAACTCTAGATAAACATATATCCTCTGTTGTTGCCTCTTGAGATAGCAATACACGCTTTAATTACATGTTGATTGAGATGCCACAGTACAAAGAATTGCAATAGTCCAAAATCCCAGGTTACTTGGCTACAACTGGTTGTAATGCAGCAGCCAAATTTCTTAAGAATGGTCGTAAGTACGATGACGCCACTCCTATTTTACAAGCTCTTCATTGGCTTCCGGTTCATATTAGGATTGCTTTTAAAATTCTCCTATTTGTGTACAAACGTCTACACAACCTTGCACAAGTTACCTATCTGGTGACGTCATGATTGACGGCTTCTCTGAGTGAAGCTGTCACTGAGGCACTAACAGACTTTTTTTGGGATTTTCAGGAGGAGATTGGAGCTTTAGCTTTAATTTCTACATTTCCATAACTGTTTATTTCACACCAACATAATGAATTGTTCTGCATCTGCGAGAGTGTGGGCAGGCTTTTGATATCACGGCTCTACTTCCTGCTCTCTACTGCGCAGACTCCGGTCCCGTGTTTACTGCTGCACAGACTTGGTCCCAAATCTGCGCAAGATGTCAGTGCCATATTCGGACGTTGGCGGCTTCACGTTTCTTCAGTGGAAGGCAGTGAAGACGCGTCATCCTTATTTTTTACGGTCTATGATCTGAACTGCTGCATCCTTATAGTCCTCCCAGAGTCTTACGATCGGGTAACCAAAACTTACTCATGGTTCCTTGAGGAGATAGAGCCTATTTGCTGGTGGGATCTAGGTTGTGGAACAGCCTGCCAGCATAACTTAGGGCTGTTCCCTCCCTATCACTTTTTAAATCTCTCGAAAAACCTATTTGTTTTCTTTAGCTTTTAAATGATGTTGATGGTCTTATTTATTATGTGTTACAGCACATTAGTCAGTCCTCAGACTGTTTTTAAATGTGCTTTATAAATAAAAGAACTAGAACTAGTATTCAGGTACAGATTAAGTGTAAAATACGTGTTTTTTGATTGATGGGTATTTATAGGCTGCTGTCACTTTAAGACCTGACGGATGGATATAATATACTAATACATATCGATTTCTTTGCTTACGTTCACTTAAGACATAACCGACTGTGTTTACGAGAATACTTGCCTAGAAGATTATTTTGAGAGAATTTTGTGTGTATGTGTCCATTAAAACGCAAGGAGACACGAAAAATGAATCAATTCGGTATTTTGAGTGTGTGCGGCGTGCGCGCACAGATAACAGAGAGGCGCGTGAATACTAAATTGATTCCTCTTTCGCCTCTTATTGCTTAAAATCGCTTGAATAATTAAATTGGTTATACTTAGAAACACGTGGAAATAATAAACTTTCACTCTATGATGGTTAAACTTTGCAACTAATCCCCGAATCACATGCGACCGCATCACACACATCAACTACGATCCGTCACACCCCTCATAAACATAACTATGCTGTATACTTCACAACCATGTTATTTTGGTTTTCAGTGTCAAACACTGCGTATAAAACAAGCCAAATAGACACTGGTGGTGACTTTTGACCTTTTTAAGAGGAAAACATGTGCTACAGTTGTCAAGCGTATTGATACCGGGAAAACAACAATAACCAGAACACACACAAACTAGTTCCTGGTAAATGTGTGTTTTATATCATGTGCCACATCACTCTTCCTCATACTTACCACAAATATATCCTATTCATGTAAACTACATAACAGACAGGTTAAAACTCGTTTCTACTTCTAGTAAAACAACATTTCCTTGTAAATATGATTTCGTTTTACATTAAGGTCCCATTATTTAACACATTAACTAACATTCACTATCAATGAGCAATACGTTTCTTTATTCAGTATTTATTATTTTCTGTTAATGTTTTGGGTTAAGGGTTAGGCGTTAATTAATTCAAATTAAATTATTCTGTTAGTTCACGTTAGCTCACGTTCAATAAATAATACTGACAGATACAACAATTTTTCATTGTTAGTTCATGTTAACTAATGAAACACTGTAAATTGTTACCAAAATATTAAAAGTTATAAAAAAAAGTTTTAACAATGAATATATATTTTACAATATTTGATACTTAAATAGTAGTGCTGTCAAATCGATTAATCGCTGTTAATCGCATCCAAAATAAAAGTTTGTGTTTACATAGTATATGTGTGTGTACTGTGTATAATTATTATGTATATATAAATACACACACACACGCATGTATATATTTAAGAATTTTTTTTTTATTTATATATAAAATATATTTATATATAAGATAAATTATATAAATATATATACAGTATATACATGCAAATATTTCTTAAATGTATACATTAATGAATGTGTATTTATATATACATAATAGTTATACAGTACACACATATACTATGTAAACAAACTTTTATTTTGGATGCGATTAATCGATCTGACAGCACTATTAAATATATATATTTTTTTCTAATATGAAATTATTTGAGTATTGAAAATAGCTTAGAAGTAATAAATTAATAAAAAATAATCTAGAAAATGGGGAAGCAGCTAAAACTAAATGACTATTATTTTCGATCTTCAAATACATAATTTTTTAATTTTTTTTATTTGGTGACTAAATATTTAACTTCCATTAACAAGTTATGTTACGACATACAATAAAATAAAAATTGCACTATTGTAACATTTTTACACAATTTTATAAATATATTTTAATTATATTTTTGATATTTTGGAAATGTTTCCTCAATATTCAATGTAATAAAATCTTTTTAAAAAAATCACAGAAAAGCAGCTATGATTATAATATATGTGTAATATGACCTTTTTTTTTTTTTTTTTTTTTTTACAGTCTATGAATTTATTTTCTTCTTTTTCTTTTATTGAATACAAAATCTGAATACAACAAAATGGCATAGAACGGTCAAAATACATACAAAATACTGGCATGGAAGGCTCAAGACAAAAAAATAGATAAACATAACACATACAATTAAATAATAATTTAAAAAACCTACAACAGCTTGTATGATACAAACAAATTATACAATTTTATTACATTTGTACAGTCTATGAATATGACTTAAGTTGAAGTGAAGAGACGCGTGACGCCACAGGCGAAATTTCTAAATAAAAGTCACCCATAAAGAATAATGAACACCCCCGCTCACAAAACCCAAGGACATTTCACTCTCTCAACCGTGCCAACACGGCTGTCAAACAATAAAACATTCAAATATTTACCGAAGCCTCATAACGCAACACCTAAGTTGCAATTATACGGATATTTGAAGGTGTGTCTCCTTTAACAACCGGAAACGGTGCAGTGTGTGTGTTAGTGTTAACACGTCAGTACAGATGAACTCATGAGTGAAGCAGGCCGAGAAGTTTCAGGTCAGAAACACACGGGGTTTGTCCGGATCCTGGATGTTGGTGGTTTGATTGCAGGCAGAAGGCTTTATCGACACATGACCGGCGCAGGAACGCGTTTGTAGAGTCTCAGCGGCTGTTTTAGGGAGATTTGAACAGGCGGAGCGGCGGCTGGTGGAAAATGCCTCTGTTTCCATGGAGGTACTGAAACATGAAGCTGCTGAAACACCACAATAACATCTAAACGTTCTATATCACGCGTCACAGTCGCTTCTAATGCAACACTGTAACACTGACAGTAACACGTCACATTTCGAATCTTTTGAATTTAAACAGCGCATGTGCCCTGAGTGCTTTGATGAATGTTTACTTGTGCATCAATAAGTCCTTTCAAATAAATGCTGTTCTCTTGAACATCCTATTCATCAATTAATCCTGAAAACATCACACAAATATGAAACAGCAAAACCTGTTTAACATTGATAATAAGAACCATTATTAATAATTGAGGAGTAAATCATCATATCAGAATGATTTCTGAAGGGTCATGTGACACTGAAGACTGGAGTTATGATGCTGAAAATTCAGCTTTGATCACTGGAATAAATTACACTTTACTATATATTCAGAATAGTGTATTAATAGAATTGTAATAATATTTCACAATATTACTGTTTTTACTATATTGTTGCTCAAACAAATGCAGACTTGATGGGCGTTATTCCAAATTTTGATCTGTGTGTATATATAAATTAATTTTTTATATATATTTGTTTATATTTTATATATATATGTATATGTATGTATATGTGTATATATATATATATATATATATATATATGCTCCAGATGTCAGCTATGTAATCTGCTAGAAACTGTTATTTTAAAATAGAAAAAAATCAAAAATGGAAGTCATGGAAATTCACTGGTGATGTGTGGAAACTGTTTGTTGACTGCAGTCTTTCAGAGACGCTTGGCAAACACCTTTATGAAGCCTCTTAATTACTATGCTCTGAATTTATATTGGGACGCATTCCGTCTTTAATGAAGCGTTCAACTAGTTCTTATAATTGTCACTAATCTGTGGTGTCGGGTAACGCAATGGGTTTGAATAGGGGTTAGTTTGTGTCGATCCTGCTGCAGTCGAGCTCTGTGCACAAAGACCTTCTGTTGGAATGGGATCAGACTCCTGGGACGAGACCTGCTGAATTCCAGGAATGCCCAAACGACACACACAGGAAGGTTCACAAAATTATGGAGCAAAGTTACACTTGATCCCCCCCTCCTGTTGCATTTCGACCAGATATGTGACATTTTGGTGTTCTTGCAGATCCTTAAAGACCCCTGGAAATGCATGATTTTGTTTCTAATCCACTCTACCTCTCTTCCCTTCAGTTTGTGTCTGTGTGCGGCGCTGTGTGTTCTGCCGATCGTGCGAGCGGACGCTGAAGATGCTTCGCTGCTGGGCGGCTGGCAGGACGTGTGGCTCTTCCGCTTGTTCCTCAATGTTTTGGGCTACGCCACCATCATCATCCCGGGATATTTCCTAATCAGCTACTTCAAACGAATCAATTATCTAGAAACAGGTTTGTTGGAGTTTCTCTCTTCTTGTTTCCTTTCCAGACCCAAATGTCCATTTGTTATCATTAGTTAAATTCTAAATCATTTATTAATCTTAGTTAATGTTAATTTCAACATTTACTAATGCATTATTAAAATCAAACGTCGAATCTGTCATATTATTTAATGGACTTGAGCTGAGAAGAGAGGTCAAATATGGGAAAAATATATATATATTTTTTTGAACATTCAATCATGAAAACCTATTCTAGTAGACCTAAAAACAAAATAAACACTAATGGTCCCCTTTAATTTTAGCTAATGCATTAACTAATGGAACCTCATTGTAAAGTGTTACCAATATTTTTATTATTTTTATTTTATACAAAGTTGCTTGCACCAAAATAGTCATATTTTGGTTTTCGGTACCATGTTCCATCCTCTTAATTAGTTTTATTTTTTTATTATTTTAGCACAATTTTCACAAGCACATGGTAAATTTTCAACGTCATCACACCTTTTGATAACACACTCAATAGATACCATTACAAACATGGATTTGGTGTCAGTTACATAAGTTAGGTAATGTAAGTGTATTTTCTTATGAGGCATCTGTAGCCTGTGTTACTGTAGATGGTTCAGAAACGAGGGTGATTTGAAACATGTATCTTGCATTGTTTTCTGTTCAATGAACTGATTGTTAAAAGTACTAAATTAAAAGATCATACTGTGTTTTGGTGATTAAACCAAATGTTCTCATTACATATTAACAATCTTGTGTTTGAAACAATGATTATATGGACTGAAAATATGTGCAACTAAATGAAGCATTACATCAGGTTTTGAAAGAACGACTAGCTGTGTGATCAGTTTGGAGTTTTGTGAAAATACTACCAAAGCAAATAAAAAAACGAAGTAAATTTGTATTTAAACACAGCTTAAAGTCGTCTACAACACAATGTTTGATATATGCATTAATGTTGCAACAACTCCTGTTGTACTTGCAGAAGGTACTTGACAAACCAGATTTTCTTTTTTTACACACTGCTCATGTTTCTGCAGGCCGTGGGCTTTGTTTTCCTCTCATAAAGACGTGTGTGTTTGGGAATGAATCTAAAACCGGACTGCTGGACGATGTTTCAACGGCGTCCAGAAACGACTCTGAATCCAGTTCATCAGCTCGACAGGCCTTCAAATTGATCTTCTGTGCTGCTGGACTGCAGGTGACGCCCCTGTGTTAAATGTCACACTGAATCATTTAAGTTAATAGTCTTCATCTGTTCACAATCATATTTTTTGTGCGTCATCCAGGTGTCATACCTGACGTGGGGCGTTCTTCAGGAGCGGGTGATGACGCGCTCATACGGCGCCACGGAGGTGGAAGGCAGTGGCGAGCGCTTCAAAGATTCCCAGTTTCTGGTGTTCATGAACCGCATCCTGGCCTTGACGGTGTCCGGCCTGTGGTGCGTCCTGTTCAAACAGCCCCGCCACGGCGCGCCCATGTACAAGTACTCCTTCGCTTCACTGTCCAACATCCTCAGCAGCTGGTGCCAGTATGAAGCGCTCAAATACATCAGCTTTCCCACACAGGTACAGCACTGCATTCTGGGTAAATGAGCTATATGAACATGTGGTCAGTCCAAAGCCAAAAGAAAAAGTAAACCATTAGAGGTGTACTGTTTTTTTTAAAAAAAAATTTATTGACACTTCATTTACAAATTCTCATTTACATATGTATTTATTAATTTTTACTTTTGGGTCATTCCGTGTCAAATCAACCAAATTTTGGAAACTTCCCCGGCTACAATTTTTTCTTCTTCTTCCGCTCTGTAAGTCTATGACAGCCCATGGAACCGTATGGTAAAAAGTTGTGAAATTTGGCACACAGATAGAGGACAGTCCAAACATTCACCACAGCAAATTTGGAGTCTCTAACTCAATCCCTCTAGCGCCACCAACTGTCCAAATTTTCACTTACATTTATGTTAATAACTATTGAACCGTAAAACTTTTTGAACTTTTTCTTCACAAAAATTGAATCGTTTCATACCGTGCTGGCAAAAAGCTATCAAAAGCTTTTTGATAAAGCCAAACGTTCTTGAATAACGCGCAAACAAATTTGACGAAGAGTCTGCCAAATTGGACGCAAGAATATATCTCCGCAACGCTTTATCGTATTCAGACCAATCTTGGTACATGTCATCACAAGCATGACCTGAGGCTACATGCAGCGTTTCGGCACAGTGCCACCTGCTGGTCAGGAGATATGAAAAATGGCTATTTTTGCTTATAACTTCTGAACGGTTTGTCCAAAAATCTAAATAAATAAAATAAATGTCAAATCTATTAATCACATCTAACATAAAAGTTTGTGTTTATATAATATATGTATATATAAAATTGGTCTCGTTAGATTCGGTTCTACATGCCGAGTCGAATGATACCCAATTTTCCCATATCAGCCATTTTGGACGTCGACCATTTCGAATTTTGTAGTAAAATGCTGTATTTTATGAACACATTAGGGTATCATTACGAAACTTGGTATGGGTCATCAGCGCCATGTCCTGAAGGTACTCAAAGTTTTGAGACAGCGCCACCTTGTGATCAAAAGTTATAATGAAATTTCCAAAAATGCTATTGCTTATTGTACTTTTTCTGAAGCTCCCAGCCATGCTTGCATGTCACATTGTTCCTTTTTGTGCCTGCCCCCAATAATTGCTGCTTGCAGCTATATTTTTTAAAAATGTAATTGATTAAAACAGAATTTAAACCGTATAGATGTGTAATAATCATCATAATGGTTATGACTTTTTTCGACTTTGAAATGGAGGTATTTTTTCGCGTCAGGTTCAGGAGTGTGATTGATAGCTCAGCTTGCTGTCAAATGTGTTTCTCTCATCATCTGTCATGATGTTTTCATCACAGGTGTTGGCCAAGGCCTCTAAGGTGATTCCCGTGATGCTGATGGGCAAGATTGTCTCGCACAAGAGCTACGAATACTGGGAATACTTCACCGCCGTGCTGATCTCGGTGGGCGTCAGCATGTTCCTGCTGTCCAGCTCCACCGGCAAACATCCGTCCACCGTCACCACTTTCTCCGGCGTCATCATTCTCGTAGGATACATCGTGTTCGACAGCTTCACCTCCAACTGGCAGGACAACCTCTTCAAATACAAGATGTCGTCGGTGCAGATGATGTTCGGCGTGAATCTCTTCTCCTGCCTCTTCACGGTCGGCTCTCTGCTGGAACAGGGCGCCTTCTTCGACTCGCTCGCCTTCATGGCGCGTTACTCCGAGTTCGCTTTCCACGCCGTGTTGCTGTCCGTCTGCTCCGCGTGCGGCCAGCTTTTCATCTTCTACACCATCGCGCAGTTCGGTGCAGCCATCTTCACCATCATCATGACTCTACGGCAGGCAATCGCCATCCTCCTGTCCTGCTTCCTCTACGGTCACGCCGTCACCATGGTGGGAGGCTTCGGCGTGGCCGTGGTCTTCCTCGCCCTCTTCCTCCGCGTCTACGCCCGAAGCCGCATGAAGAAAACCAGCAAGCGGGCGACGCCAACGCCGGTTCAGAAGGTCTAGAGACGAACAGCAGTCGTTCGGATGTGTACAGATGCCACATTTTCGTGGTTTAATTCGTCTTTATTGTTTGCTGCAAAACTGTGGGTTTGTATTTTGTAAGGTCAAAAGGTACAGAAAGGGATAACGCTGCATTTTAAAGGGAGTTTGGCTCGGCATGTCACACGTGTTTTTGTGTGGGAAATGACTTCACGAGCCATCGAGTGAACACAGACTGTTCAGTGAGTGCTGAGCCTTTGATATCTTTGTAATTTGGTACTGAAACACGTTCAGTTTTTCTATTTAAAGTTTGTTTTAAGAAGTTGTTCGAGAGGAGTACGAGATGTTGTTGCGGTAGAGATGCTTTCGGAGTGTCTGTGCCACTTGTCTACGTACCCATCCATCTGTTCTCATCATATCTGGGTCATATTTCACTACAAAAACAAATAGAAAAAAATATGAATTTAATAATCAAATGTAATACACAAATGTAATAATAATAATGTAATAAACACCTTTTTTTACCTTCATATTTTTTGCCCAAATCCTCAATTATTATTATTATTATTATTATTAATATTATTTATAGTGCTGTCAAATCAATTAATCGCGATTAATTGCATCTAACATAAAAGTTTGTTGTGTGTATACATTATATTTATACACACACACACACATATATACATATATATTATATAAACATAATATATAAACAAATGTTAGATGCGATTAATCGATTTGACAGACGTATTTATAATATTATTTTATAAATATTTAATTATTATTATTATTAATACAATAATACAATGTTTCACTGTATTAACATAAATAATAATACTGTAATGCAATATTAAGATTTTGTGTGAAATACGACCGAGGAATCATAAAATTGAACATCCTCAATGACTATGTTCGTTTACATGCACACTCATAATGCGATTATAATGAGATTTATTGAACTTTACCTCATGTAAACACCATACTTCGATCAAACGAATGCGATTTAAGCTCATAATCGTAGCAACCATAATTACATCAAACTACGTGGCGTACGTTGAGTTTAATCGCAATAAACAGGCATGCTAACACCTCAATCACATTATTACCGCTTTGATCAAAGTGCAGATATATTCAGACGTATAGATGACGTGTGTTGTAAACACAACTTCATGAATGAACTCCACTCCGAATCGCTGAACTCTCTTAAAGGGATAGTTCACCCAAAAATCTGTCATCATTTACTCCCCCTCAAGTAAGTGTTGGCGACATACCGGTAGACACACAAAATCTTTAAAATATCTTCTTTTGTGTTCAGCAGAAGTAAGAAACTCATACAGGGTTGGAACAACTTGAGGGTGAGTAAATAACAGAATTTTCATTTTTGGGTGAACTATCCCTTTAATACAACTCTTATATCTTCATCCAGAGATGGTGCGAAGAACGCGACGGCAGCGTTGGCAACCCAGTAACAGCAGCATATTGCTTTTGTAACTGATTCAAACTTTAAGTCTGTTACACTGTTCTCTGTAATATCCAATACGTCCATAGAAATGTTTTGCATTTGACACAAGTGGATTAAAACAGTGGCCAGTAACACACCTGCTGTATGTGAGTTCAGCATTTGTGAAGAATGGTGGTACAAATAACCACACCTCTTAGCGAATAACAGAATAATGAAACTTTAATGTAAACGGGAGTGAAGAGGTTTGCTCGTGTCATGAAAACATCTTACTGCGATGAAGTCCTTACTGATTATTGTAAAAAAAAAATCGCATTATTGGTGCTAGAGCTGCACGATTAATCGTTAAAAGGTCTCAATTCAAACACCCATTGTGATCTTATTCCTAAACAATAACGATTCACCTGTCTATTAAACCTTAGACAAGTCCAATCACAGCGAACATTAAGATCTGCGTCCTGATCCAGAGAGAGCCGTTGTCATGTATAGATATAAAACGGCTTCTTGTATCAATTACATCGTTACACCAGTAGGTGGCGACACGTGACTGTTAAAAATGTATTTGTCATTGAATCATTCATTCAAGAAATTCGTTCAAAAACGCTGATTCATCCAGGAATGAAACAAGTGAAGTCTTTGAGTGAGTCATTGAATCATTCATTCAAAAGAGTTGTTCAAAAACGCTGATTTATCCAGGAATGAAACAAGTGAAGTTTTTATGAGTGAGTCATTGAATCATTCATTCAAGAAATTCGTTCAAAAACGCTGATTTATCCAGGAATGAAACAAGTGAAGTCTTTATGAGTGAGTCATTGAATCATTCATTCAAGAGATTTGTTCAAAAACGCTGATTCATCCAGGAATGAAACAAGTGAAGTCTTTATGAGTGAGTCATTGAATCATTCACTCAAGAGATTCGTTCAAAAACGCTGATTCAACCAGGAATGAAACAAGTGAAGTCTTTATGAGTGAGTCATTGAATCATTCATTCAAGAGATTTGTTCAAAAACGCTGATTCATCCAGGAATGAAACAAGTGAAGTCTTTATGAGTGAGTCATTGAATCATTCACTCAAGAGATTCGTTCAAAAACGCTGATTCACCCAGGAATGAAACAAGTGAAGTCTTTATGAGTGAGTCATTGAATCATTCACTCAAGAGATTCGTTCAAAAACGCTGATTCAACCAGGAATGAAACAAGTGAAGTCTTTATGAGTGAGTCATTGAATCATTCACACAAACTGATTTTTAAAAAACAACAAATTCAAATTAATGACATTTTTTTTAAATAGGCTAGACTGCGGCAATTAACATTTTGTGAGAGCCTCTAGTAAATTACGTTATTTTGTTTGCTTGTTTCGTAATCTCTGTTTTAAACCAAAAAAATTGTGATTTTCAATTTATTCAGATTCCTGCTGTCAGGTATGGAAGCTTGTTTCCGCTACAGAATAAAGCACTTTAAAAGATATCTGAGACTTTATATCTCACAATTCTGACTTTCTAACTTGCAATTGCGACTTTATATCACGCAGTTCTGAGAAAAAAACGTCAGAACTGCGAGATGTAAATTCGCAATTGCGAGGATAAGTCATCAGAATTGTGAGAGAAAAAGTCAGAATTACCTTTTTAATTTTTTATTCTGTGGCAGAAACAAGCTTCCATAGTCAGGTGTGCTGTTGTGTTGGTTATGTGGCGTATCTGTCATATCAAACCACCACAGCCGTCCATAAACCACCAGTGCCTGTTTGATCAATCTGAGGAATAGGCTTTGTGTAGAAACATTTAAAAGCATTAATAGTGTTTGTTATATGACAAACAAACAGTGTTTACTGATTACACTGTTAAAATAGTGAAACATGGCTAGTTTGGGTTTTTGAAATTGACACCTCAGCCCTTGTGTAAGTTAATATATCAGTAATAACTGATTGCATTTATTAAAATTCAACAAATGCTGTCATGATGTATACATGCAATCATACTTTACAATTTAATAATGTATGATTTATATTTTTGTACACTGCAAAAAATGTACTACTCTTAAAAATAGGCTTAATTTTGCTTTCTGCAATATATAATTTATTAGATTTTTTCTTTTGATTATGGGGTGAAATATGAGCTGAACCGGTTCTTGACCAGTTTTGCAAGATTCACTCTGAATTTTTTTTTAAGGAAATAATTTGTTAAAGAATCCTCCAATCAGCAGGTGTGACTATATGAAGACGGGCAGTGTCAGGTGTGTTTTTCATGCATTTTTATAACACATACGCTTATTATGACATTACAATCAAAGGCAACGTTCATCTATGCACTAAAATTGTCATTTACCTTCCCTCATGTCACACCAAACCCATATTTTTTTTCTCCATAAAATAACCATTATGGATGTCTTACACCTGGTCATTACATGCTTTCATTGTTTTGAAATAAAGCATGACTATTCTGCCTAATTTTCCCTCTTTTTATGTTCCATGCACAGAAGAAATAGTCATACGAGTTTAGAATAACATGAGGGTGAGTAATGATGACAGAATGTTGATGTTTTGCTGAACTGTCCCTTTAAGAGGCGCGGCTTCCGTAGTTTGTGGAACAGGACTGTGTGGTGGTTTTCCCAGTCAGATAAATGTCACATGCTGTAAGAGCCTGAAAGGGAAGTTCCACACTATGAGTCTGTTTATATTTCTATGAATTATCTACCATTAAAATATATGCAGCAGTGATAAGACTGAGGAAAAAGCCACCAATCCAGTTTTCCAGTGTGATACGGTTCACGTGTTTATTTTAAGGGTCTGGTTGAAAGAGATTTGAACAGATTTACTCTCGAGCTTCACAATACTAATGACATGTGCTTCATTTATATTGTTGAAACAAATATAACCTTTTTTCATTAGGGAAACTGAAATTACCTTTAATTGTTGCTGATAATCATACTTTTCTTTCTGGTCTTTTTAGTGGGTTAAACTATTTTTTTGTTATTGTTTTTGAATTGCATGTGCAATAATAATCTGCCTTCTGTTGCGGTTTTGAGTATAAATTTGATTTCCTGGATCAGTTTTTATGTGGTGCTAAAAGCAACCGCACAAGTTTATTTTGTCATGATTTGTCATTCGTACGTCAGACAGAACGTCTGAATATTCAGAGTTTACTTCTTTGAGCTAAATATGCTTATGTTTACCAAAATATTGAGGTCAAAATCTTTTGTCCAGCACGTCCATTTGCATGTTACAGGCTTATTTTTAAACACTAACCGGGAATAAAACTAACCTTCAACAGAGGCTGCAACTAGTTTTTTGGTAACACTTTACAATAAAATCCCATTAGTTAACGTTAGATAAGGCATTACCTAACAATGAGTAAAACATTTGTTACAGTATTTATTAATCTTAATGTTAGTACAACTGTTTATTGTTAATTCATGTTAACTTAGGTCCATTAAATAATAACAGATACAACTTTTGATTTTAGTAATGTATTGGTAAATGTTGAAATTAGCTTTAAAGGTATTTTTCATTGTTAGTTAATGTTAACTAATGAATTAACTAATATTACCTAATGGAACTTTACTGTAAAGTGTTTTATTTTTATTTTTATTAGCAACACAAATCATCCCTCCTGTTGATAATTAAAGCATTAATTATCATATTAGTATTACTTGTATATGATTAGTGAGGCATTACTAGGTGAACCTCATGCCAACAGGTCCCATTTCATGGCAAAGTAAAATTAGATTATAAAGAAAATGTAGCATATTTTAGGACCATCAAGAGTTTTTTTTGCATTGACATTTTCATGACATTTACCATACCTGATTATTTTCAAAGGTGATTCTATGGAAGCTCGTTTCTGCCACGGAATAAAAAAGTTAATTTTTATCTTAATTCTGAGCAATAAACTATGGAAAAACTCGCAACTGTAAGTTGTAATGTCTGAATTGTGAGATATAAACTCACAATTACCTTTTATTATTTTTTATTTGGTGGAGGAAACAAGCTTTCATGAGTCGCATATATGTATCAGCAAATTTTAATTAAATCAGCAAAAAAAAAATGTAAAATGTATTATTTATTTAAAAAAATTTAACTAAAACATCGGAACGTACTAAAATCTGCATTACAATATTTTGCATATCTGCTTAATTGTCATCTTCTTTTTGATTTTGGGGTGAAATATGACCTGAAAGTGTTCTGTGAGATTCACCTTATCACACTGCCATGAGGTTTTGTTTTCTGTCCTCTGTAATATTAATTTCTTGTAAAGCCCCATGAATGTTTTGGAGATCTTGATGAATCATTTGTCTGTCAGTCTGATCACTCACATCAATGTGTGTCGTTTCCTGCCTTTTAATGTGAAGGAATGTGAAGGACTACCTAACTAATAGTCTTATTAACTTTGTTTATTAGATTAAATTAATTTGATCACATGACCAAACTGTCTCAGATTTGTGTTGCATCCTCGCTTTACTGATTTTTGTTCTGTTCTGGTTTCTTGTACTCATGATGATGATCCATGTTAAAGTCATCAGCTCTGCTTAATACAGTTACATGTTATTATTTCACACATCATGAAGAGTCTTTTGAGTTTGTCTGGTGTGTTAATGAGGTCTCTGATCATATTGAGCCGCAAGCTGATATATAAACGAATAAAAGCAGAATGCATCCATTACAGTGATTTTACCACAAACTAAATCTCTTGCTTGTGTTAAAAGCTAGAAAAGTAAAGGTTCAATATCACTGCCTGGTCTCGTACACGAAAAGGAAAATTGGTATAGAAACAATTTTAACTCAGAAATTGCTAATAAATTTCACAAACAGCACATTGTATTAAACAAAAAATTGTGAAGTATAAAGACCGAAATAGTATTTTCTTGTTAAACATACTTCAATAATCTGTATTTACAGCTTCAAAATATAATTTTTGTAACACTTAAAGCCTTAATATGTAATGCATTAAAAGTATTTAATGCATTAAAGTGCTATTTTATAGGTTTCTGATTTTATTTTGGAGGTCTCCTACAACAGGTCAAAATTTTTTTCTCATAATATACATTGCATAATATACATATAGGCCTATCTCATTTCTCAAAGAGTCTGAGTGAAAACGACTCTCTGAAGATTCGAAGAATCTCTCTAAGCCCCGCCTTTCCGAGAGCTACTCTGCTCTGATTGGTCAGATGGCCCAGCGCGCTTACAGAGCGTGTCGGAAACGAAACGCTCATTACCATAACTGAATTTCAGCTCGATTGAACACACTATAAAGACAGTAACGATGGCGTTAAAGTTTACCATAATAGTTCGAGCGCGAATCCGATTATGAAACATTGGAATAGTTTTTCAACCCGGACCTCCATTGCAAGGACGACTTGAGCAGGATGTTTCTCAGTGGTAAGTTTTTACTCAGTTTGAGGTACATTATGAGATGTTCCAAATGTAATTTCTCTACATCAGCATTAACGTGTATGTCCATCAACAAACCGATGTGTATATTTCTAATGTACTGAGGTGCACATGTAGGAACTGTATATCAAAAACGGCGCATATAGCCCAGCACTAATGTGAATGAACTGATGTAAACATTACAGTTTGTAAACCAAAATCTTGCTCCATCCTTTATCTTTACTCAAAGTAGTAAGAACAGCAGATAATCTGCATTAATAGACTCAGTTTTAGGTAATAGTGGCCCACAGCTGATGAGCAGAAGTATTTCAGTAAGACAGTAATAACGCGAGTTAGCCGGTTAGCCGGAGACCTAGCTAGCTGTAGCTACGTATTTTGAACACTGTTTAAACTATATCAATAATTTGTCATACTTACAGGTTGTGATTCTGAGGTGCAAGTTGGTCCAAATAAAGTGGGTACTGTCCAATCTTTGTTGGATAAGCGTTTTGGAAATCCCATTTAGAGCTCACAGAGATTTGAGAAGCAATCGTCAAACGGTTATACTGATGTTGTATCGCTGTGGTAATTGTAACCACTGACTCTTCCATATCCTTTGGAAGTGTTTACAAAGAGATTTTGCTTTTGCAGAGCAGAAAACAGCGTCTTCTGGACATGTACACAACACAAATCTACTACAGTGTTTGAGGGCGGGGCAAGTAGACGTTTTTCGTGGGCAGCCAATGAACACCATAGGTGGGCATAATGCAAATTTGTTACATTGTTACGTATGAATGTTACGGAAGTAAGACTAGAAAACTCGTTAAAGCAGTTCAGAATTGGTTCTTTCTTTTGGGAGACAGTGGCTGTGTTCGAAATCGCCCCCTATTCCCTCATTCACTATTCCCTACATTACTCCACTAATATAGTCCACTTGAAGGAGTGAATGAAAACGAGTGACACTGAGTGCGCTGGAAGGGCTGGCAGCTCCAGTTGCAATGAAAGGATTTATCTTGAACTCTGTCATGGAAACTACAACCTGAACTAAACAATTTAATAATCAATTAAAACGAATTAAAACATTATGTTGGACCAGTGGTTTGGAAAATGGATGGATATGATTCAGCGGCGGACGCCATCTTCTAGTGAGATGCGGGAATTCATTTGACATGCGACTCTCACAGTGCATTGTAGGTATTCTCTAGCCATTGAGAGTACATTGGTTGTACACTCGTTATTGTGGTGCATTGTGGGATTGAATGAGTGCACTTGATAACGTCCACTATGGTTTCGGACACCACTACAAATGGCTGTCCCCTCAAATAGTGCCCTATTTAAGGGTATAGAGGGCGATTTCAGACAGCCAAAAAACTTTATTTGTTGTGCACTCCCAGACAGCAACATAGTGTCGGCTCAGATCCGGCCCACATCTGGCACATGGCTCTGGGCCAACACTATGTTGCTGTCTGGACTTTGGTCTTTAAAACTTTTCAGACCTTTTACATTCACAAACTGCATGAAAGGTAATATCTGAAAAAGCATCATGGGGCACTTTAATTATGCCTTGTAATGCACCTTATAATGCATTGGATGATCTCATGAACAACAGTTATAATACATATTCTTTGTTACACCTTTAAAAAAGTAAAATGCTTTAAAACATGCCAAACAAAATGTAACAAGGAATCTGCAAATATTGTAATGCATTTTAACTTTGGTTACATTTATTTATGAAAAGATGCATTTATTATAATGCACATTATGAATACCTTTATATTGCATTATACATAAAGGCTTCAAATAAAGTGTTATATATGTTGCAGTGAAGCTCAAGACAAAACATAATAATAAAAAATAACCTTAAAACCTTTGTTAAATACCTTAATATACCATAAATACCTTAACATGACATTTATACTTTGTATAACATCAATCAATCAGTCAGTCAAACTTTATGTCGCACCTTTCAAGGCAGCAAATTGAATGCAATTCAAAGTGATTTAAAAGATACAAAATGCAATGATAAATATAAAATGTTGCTTTGGTGGTTTTAGCATATTGACATGTGGTTGCTAGGCTGTTCTAGGTGGTTGCTAGGTGGTTTCCCACTGATATTCTGGTCTGTGGAATTTTTATACACATTTTGCAAAGGGCTTGATCAACTTTGATATCATTCTTTGTGCACAAAAATAATCAACCGGATGAATGCAGGTCTGTTTGGGTGACAGTAGATAAATCATCCGCCAACACCTTCCATCCAGAGGTCTGAATGCATCAATAATGCACCGCCACCGTTCTCAGATGCTGTAAATAGCAGCCCCTTTTTATGCCACGCGACACGACCTTCATGCCAACGCAGAATGTCGACAGTGACACACATGCACATACGACCTGACCTCGATTTCACACACGTCATGGAAAACAAGATGTGTTGTCGACACCTAGAGAGGAAGCCGCGTGTGAGGCTTGGTTTGATTGATAGTGGTTGTACAGTGATTTTGGAGGACGTGGGCAGATCTCTCTGTATTTGAGATAAAGCTTTCAGAATGCCTGTCCTGAGCGTCTGATGTCACTTTTCTGATGCTGTCGTCTGTGTTTGTCTGCGTTTCCCACACGTACAGAAAAACAGTTCTTATATTGTGAAATCTGTTGCTTTCCTGTGCTTGATTCCTCATGCAGATGAGCAAACCTGTAACTTTTGTGTTCATATGAGCGTAAAAGTGAGTAAATGAACTTCCATCCATCCATCCATCCATCCATCCATTCATCCATCACTCTGTCCGCCTGTAAGTCTATCTATCTATCTATCTATCTATCTATCTATCTATCTATCCTTCCGTCTATTCATCCATCCATCACTCTGTCCGCCTGTAAGTCCATCCATCCATCCATTCATCCATCCATCCATTGTTCTATCATCCATCCATCCATCACTCTGTCCGCCTGTAAGTCTATCCATCCATCCATCCATCCATCCATCCATCCATCCATCACTCTGTCCACCTGTAAGTCTATCTATCTATCTATCTATCTATCTATCTATCTATCTATCTATCTATCCTTCCGTCTATCCATCCATCCATCACTCTGTCCGCCTGTAAGTCCATCCATCCATCCATCCATCCATCCATCCATCCATCCATCCATCCATCCATCCATCCATCCATTGTTCTATCCATCCATCCATCCATCACTCTGTCCGCCTGTAAGTCCATCCATTCATCCATCCATCCATCCATCCATCACTCTGTCCGCCTGTAAGTCCGTCCATCCATCCATCCATCCATCCATCCATCCATCACTCTGTCCGCCTGTAAGTCCATCCATTCATCCATCCATCCATCCATTGTTCTATCCATCCATCGTTCTATCCATCCATCCATCCATCCATCACTCTGTCCGCCTGTAAGTCCGTCCATCCATCCATCCATCCATCCATCCATCACTCTGTCCGCCTGTAAGTCCATCCATTCATCCATCCATTGTTCTATCCATCCATCGTTCTATCCATCCATCCATCCATCACTCTGTCCGCCTGTAAGTCCATCCATTCATCCATCCATTGTTCTATCCATCCATCCATCACTCTGTCTGCCTGTAAGTCCATCCATCCATCCATCCATCCATCCATCCATCCATCCATCCATCCATCACTCTGTCCGCCTGTAAGTCCATCCATTCATCCATCCATTGTTCTATCCATCCATCGTTCTATCCATCCATCCATCCATCACTCTGTCCGCCTGTAAGTCCATCCATTCATCCATCCATCCATCCATCCATCCATCCATCCATCCATCCATCACTCTGTCCGTCTGTAAGTCCATCCATCCATCCATCCATCCATCCATCACTCTGTCCGCCTGTAAGTCCATCCATTCATCCATCCATCCATCCATCCATCGTTCTATCCATCCATCCATCCATCACTCTGTCTGCCTGTAAGTCCATCCATTCATCCATCCATCCATTGTTCTATCCATCCATCCATCACTCTGTCTGCCTGTAAGTCTATCTATCCATCCGTCCGTCCGTCTGTCTGTCCATCCATCCATAAATATATTTCAGTCAGTAGAGTATCATTTTACAAAGTAAGTGTCTGACTGCTAGACTCTTCCAAAAGCAGGCCGTTCCTGCAGACTGACGTGTGTTTGTGCATGAAGAAGGTGCACTTGCAGTTGAGTTTCCAGGTTGATCTGTATCTCTGCGGTCGTTCCCCACACTCAGCCTCTCTGAATGACTCGATGTGAACCGTCGTAGTAAGACGCCCACCAGCAGCCTTTATTAGACATCCTCTAGAGTCACCTGGGCTGAAATGAATGTTTAACCCCTCCTCAGAAGTGCCTTTTTACTGCAAAACATGTGACTTAGAAGAAATCGAGATGCAATGACTGAGTGTTCGGACCGTTCAGTTCAAGAACTGAAAAGGTTAAACGTTTCCTTAATGCCATGTGAGCAAAAAGAGACACAGATGGTCTTTAAGACACTCATCTCTGCTGTTTTCACCATTAATAAAGCAGGTCAGACCAGTTCCAATAAATGCGTTTTAAAACCACCAATAACCTTTTCTACGGGTTGAAATAAAAATCTTTACTGACGGTATTTACTGTAAAGTCCACTTCTCTTTTTTTGCGCACATACATGGGTGATTCTCACAGAAACTGAAATATGGCTGGGTCATATTTCACCCCAAAATAAAAAGGAAACAGGAATATATAATTTTAGGTACATTATTATTATTATTATTATTATTGCATTTGCATTATATGCAGTCACTAAACGTCTTAATACTGTTATTCCTATTTTCTTTTCATAAAAATATGAAAAAAAAATATATATGTTTAGTACATTTGCAAAGTACAGCTGTAAGTATACATCATAGTAGTATTTTTTTTTTTTTTTTTTTTGACTATGCAGTTTTTAATAAAATTGTGTCAAAATCATGTCATGACAATCTGGTAAATGTGTTCAATTCATGAAAATAATATCATAATGAAAATAAATCCTATTTGTGCCTTAAAACCACTTCCTTTTCTTTATGCAAGGTATTTCCTATTGTTTGACGATGTGGTTAACAGGCCGAACACAAAAACAGACTTTACCCTGGCGTTGCTTTCTGGAGAGTCTAAGATTGTCAAACAGAGACACCTGGCGGCTAAGAGCGGAACTTCTGTTCTTATTACGCAACTGCACCAATCTGGCATAACATTATGACCACTGACAGGTGAAGTGAATAACACTGATTATCTCTTCATCACGGCACCTGTTAGTGGGTGGGATATATTAGGCACCAAGTGAACATTTTGTCCTCAAAGTTGTTGTGTTAGAAGCAGGAAAAATGGCCAAGCGTAAGGATTTGAGCGAGTTTGACAAGGGCCAAATTGTGATGGCTAGACGACTGGGTCAGAGCATCTCCAAAACTGCAGCTCTTGTGGGGTGTTCCCGGTCCGCAGTGGTCAGTATCTATCAAAAGTGCTCCAAGGAAGGAACAGTGGTGAACCGGCAACAGTGTCATGGGCGGCCAAGGCTCATTGATGCACGTGGGGAGCGAAGGCTGGCCCGTGTGGTCCGATCAAACAGACGAGCTACTGTAGCTCAAATTGCTCAAGAAGTTAATGCTGGTTCTGATAGAAAGGTGTCAGAATACACAGTGCATCGCAGTTTGTTGCGTATGGGGCTGCATAACCGCAGACCAGTCAGGGTGCCCATGCTGACCCCTGTCCACCGCCGAAAGTGCCAACAGTGGGCACGTGAGCATCAGAACTGGACCACGGAGCAATGGAAGAAGGTGGCCTGGTCTGATGACTCACGTTTTATTTTACATCACGTGGATGGCCGGGTGCGTGTGCGTCGCTTACCTGGGGAACACATGGCACCAGGATGCACTATGGGAAGAAGGCAGGCGGAGGCAGTGTGATGCTTTGGGCAATGTTCTGCTGGGAAACCTTGGGTCCTGCCATCCATTGTGGATGTTACTTTGACACGTACCACCTACCTAAGCATTGTTGCAGACCATGTACACCCTTTCATGGAAACGGTATTCCCTGGTGGCTGTGGCTCTTTCAGCAGGATAATGCGCCCTGCCACAGAGCAAAAATGGTTCAGGAATGGTTTGAGGAGCGCAACAACGAGTTTGAGGTGTTGACTTGGCCTCCAAATTCCCCAGATCTCAATCCAATCGTGTTGAACAAACAAGTCCGATCCATGGAGGCCCCACCTCGCAACTTACAGGACTTAAAGGATCTGCTGCTAACATCTTGTTGCCAGATACCACAGCACACCTTCAGGGGTCTAGTGGAGTCCATGCCTCGACGGGTCAGGGCTGTTTTGGCAGCAAAAGTGGGACCAACACAATGTTAGGAAGTCCATAATGTTATGTCTGATCGGTGTATAACATCATCGAAACCAGTATGCTTTTTATTTTATTTTGCTGAATATCAAAAACAGCCAAGCACTCCGTATGTACACTCATTTATGCGGATTAAGTTCAAGAATAACGAGATACATTTTCTCATTAAAAGCCATTGTACGTTTTCAAAAGACTTTGATATAGCACATCATAGGACTACTTTTATACTTTGTCAACAGCATCAGTTCCCTTACATTGTGTGGACAAGCTGGGCATTATCGTTTTGTGTTTTACACAAATACATGAGGGTGAGTACAGATTACTTTTTCAAGTAACTAGTAAAGTAACGCATTACTTTTAAATTTACAACAAATCTGAGTTAGATTTTCAAATAGGTAACGCACGTTACTTTGTTTTCCCATTTATTGACTGACAGCTCTCCTGCCCCCATGTTGAGAGAAACCGTAAGGTGCATAAAACCATACTAATATGCATAAATGACTTTAGTTAAACCACACTTGTTTCATCTTTTGTTTTTATTGCTGAAGTTGGAGTGTTGAACAACTGCGTCTATTCTTCTGTGATCCAGAAAGGTTTGTTTGAGCAGCGCCCTCTACTGTACAGGCGTGAATTTGCATTTGGGCTTATTCACTTCAGGTTTGGTGTGAAAAGGCCTTTACATTTGCCAAAAATATATATATTTTTTTTTATTATTAAAAAACAAACGAGCAAACCCAGCCCAGAAGAAGTAAGTAACACAATTAGTTACTTTTTAGAGGGTAACCAGTGCTGGGTAGATTACTTACAAATTGTAGTCGGTTACTGATTCCAAATTACATAATAAAAATGTTAGTTAGTAACATAATCCTTAGCAACATAATTACATTACATATTTAAGGTAATGTAATCTGTAGTGTTGTAGTACTCGAGACCGGTTTTAAGACCATTTTTTAAAGGTCTTGGTCTTGTCTCGGTCTCAGACTAAGAGGACTCAGGATTTTGTTTCAAGACCACAACTGATGGGATATTACTAAATTGCCGGTGCATTGTCTGATTTAATTATTAACATCATTAATGTGATTGGATGTAAAACTTACTGCTTCAGATGCAATCAATAACTTATTTCTACTTTGATTTATTTATTGTGCCGGTTCAGAAATGAGGGATTGTGTCAATATCACCAAAATTAATACAAATGCTCACAAAATGCAAGATGTTGCAAAAAAGTACTTGTATGAGATCTGGATTTTTATATTATAATGTGATATAATTAAGCAATATCACAAGAGCAAGAGAGCTGTTTTTACAAATTTGAGCATGACTGCCAACATTATATTGCTTTTATACAAACATTAAATAAATAAATTAAAACATTATTCTCAACATTATTTATGCTTTTGTGATTTACCAGTTCAGATGCATCTTCTGTACCACCACCAGTGCAAAGACGAGTTTTGTTGTTAATGATTTCATTTGATTGATAAGAGCTCTATATAGTGTCTTATTCTAATTATATTTATTGATTAAAAAAAAGTAATTTCTCAGGCAGTAATGTGGATCTTTAGTGCTGGTCTGGTCTTGGTCTCAGATTAGGTGGTCTTGACTACAACACTAATAATCTGACTATGTTTAGATTACTTTTGACTTAATTTATCACATTGATTTGAATAGGATAATCTTGTACCATATTGATAAAAATACAAAGAGAAAGAAAACCTGAAGTGCATTAAATATAAACTGGGGTTTGTGTTGGAACTGCAGGGGGTTCGTGAATTTTAATGAAAAGCTATTAAGTAATTTAATCATAAAAAATTTGGACTCTGATTATGTAATCCAGATCAGTTACTATCAAGCATTGGGAGTAACATAATATTGTAACGCATTACTTTTAAAAGTAACTTTCCCCAACACTGGCTATAAGAATGTCATTTTTAGTTCATTCTAGCTAATGTATTAAGCCTGACATGAAATGTCAGAAAAATTTAATTTCTTGAAATGGAACTCTTTATTGAAGTTTAAGACAAAATATTTCACAAAATCTAAAAAATAGTTTGCATGTGTTTTTTGTATCATATATGACATTTTATGGCTCATATGTCCGGGTTCAGTGCCATTATTTTGTCTCAAGATGTACACCATTTATAAAAGCTACTTAAATGTCCAAATTTAACTAAAGCCCCGCCGGTGAAACCCAGCTTTAGTATGATATGAGAATATGGAGCTCATGCTTAAGGAAAAAAACAACTCCGTTTTATTCAAGTTGCTCCCAAACGGAGCAAAAATACGCAATTTGGTGCAGATGCTGATATTTATATTACGGCCAAAAAGATAATTGGTGGTGGTTGAGGAGATTCCCCCCTTCTATATGTAAAGCGCTTTGAGTGCCTAGAAAAGCGCTACATAAATGTAACAAATTAAATTAAAATTACAAATAAGAAATTCTGATAATAGTGTAGCAGACTACTTGCATAAAATATCAGTTGTCACTCAAGAAGACATTATTGGCAGATCTAAAGATATTTAAATGCTTAGTTTTATGATTAATGCTCTGCGGATTTAAAACAATGCAACCCGATTGGGAGATGAACAAAAACCTTAATCAAAATCCTGATGGATGAGATACATTTTAACTTTTGGTTTTAAAAATAGCTATTCATTTGTGTACTGAATTCTTAGCTTTAAAAAGGTGCAGTGTGTAGTATTTGAGGATCTATTGAAAAATGCAATAACTGTTTTCAGTGGTGTATAAAGACCGTGCATGCATAAATGTACCATTATGTTATTACCTTAGAATGAGCCATTTCTATCTACATACACCACGGGTCCCCTTACAGTTAAAAAAAAAAAAAAAAAAAAAAAAAAAAAAACCATTTTGCGCCGTCATGTTTCTACAGTAGCCCTAAACACAGACAAACTTCTCTACAGAGCTAGTCACTCTCTGCTCTCAGATGACATTTTTGTCCTGTGTCGGCCACCATAGCTTCTCTGTGCTTTGAAAGGGATTGAGCGGTGGGTGATTGCTATTCACAAGTTCACCACTAGATGCCACTAAAATTCACACACTGCACCTTTAAAAGGCAATTTAAAAAAAAAAAAAAAAAAAATTATATATATATATATATATATATATATATATATATATATATATATATATATAAAAAATATACACACACTTAAAGGATTCTAATTTGGCTGAAAGCTTAAAATGAATGAGAAAGCAAAGACAACACCAAAATTCAGGTTTCACCGTGTTTTAATTTCTGAAAACCAAGACAATACATGCCTGTACTCAGGCAAAAGGTCTTTCCCCTTCCATGCAGAATGAAATCATGCTTGATTCAATCCAGCACAGCCAGCAGACTCAGTATCAGTGAAACACAGTGCTTATTGTGCTCAGACAATACTGCAGCAACCCATTGATCCATGAACATATGTAAAAAAAACAAAAGTACATAACGGCTCAAAACAGAGCAAAAGTGGACAGTATGCTTTAGTTACACATTTTGATACTTTAAGGAATCATTACGGAGAATCAGTTAACCTTCTACAGGCCAAAGAGAACGATAAGATGTTACGGAATGACTACGGAAAATTGAGTGGGGAGTTACAGACAAGATGGATTTAATCGACTTCCTCCATGCGAGAGGCGTCATCGTCTCCTTCCAGAGGTGGGATTTCTTCTGGAGCGGGAGCAGCGCTTGGCTCTTCCACAGGCACGTCTTCATCTTCATCAATACCTGAAGACAAAGAGGTTGACGCGAATTAGCACTTCATTGCATTTACCCAAATACAGCAAGACGAAAACAGAAACGTGAGTTAAACTCACCTAATCCCAGCTTGATCATTCTGTAGATGCGGTTTGAGTGTGTCTGAGGATCGTCCAATGAGAATCCAGAGGAAAGCAGTGCAGTCTCGAACAGGAGGATGACCAGATCCTTCACGGCTTTGTCGTTTTTATCTGCGTCAGCCTTCTGCCTCAGGGTCTCCATGATGGGATGATCGGGGTTGATCTCCAGGTGTTTCTTGGCCATCATGTAGCCCATGGTGGAGTTGTCCCTCAGGGCCTGGGCCTTCATGATCCTCTCCATGTTGGCCGTCCAGCCGTAAGTGCTGGTCACGATACAGCATGGGGAAGAAACCAGCCTGTTTGATACGGTGACCTGGAGAAAAACCAGACATCAGCATGAGGAACGAGTGTTAAACTAGTAAGGCACGTTCTGGTTGATTACTCAGGGTTGCATGGTCATTGTTAGTCACTCAACACAAATGCTTTCATCAACTAAAAGGAAAAAAAAAAAAAAAAAACAGTTATTAGTTATTAAATCAGCACACAAAACTGGAATATAAACACGTTCTCTTCACACATATTTGAGTCTGCAGGCAAAGTGTGAGCACAAGCGGCACAAACGTCCATTATGTAAACTCACCATCTGTGCAACTCTGACTAGGAATCCTGTTTATAACACAATTTTAAAAGAATTAATGCCTAATTAAAGTGGACGTAGACTAAATTTTACACTTGAACTGAATAAATTACACTATTGTCTTTTACAGCAGAATTTGATTTGGTCTCATTTGATAAAGTTTGCAACTGTCCTTTTAATTATTGTGAAGCCATTTTGAAAATCTGTATTTTATAAAGTGATGTAGTATATGAAGGTGAAAGCCCATCTTGTGCAAAGAACTGGGCTCTTAAGAGATTAAAGTTGTGGTTTGCAAGCACACCTTCTCTACTTTCTTGTCCAGAATCTCCTTCATGAGCTTGCAGAGGTTCTCAAACTTGGCCTTGTCTTCCTCCATCTTTTTCTTCTCGTCTTCATCCTCAGGCAGCTCCAGTCCCTCTTTGGTGACGGACACCAGAGACTTGCCATCGAAGTCCTTCAGCTGCTGGACGCAGTACTCGTCGATGGGCTCGGTCATGTACAGCACCTCAAAACCTCTCTTGCACACACGCTCCACAAAAGCGGAGTGGGCGACCTGGTCTTTGCTCTCGCCTGGAGAAGAATGAAAACATTAATTCAACATTAATTTGGCTATTATACATCAACAGTTATATTATTAGCTACATTAAGCTGTTCTGAGATGTTGCAAACACTGAATAGCGAAGAGCAGTGCCGCACTTCACTCTGAAATACGCAGCGAATAATATATTATACATATAAAAAAAAAAAAAAAAGCCTTTGTGATTGATAAATTGCACCGTCCCATCGCAATTTAGTTTTCATCCTTTAAGCATACTTTAAAGGCAGGTTGATGCTGATGAAATCTTACCAGTGATGTAGTAGATGGATTTCTGGTTTTCCTTCATACGGCTGACGTATTCTGTGAGGGAGGTCATCTCGTCGCCGGACTGCGAGCTCTGATAACGCAACAGTTCTGACAGCTTCTTGCGGTTCTGAGAGTCCTCGTGGATGCCCAGCTGGAGGTCAAAACAAAATGTTAATACCGCTTATATCTTTATTGGAAGTAACAATCCCCTGCTTTCACAGACAAGGCTTAAACTAGTCCCAGACTAAAATGCATGTTTGAGTGGTTCTCTCAAAGCAACTTGTACTGAGATACCTTAAAATATGTCAGTGCCATTGTTTTGTCTCAAGATGCACACCAGTAATGTTTTTTTCTAAGTTACTTAAATGAACTAAGGCCTAATCCCAGCTTAATCCAAGACCTGTCTGTGAAACCAGGACAAAGAGTCAAAAAATGCAGCTTACTTTAAGATTCTTGGAGAAAGCATCGTAGAACTTCTTGTAGTTGTCCTTGTCCTCAGCCAGCTCAGCAAACAGCTCCAGGCACTTCTTGACGATGTTCTTGCGGATGACCTTGAGAATCTTGCTCTGTTGAAGCATCTCTCTGGAGATGTTGAGGGGCAGATCTTCAGAGTCCACAACACCACGGATAAAGTCTGGAGGGGGACAACGATTGGAGGAAGGAAAGCTTTTAGTGATGTTGCACCTTTGAGACCTTCAATCGTAACGATTCAAGTTTAGCAGCACTACAGCATTTGTACATTTGTACTTGTACAAAAAGCATCAGCAGGAAATAATGTAGAGCAGGACTTTTAAAATCCATCAGGATTGGACTGGATGAGGAAAAAGCTTTGGCAACTTCTCTCAGATTTTGTTATGTCAGCAGAAACCGAAAAGGGCAATTTCGTGTTGAACTTAAAAAAGGTATAGTTCACCCAAAAATGAAAATTGTAATTTACTCACCATCATGTCATTCCAAACTCACAAGACCATTTAAGATATTTTTTAATAAAACCTGAGGTTTCTGTTCCTCCATTGAAAGTCCGGGTAACCAAAACTCAGGGTATAAAAGGCATTGCAAAACGAATCAAGCCGTTTTATCCAAGAGACATGATTGCGTCGTATGATTAACAGATTTGATTTAGGCTTTTATTCACATCTAAAATAAATTACATATGGTATACATGGAAACGCATATGCTTCCTCGTTTACCATATGTGCTGCACTATGTATGCATTTATGTGAATAAAAGCCTACATTACATCTGTTCATCATACAAAGCAATCATATCTCTTCACAAGACTCTGATTAAACCGCTTGAATCATATTACGATGACTCTGGATCCAAGTTTTGGCTTTCTTGACCGTCAATGGAGGGACAGAAACCGCTCAGGTTTCATTAAAAACATCTAAATGTTTCAAAGATTAAAGTCTTACGGGTGATTTAAATGACAATATTCATTTGTGGGTGAACCATCCCTTTAAGGGCAAAGCTACTTACTCAGATACTCTGGGATGAGCTCCTCACAGCTGTCCATGATGAAGACCCTTCTGACGTACAGCTTGATGTTATTCTTCTTTTTCTTGTTCTCGAAGAGGTCGAAGGGGGCCCGGCGAGGGATGAAAAGAAGAGCGCGAAACTCCAGCTGACCCTCCACGGAGAAATGCTGCAGGACAATGTGTAAAAATGATTATTTCATCAATTCTCAAACATGTCATTTGAATATTGTTCTGTAGAATCCATTACCTTGACAGCCAGGTGGTCTTCCCAATCATTAGTCAGGCTCTTGTAAAACTCTCCGTACTCCTCGTTGGAGATGTCGTCTGGGTTACGGGTCCAGATGGGTTTGGTTTTGTTCAGCTCCTCCTGGTCAATGTACTTCTCCTTGATCTTCTTCTTTTTCTTCTTGTCCTTGTCTTTGGAGTCCTCTTCATCATCTGAGCCGACATCTTCAATCTTGGGTTTGTCTTCGCCTTCGACTTCCTCCTTTTCTTCCTTCTCAGCCTTCTCCTCCTCTGCCTCATCGTCGCTGATCTCCTTGTCGCGTTCCTTCTCCACCTGTGTGGAAATTTTATATTTTACCATTATGTCTTTGCAACACTCATTACTCAGAAAGATGGTCTGCATGATTAATTGGAATAAAACCGAATTATACGCCCATTTTCCCATGCTTGAGCGCGAAGTGAGGAAAAACAAAATGCAATTTAATTTCACCCCAAATTGTCAGCCCTACCAGAACGCTACTAACGAAACCAAATCCCACTTACGAAGAGTGTGATTGGGTATCCGATGAACTGGGAGTGTTTCTTGACCACTTCCTTCACCCTCTTCTCCTCGACGTACTCGGTCTGATCTTCTTTCAGGTGAAGAATGACTCTGGTTCCACGGCCAATGGGCTCACCTGGAGATCAACAGGTATGTGTGAACATCAATGTCACCCTTAACATAGCATGTATGTCTTCAAAGACAAGCTGGTAACGTACCATGGTCCACCTTGACTGTGAAAGAGCCACCAGCGGACGACTCCCAGGCGTACTGCTCGTCATCGTTGTTTTTAGTGATGACCGTGACCTTTTCAGCCACCAGGTAGGCAGAGTAGAAGCCCACACCAAACTGCCCAATCATGGAGATATCAGCACCAGCCTGGAAAGATAGGACCAAAAGACTAAGTTTAAATGTAGACCTATTGATAAACACAACTTGACTAACTTTTGCACTGTGGCTAGTGGTTTTCCAAAGTTACTAGCCACTCAGCATTTTCACTGGCCACAATTTTGACATGAATACCATGGGGAAAAAGTGCCATATTGATACATTTAATATTCTCATTTGTCAGGTATATTAGGCTGCTGTCACTTTAAGACCTGACGCACAGATCCATTATATGGTTACACATGCATTTTCTTTCTCAACTGTTAACATTCACTTAAAACATACGTGAATACTCGCCAAGACTGGCATTTACATTATTTTGTGTGTTTGACAGTGCAATGAGCAGCGAAAAATAACTAAATTCAGTACTGAGAGTCCGCTTTGTGTGCCACACTTTGGGTGTGAGAACAAAATCTGCAGGAATGAGTCAAATTATGCACAATACGTGCAATCCCACGCCGAAATTCAAGCCCTGTACCACCAAAAATATTCATCCGGAGCAAATGAAACGAGTGAGGGGAGGCGGGATTGTGCGTCACTCGCTGTCAGAGATGAGAGTGAGAAAGCACAGCTAGTATCGTGTATTCTGCGGGAAATGAGTATTGGAAGCGTTTCAGATATTTCAGTATCGAAAAATCTGTATTTTTGACAACACTACACTTAGTTTATCATTTCAAATGCTTTTTTAAAAGACTACAATTGAAAAATGTATACATTATATGTGACCCTGGACCACAAAACCAGTCATAAGTCGCACAGGTATATTTGTGGCAATAGCCAACAATACATTGTATGGGTCAAAATTATCGATTTTTCCTTTAACGCCAAAAATCATTAGGATATTAAGTAAAGATCATGTTCCATGAAGATATTTTGTAAATTTCCTACTGTAAATATCAAATGTATTAGTAATATGCATTGCTAAGGACTTCATTTGGACAACTTTAAAGGCAATTTTCTCAATATTTCGATTTTTTGCACCCTCAAATTCCAGATTTTCAAATAGTTGTATCTCAGCCAAATATTGTTCTGTCCTAACAAACCATACATCAATGGGAAGCTTATTTATTCTGCTTTCACATGATGTGTAATTCTCAATTTCAGAAAATGAACCCTTATGACTGGTTTTGTGGCCCAGGAATATATAAAACTCAACCCGACAAAGTGGCTGCATTACACACTACTGCTGAAATACACCTGCATTTGGCAGGTGTTAATGTCAAGCCCTGTTGAAAAACATGCCTACAATGGCAGATACATCACCTGCAGAGCCTCCATGAAGGCCTTTGTCCCTGACTTTGCGATGGTACCCAGGTTATTGATGAGATCGGCTTTGGTCATGCCAATACCGGTGTCAATAATGGTAAGAGTGCGATCATGAACGTTGGGGATGATGTCGATCTTCAGGTCCTTGCCACTGTCCAGTTTGGTGGGATCTGTCAAACTTTCATATCTGATTTTGTCAAGAGCCTGTTGAGTGGAGAAAAATTAAGTTGACAGCAGGAACTACAAAGATCATTCTAAATGCAAGTAACTAACTGAAAATAACTGAAGTGGGCGGTCAATCAGAACATTATCATGCATTGGTGTGGACGTGAATAGTTATAGTTGTTGGTTTGAACAGGCCTTAAGTCGAATATTAGATGCAAGAAAAACAGTCCATCATGGGTCTTACGTCAGAGGCATTGGAGATGAGCTCCCTGAGGAAAATCTCTTTGTTGGAGTAGAAGGTGTTGATAATGAGAGACATCAGCTGGGCGATCTCTGCCTGGAAGGCAAAGGTCTCGGCCTCCTCATCTTGGCGCATTTCTTCAGGCATCTGAGGGAATAACAGATTCACTACATCTTTATTATATCCATCAACAAGGTTTAACAAAATGCATAAGCTATACACTTTAAAAAAAAAAAAAAAAAAAAAGCACATTATTTGTTCATATGTCTAAGTTGGACAAATTAAAAGTATGTATAAAAGAAAATGAAAGTGACTCATTCCCATCAGTTGTAGTCCTCTACAGTTACACAAGAAAAACAGGCCCATAAAAGGCCCCGGATGCGGAAGAACATGGCGCAGAAGGACAATGAGCGCAACACGTGTTTTACTGCTGCAATCATTGAAATTAAACCGATTTAGATGGGTATCGATTATTTTAACTGCATGGAATAAATACAATTTTTCGGGACAGTTCTTTATTAGCTTTAAACGCATATAGACTAGCTTTAAGTAAAAAAAAAAAAAAAAAACGCGAAGGCTTTTAATATACCAACCACCAGTCCGGTCATCTGCGACTCGCTGTGTGACGGCGAATAAATATAGATATGAATTATAACCAAAAAAATAAATAAAAATAAGGCTATAATAGATCACCAATACCAGTGCTATCAGTTTTATAGCACTGTAAACCACTGCACCTGCTCATCAGCTAATAACCATAAACAACAAATTCACATTATAGCCGACTTTAATGCACGATTGGTTTTAAAAGACAAAGAAAGAAGTCGTCTGACAAATGACGGTGTTTGAACGTCGGAGAAAAGTAGATCTTAACCGTCATCCGCATCATTATAATACGGGCCAAATAGCGAATGGAATAAATGATGAATAACGCGATTAAACATCATTCCGTCGGTTTCGATTAGTCCCTGAAATTATATTGAATCGTTTTAGACTGAGATTGAGCGTTTACCTTGGTTAGTTTCGTTGATTTTTGATGGTTTAATCGCCACAGAAACAGCTGATCTCCCCTACACTGATACTCAGGGAAGCAGAGGAGAGAACCCCGCGTGCGCGGCTCTTTTCTTTATACTCCGCCTATGAATGTGCGGCTGTATCCCTCCGCGCTGACTCACTGCGAGCCGCTTACACACTCATAACAAAGACACACAAGACTCTTTTATCTGTGTAAATCGCATTTATTACCTACCACAAATGTAGTGTTTTTACTAGTTACATCAGATATAAATAACGTCTAAATAATTGGAATAATATAGTAATACTTTAATTAAGTAATGATCAGAAAAACAATTAAAAAAAAGCTATTTTACTTCTAGAGATACTTGCCTTGGAACGAGTGGATTTTAATGAAAACATAGCGGTTCATAGTCATGAATACATTTTACATAGTAAGACAATGACCAAAGAACGGTTTTAAAATCAGGTAACATTTGGGGAGGTGTGCGAAAAAATGTGTGCTTCACTGATAAAAAAAAGACTTTTCACGCTTTTAAAATAGTTTTTATAATAATAAACGTGAAATAGTCAAATAGTCATAAAATGTAGCAAAAGAAATCCATATAATAAAGCATAATCGGCCGCACTACGTTTGGCGTCGGAAGAATATCAGGCGTAATGACTAACGGTACTTTGTCTCTTTCCAGCACTTTCCATGAAAATCCCGCCTTCGTTGACGTCACCTGTCACTCAAATGCAGTTTAAGGGCGAATCTGCACAAGAAATGTTCACCCCAAAATAAAAGAAAAACAACAATAAAAATATAATTTAATGTCCCTAAAAAGGGGCATGAGGTTAATTTGACCTTGAAATATATTGACCGTTTTGTGAGATTCGCCCAGCGATGACGTTACATTTTATTTGTGCTGTTCATATTTAATGTGCCGTTAATTCAATACAAATATAAAAACTTAGACGTTAATTAATAACTCTGCTAAGTTGGACGGTTCAAAGTCATGGTTTATTAAATCAACAGAGAATATAGCTAGTTCTAATACGCAAAGAACAGTACAACAATAAGAGAACAGCAATTTATAGGGACATAACCTGCTAATAACAGCAGGGAATGAAACAAAATGTTTACATATTACTGATATGTATTTTTTGCAAAGGTGAATATGAAATATTAAAAATTACCCAAATTATTACGTTATATTGTTGTTTCATAATTCATTCTTTTAACGCTTAAAAACGAAAATGAGGAGAATGTTTTACAGACTCTCAATAGATTAATCATTATTATCCAATTCTATGTAACAAATTAAATATTCCAAAAATCAATGAACAACATCAGATTTGTTGTTGTACTGATTTTCAATTTGCTTGTGATTTGTTTATTGTATTTATTTTATTATTATTATTTTTTTAATCAGAGGTCTTTTAACTTGCCTGTTATTTTCCCAGAATTCCATTTCACCGGAAACTGCAGGCTCGATCGCTCGTTGCTTTTACCACGGATCCGGTGAACTTTCCGTGCTAGAAGCGAGTTGATATCGATTTGGTTTGAGTAAGTAATATCTGTTAAACTAGTAGTTATCTTTTTGAGTTCATATTTTCGTTGTCTCGCACAGGACTTTGATAAAAACGAATTCATTCTTTAAGAGAGGTCAAAAATAAAGGCTTTTTGTGAACGTTAGCTCGCGGCTAGCCGTTACCCGGTCTGACTGAAACGATTCCCGCTGATATTTTCTGACAAATCGGTGCGATTTATTGGTTTGAAATTATTATATGCCACAAAAGCAACATCATTTTATGTTGTTTTTAAAGTTAGCTATCATACGCATGTTTATTTGCTTGGTTAACGTCAATGATTAGTCACATTGGGAGACGTTATAACAATGTGAAATCGGCCTTTGCATTGATTTAAGACCATTCCGCTGATTTCAGCTCTTTCAGTTAATCTCAGCTCCATTTCAGCCCTTCAAGGTCATTTTATGTTGATTTTCAGTCTTTACATGTGATTTCAAGTTGATTTCGGCGCTTTCAGGTTGTACGCAGGTTTATTGTTACTTGTTTTGAAGACTTTTTGTATATAATAGTGCGTTTTCAGCTCATTTGGACTTTCAGGTCGATTTCTGGCTGATTTAGAGCTGTCAGTTGATTTTACGTCAATCATCCTGAAATCAGCTTGTCTGATTTGGTGTTTGATTATGTGCAATAACTCTGGTAAATGTACAATTTAACAGCTTAAGCACATTTATTGCATCTGTGTTAAGTAATAGACGCATACTAAAAATATGAGGGGAATTGAGAAGATCTTCAAAGGCACAATATGTACGATTTTTGGATTAAAATATCCAAAAACCACTATAACAATGTTACTTACATTATACCAAATGTTTCCAAGAATGTTTAAATCCAGAGAAATAAGCAATTTTAACCAGGACACGGACCGTGTCCGTGCGTTGCCTATCAATGACATCATACCCGCGTTACCCTCGATTTCCGGTTTTATTTTGTGGAAACCATGGAAACACCAAAGACACTTTAATATATTGTGTTGTATTAGACAGGTGAGCAACTGTTTGGATCATTCATCGACAGAAAACTAATCATTGTTATACAGCTCAACACAGTTAGTCTTATTGTTTTAATCTCGTGTTCTTGATTTACCGCGAGTACCATGTTTTACCATGCCTAATATCGATCTCTTACTGCAGTGTGAACAAGTGTCTCATAGCAGCCACCGAGCGAACACACAGAGTAGCATTATAACATAACTTTCAACACACTCAAATAATGTATCTAATATGATAAAACAGCGCTGCGTTACCCCTCATACGCATGAGTGGAAGAAGTGGAATCGCTCGTCTGCGGCAGAATAAAAGCTCCGCGAAATCAAGGCTTCATCAAGCTACGCCTTTGTTTTGAATAAGTGACCTCTAGCGGCGGAAAATTACATATTGTGCCTTTAATGTTCAAATGGAGCAGTGAGTGTTTATCGTAGCAGCCTAAACATTTTTGACACATCATTGACAAGCCCCTCTTATTTACAGTGTTTCTCTTCTGTTTAAGGTGGGTGTTTTGCCCAAGATGTCTTTCCCTCCTCATCTCAACCGGCCACAAATAGGCATCCCAACGATGCCACCAGGAATCCCTCCGCCGCAGTTTGCTGGATTTCCACCATCGATGCCTCCCGGTAAGTAAGATAAACTAGATATATCAGACCTTCTGTAGATGCGTTGTGCTTGCAATGGCAAAGTCATGGGTTCAATTCACGGGGAACACATGCTGGCGAAATGTACACCTTGAAGTTGCTTTGAATAAAAGCGTATGCCAAATGCAAAAATGTAAATGTTAATTATAATGGCAGCATTCATGGGAGTCCAGAGCATTTAGTGTCAACTTTGTTGATTATAACAGCATGGTGTTGCTTGCTTTGTGTATTCAGGGTCACCCCAAGGACTAGGGTTGGGTGGCACCGTTACCTATATCACCGGTAACCGGACCGAATCAGAATGCAGATTTTGGTGACACTTAAATTCAAACGTGCTTTCGCGCTTTGGCTGGCGCCGAGCCAGAGACAGACACGCTTAGCGCTTGTCACATATCACAACTGTTCAGTGTTTTCAACCACATAGTTTATTTTAGGTTTCAGACATTTGAATATACATAAGTACTAGCTAAAAATACATTTATAGTTTAAATACACACTGATGTCTATGGAGGCGGTAATAACAATCTTTTCAGTTATAATTTGACTACATGCCTTATTTATATCAGATACACAGTATATAGTTTACTCTATTCTTCTCCCAGTTCACCGCTCACTTACTTTCATGTATTTTGCGAGATGTGGATGAATTTGTGATGTAAATCTGACAGATCCGATTCTCTGAATTGCGGCGCAAACTAACATGGCGGTGCCCATCGCGCATTATAGATCACTGACAAAACACATTCACTTACACATATTTGAAAATCAGAATATCAGATAGTTCATGACATAGTTAACAAGTTTGTGAATATTTTGAATGAAAAAGAAAAAACAAAATGAATACATCTGTTATACAGCGCTATTGTGACTGCGGTGTCACGTGAGAAGCATGACGCGTCGCCATGGAAATAAGGCGATGTGTTCTAAAATATTTAGCCAGATACATATTTGGTCATATTTCTACAAAAGAATTGCTGAAACTTGAAGCTGGTTTGTAGCATACTAAGAATACCGACTACTTTGCTGTTATTAGTACTGTAACTGTTATTTAGTGTTAAATTGTTGTAGTTGGGTTAGGTGGCTTTGTGAACTTGTGTAAATTTGTTATGTTTTGTATTTGTTTCTATTTATATATTTAAGTATACTTTAAACTTTTAAGAATTTGTTCAATATTTATAGGTTTTCAATAAAAAGCCATTCTTTAATGTCATTCACTGTCGTTTTGTGGCTCTTTTTAAAAAAAAAAAAAAGTATCGGATAAGTCACCGGTACGGTTTTAAAAGTATCAATTTGGCACCAGTATCGTAAAAAACCCAAACGATACCCAACCCTACCAAGGACGAAGGAGTCCATACCACAACTATAATGATAACGGCACAGAGAAACTATATCTTCATAAGAGGACCATTATAAAGTTAAAGTTGATTAGTTCATAATCAGTCAAGAGTTGATGTAACTTTATTACTATAAGCTGTCAAGCTAGGTTATGGATTGATCAAATGTTTTTTATTGTATATTTACATATTGTTCCTTAAAATCCTAATTCCCTAAATCCTTAATTCTATTATGAATTGCTGGATGAACTGTTTATATGTTAAATTGGCTTAAATATCAAGTTTAATCCAGCTAATTTGCATTATTATAATGGGTGACTCACACGACCTCACAAATACAAATTAGGGTGAATATTTTCTGATATTGTTGTTTTTTCTCCCGCTAGGAACCCCAATGATTCCTGTCCACATGGGGATTATGACTCAAGCCCCTACGGTAATATTCATTAATTATAGGAATAAAATTAATCTGTTTTAGTTGTTTAGTCATTTCAAGCCTAATTGTATGTAAGCAATTTCCACTTTTTTTCTGAAGTATCCTTCTCTATTTATTTATTTATTTATTTATTTATGTATTTTGCTCCGAAATGCTTTAAAAGGTTTTTTTTTTTTTTCATTGCTGCAAAGTAAATTCAAAATGTTTGATACTGAAGAACTAAGATAGAAACTATCTAGTTAAAACAAGGCAGGTTTTCAATAAAATAACACAAGGAAGAATGATATTTAATAAATTATTTATATGCAACACATCAATATTTACTTGCGTATTGTCGCTGTCGGACGGAAACTTCGTATCTCCATATTTCGTCATTTTTACTTGTTTTTTTTATAAATCATTACTATTGGTCATCCTTTATGTATGTGTGTGGGTTTTGCAAATATTTAACCAATGAAAAGTATTAAAAAGAGCTTGTGACTAAACCTTGATTCTCCATTGGATCCTCAAACTGTCGGTCAAACCTCATAACTCCACGCGCTTCTTGAATCTTGAATGAAGTGGCGGACGCAGTTTGGACCGTCTCTGCTTGTTTGCAATGCAACGGTAAATAAAGAACTGGTTTGAATATGTACAGTGTTTTCTTTACTCAAGAAACACAATATATATAGGCTAATGTTTTATGTATTTGAAGTGTGTCTTAGTCTAGCATTTGTAGTTGAGTCATAGCCAATACTGTCTTAAATAACCTTTGCAAAACACTTCATCTTTTATGACATGAGATTTTGGCCATATGACAGAAAAAACTAAGCGCCCACACGATGCACTAATGCGATGCACTTACGGCTGTTCTAATGATAGACAAAACATGTATGTCCGAAATTCTCTGAAATTTGCTGGTCAAAAACCTCGTTACTCCATTTGAGCTTGATTATGGTTAAATGTTAGGATACACTTTATTTTAAGGTGTCATTACAGTGTAATTATCTATTTAAGTACTATGTAATAAGTAACATGTACTTACTATAGGGTTAGGGTAGGATTAGGGTTTGGTCAAGGGTTAGTTGCATGTAATTATGCATAATTTACTGTTATTGCTATGGTAAGTATATGTAACAAGGACGCTGTAAAATAAAGTGTTACCAAATGTTATTAATATAATGATACATGCAAGTGTCTGACCACATATAAAGCCACAATGTTTAATTATTTAAAAAATACAGGGAAATTCCTGAAAACTCCAGGTTTTGATTCCCAATATCAAAAATTTGGACATACAAGGTTTCCGATGCACAGCGACGAGATGGTTGTACAAAAATATTATAATACACAAAATATGCCATGAAGATACTCCCATGCATTTCTTGAGTAATGAACAGTGGAATCAGTTTTTCAGAGAGAATCCATATGCCATTTTTATATCAGTCACAATCAAAAATAAATTGTCACATGGCTACATATTAATTGTGATGTGATGTATCAGGTTCTTGTGCCCACGGCGATGTCTGTGGTTAGTAAAGTTGCTGCTCCCAGGAAGGAAAGCGCTGCTCGGGCAAAAGACGACGATGACAACAACGGTCCCACAACCACCGTGTTTGTGGGGAACATCTCTGAGAAAGCCTCTGACATGCTCATCAGACAGCTGCTGGCCGTGAGTATGACCACATCCACTCCAGTGACTCCAGTCTTAAAGTGCCCCTATTATCCTATTTTAAAGGTTCATAGTTTTGTTTCAGAGGTCTCCTACAACAGGTTTACATGCATCAAAGGTAAAAAAAACTTGAATTTTCTCATAATATACACTGCACATCACCACAGTGTTCAATGATTCTCAAACGACTCGACGGATGAATCAGTCTCTCTAAATCCCTCCTTTCCACGAGGCTACTCTGCTCTGATTGGTCAGATGGCCCAGTCTGTTGTGATTGGTCCACCGCTTACAGCGCACTTCGGAAACAAGCGTCCATTACCATACTGTTCTTCAGCTCCCAAGGCTTCCTCAAACCTCAGCGATTGTACACTTTAAAGACAGTAACGATGACGTCGATTTTACCATATCAACCCGAGCGCGAGTCCGAATCGATGAGGAAACATTGGAAAAACTAGTTTTCAACCTGAATGTCTATTGCAAGAAAAACTTGAGCAGGATGTACTCGTGATACGCTACTCATTTTAAGGTACATTATGAGATGTTGCAGCTGTAATTCCTCACCATCAGCATTAACAAGAGTATGACCATCAAGAAACCCATATGTGTGTTTCTAATTTATTGCGGTCCACATGTAGGAACTGTATCAATAACAGCGCATGCGTTATCCCAGCACTAACGTGAATGACTGATGTAACATTAAAGTTTGTAAAACAAATCTTGCTCCATCCTTTATCTTTACTCAAAGTAGTAAGAACGACAGACAATCTGCATTAATAGACCCACAGCTGATTTACAGTAGTATTTCTGTAAGACGGTAGTAACGTGAGTTAGCCGGTTAGCCAGAGACCTACACAGTATAAAACACAAAACTACACAGTAGAAAATATATACATCAATAAAAGCAGTCGTCAGTAAAACGACGTGTTTGTGGGCGTCAAGTAGGGCTGGGCGGTATATCGAGTTTGTACAATATATCGATATATTTTTTAGAAACGATATGGAATGAGGCAATACCGTTTATATCGATATATAGTAGTGGAGCTACTTTCAGCGCATCTGAAAAATAGCGGAGGACGCAGAGTGAGCTGATGCAGGGAAAGTGCATGATACAACTTGTCCTCAACATGACACATGCTTTATATTAAGGGCTTCAAAATAACCGGTAAGATATAGTTAACGCATATAGTTTAAAGCAGCTTGCCCTGTCAGACAGATAAATACCTGCGGTGTTTAATGCGTTTGAAATGTGGTGCTTTCCTCAGTGCATAACTTACATTTCACAGGTATATTCTCCATCTGTAAATGTTAGAAAGTCATGCAAACATGTCCATTTTGCTGTCCGGAGAGGGCGATCCTTCTGCATGCGAATCTTCGCTAAAATTCAGGCTTCCGTGAACGAGCGCCACCGCGTGCATGCGCGCCAAACAGACGGCGCGCAATAGAATAGGAACGCAATAATTCTGACTAAAATATACATATTTCTAAAATATTTGTTGTTGGACAATAAATGTGCCATATGTGGAATTTTAAACCTACAAGTATGTATATTTTTGTGAAAGTGACCATTATGATGGGGTAATCAAATGTAGGCTAATATGCTTTTGTTTTTATTTTTTTAATTATTATTTAATTTAATTATTTAAATGAATTATTATTAAAATAAATACAGATATTTTTTGTATCCAAATAGAAAAAATGTAGAAAATACCGGGATATATACCGTGTATCGCCATTCAACCGAAAAATACAGAGATATGATTTTTTGGCCATATCGCCCAGCCCTAGTGTCAAGTTGTTTGCGGGCAGACAACGTATAACACGGGGCGTTATGCAAATGTCTTTTCTAGTGACATAGAACCGCCACGCAAAAAGATTCGAAACAAAAATGACTCGTATTGGTGATTCAGAGTCGATTCTTTTAGGAGACAATAACTTTATTTATTGTGCACTTTCGACTTTACAACTTTGCAGAACGTTTACATTACAAACAGCGATATTACACACTGCATGAAAGGGAGTATTCGAAAAACCATAATAGGGGCACTTTAACAATAGTCTCGTGCATTCAGCAATGTAGAGGATTTTGCACTAGAGGTGAAATGGTTTCACTTGATAATGGTTTGAGTTTTAATCTAAAGTGAAATAGTTCTTGGTCACATTTCATGCTTAGTGTTAGTTTGCTTGATATTGACGAACAGCCAATTGTGTTTCAGAAATGTGGTTTGGTGTTGAGCTGGAAACGAGTTCAAGGCGCCTCAGGGAAACTCCAAGGTAAATATGTTTTTAACACCTGATCTCAATTCATTTAAAGAGTTTGGTTCACCCAAAAATGAAAATGGTCCCATGATTTACTCACCCTCAAGCCATCCTAGGTGTATATGACTTTCTTCTTTCAGCCAAACACAATCAGAGTTATATTAAAAATATCCTGGCTCTTCCCAGCTTTATAATGGGAGTGAGTAGAGCTTTTGAAGCACCTAAAAGCGCATCCATCCATCATAAAAGTAATCCATACGGCTCCAGTGGGTTAATAAAGGCCTTCTGAAGCAAAGAAAAATATCCATATTTATAACTTTATAAATTATAATCACTGGCTTCCGGTAACAGCCATACGCGAGTCTAGTTATGGCAGAAGAGTGACCTCTGACCCGACGCATGACGTATTGACGAACACTGAAGCGCGGAGGATAGAGCAAAACAAAACACAGGTCATGAATTAGAAGTCTAAAACGAGGATTTTTAAAGAGAAATGTGGGAGGAGCTTGAGTTTGTTGCCCAGCCCTATTTGTTTGAACGGCAAGAGGCGTCTACTCTCACCTGAGCTTACGCTGCTTCTACATCCTACATCATGCGTTGGGTCAGAGGTCACTCTTCCGCCGGAACTAGACTCGTGGACGGCCGTTACCGGAAGCCAGGTATTATAGTTTATAAAGTTATAAATATGGATATTTTTCTTACAAAAATGCATGGCTTCGCTTCAGAAGGCCTTTATTAACACACTGGAGCCATATGGATTACTTTTATGATGGATGGATGCGCTGTTTGGAGCTTCAAAAACTCCCATTATAAAGCTTGGAAGAGCCAGGATATTATTTAATATAACTCTGATTGTGTTTGGCTGAAAGAAGAAGCCATATACACCTAGGATGGCTTGAGGGTGAGTAAATTATAGGATAATTTTAATTTTTTGGTGAACCGAACCATTTAGGCTCAGTTTGTTGCACTGCCTGACTTTGAATGTTGTGAATATGTCTCACAGACATTTTTTTTGTTCTTTTGCTTTCAGCGTTTGGTTTCTGTGAATACAAAGAGCCTGAATCTACTCTACGAGCTCTACGGCTGCTTCATGAGCTGCAGGTTGGAGAAAAGAAACTTCTGGTCAAAGTCGATGCCAAAACCAAAGCACAACTGGACGAGTGGAAAGCAAAGAAGAAGAGCGCCAGTGAAAATGGAGTTAGTATAATGCCACTTTGATATCAAGCTGATGCTAAAATAAAAAAGTTCTGTTTACTTAAAGGCACAATATGTAAGATTTTTGGATTAAAATATCCAAAAACCACTAGAACAATGTTATATATTTTGTTGACTTGTGTACTTACATTATCCCAAACGTTTCCAAGAATGTTTAAATCCAGAGAAATAAGCAATTTTAACCAGGACACGGACCGTGTCTGTGCGTCGGCTATCAATGACATCATACCCGCGTTACCCTCGATTTCTGGTTTTATTTTGAAGAAACCATGGAAACACCAAAGACGCTTTAATATATGATGTGTTTTATTAGACAGGTGAGCAACTGTTTGGATCATTCATGGACAGAAAACGAATCATTGTTATACAGCTCAACACAGTTAGTCTTATTGTTTAAATCTAGTTTTCTTGATTTACCGCGAGTACCATGTTTTACCATGCCTAATATGGATCTAGCTCACTGCGGTGTGAACAAGTGTCTCATAGTCGCCGCCGAGCGAACGCACAGAGTAGCATTATAACATAACTTTCAACACACTCAAATGTGTGTAATATGATAAAACAGCGCTGCGTTCCCCCACATACGCATGAGCGGAAGAAGCGGAAGCGCTCGTCTGCGGCAGAATAAAAGCTCCACTGCTCATGAGCCGCGTGTTGCGCTCGTCTCTCATTAGCAATCGCTCCAGCGGACTCGTTCATCCCCACCCTGCTTCATACTAGAGTAACGTTAATAAATCTGCAATACATCGGCTCATCCATGAATATGATTTCTGCCCGAGTCCCGTCAGATTCTTTTCCACCGGCTGTAGAGGTGAAGACAACAACTCCCATGATTCCGCGAAATCACGCCGTCATCAAGCTACGCCTTTGTTTTGAATAAGCGACGTCTAGTGGCGAAAATTACATACTGTGGCTTTAAACAGTGTTTAGACAGTGTTAAGCCACTGGTATCCACAATTTTTGATTACAGATTTTGAGACAATATCAGTTATGATCTTCTGTGTGTCTGGCAGAATGGCAAGGCAGAGGATGCTGGTGAAGAGGAAGAGGAGGTTCTGGATGAAGAAACTAAGAAGCGGGACCAAATTGTCAAAGGTGCCATTGACGGCCTGATCCGGGAATACTCAAACGAGCTCAATGCTCCATCACAGGACGACGAGTCGAGTCGCCGCAAAAAGAGGAGAGACAAGAAGGGCGAGGTTGGCTTTAGTTCATCTAGGCTTTTCCTTCTGTGAAATGGTTTTGCAAGCTGCTTGAGTGTGTGTGTGTGTGTGTATAATATATATATATATATATATATATATATAATGTGTGTATGTATATGTGTGTGTGTGTGTGTATATATATGTATGTATATGTGTGTGTATATATATATATATATATATATATATATATATATATATATATATATATATATATATATACATACACACACACACACACACACACATGTATATGTAGTCTTTAAATGCATTATATAAATGAATATATAGTAAAGTGTAATTTATTCCTGTGATCAAAGCTGAATTTTCAGCATCATTACTCCAGTCTTCAGTGTCACATGATCCTTCAGAAATCATTCTAATATGATCATTTGCTGAGACATTTCAAGAGACATTTCTGATTATTATTGTTGAAAACAGATTTTGTTACTTAAAGGGTTAGTTCACCCAAAAATGAAAATTAGCCCATGATTTATTCACCCTCAAGTCATCCTAGGTGTATATGACATTCTTCTTTCAGACGAATACCATCAGAGTTATAACCTCTCGCAGTTCAAAATGCTTACGTAGATGTAGGTCTGACGACATTGCACACCAGTTACGTTCGTCAGACGCTACGTAGTGTAAGCATTTTGAACTGCGAGAGGCACTTTCAACACTTTTTCCGTAAGTTGAATACGGAAGGCGGTCGGCCGGAAGCTAGATAATTTACTTTATGAAGTTTTAAATATGGATATTTTTCTTACACAAACGCATCAATTTGCTTCAGAAGGCCTTTATTAACCCCCCGGAGCCGTGTGGAGCAGTTATATGACGGACAGATGCACTTTTATGGACTTCAAAAACAGAACAACAATCACTGCCATTATAAAGCTTGGATTAGCCAGGACGTTTTTTAATATAACTCCGATTGTATTCGTCTGAAAGAAGAATGTCATATACACCTAGGATGATTTGAGGGTGAGTAAATCATGGGCTAATTTTCATTTTTGGGTGAACTAACCCTTTAAATATTTTTATGAAAACCGTGATACACTACCATTCAAAATTTTGGGGTAAGAAAGATAAAAAAGAAAGAAATTAATACTTCAGTGAGGATACATTAAATTGATCAGAAGTAGGGATGCACCGATACCATTTTTTCAGAACCGATCCGATACTAAAAATTCTGAGTATTGGCCCATACCGATACCAATCCGATACCAGCGCAGTTTTGTTTAAAAATTCAGTGTAGAATTTCTATACCTCAGTGTGTTGAACTGATAATCGCTATATTGTGTGTTAAACACAATCTACTAAACACAGACAAATTCATTTATAAAGAAAAACAACAAATTAAAAAAATATTTAATCACAATCTATGACAAAAATACTACTGTAAACTAGAAATGAGTGCACAATAATTGTAAAAAATCTAAACATTTAGTGGGGAACAAATAAAAGTGAATAAGTGTAGCACTAAATCTGGTAAAATGTTACACGTTGTAAAATACATTCATGAAAAACAAGTAAATATATTTATAGAAGGGCCTATATACTAAGAAATTAAAATACATTTATTTTAAATGTATAGTGCAGCTTTTTAATGAGGCAGCAACATATTATAGATAGGGCAGAACAAAAAAGGCTATTAATAATCTTTCATTGCCCAAAAGTATCATAATACGAAAGGCTCCAATACAGAGCGGCACAAAGCGCTTAAGCGTATCCCGTGTGCAGGATGATGCGCTTGAAGCAAAACAGAGTCACAGCGCGCAGCGCTCCGTCCGCATTGAAAAGTTCAAAACACAAAGGCAAGACATATCGATGCGTAGTTTATCTGTGCAATATTTTATTGAGCCTTTTCTTTTAACAGTTTAAAATTTCCGTTACCGTGTGTGTGAAGAACAATACAATCTCTAGTCCAGTGTTGTGATCTAACAGACACCCGGTAGAAAGTAACACGATTAAGAAACAACAATAAACTCCAGCCAAATAAAGTCATTTCATGCGAAACCATAGACCGTTATCTACAGATAAAGCATAATAACAGGAACTTTGAATCATCTTGGAGAGAGTTTCATCGTGTTGACTGTCGTAACCGAACGCGACACGCAGTTTGAAAGCTGAATGTTGAATGACTGACAGCCGCAGCGGAGGGAAGCATTCACGTGAACTTGAATTTAGTGACTTAAATATACATCTGTACCTCACATTAAACTATGGAATGGCTTCAGAACACTTAATATAGTGCACGAAGCGTTGATGATGTTTTGTGCTTTTTGTGGGGCACTGGGGTTTAACAATAACACCGAATATTATACGCACAGTATCGGATTTGGATCGGTCCTGTCTGACCGATACCCAATCTGGCAAATAATGGCGGTATCGGAGCCGATATTAACCAATGATATGAACCAATATTAATAATTTAGCACCAATAATAATTTAGCAGCAAATCATGATATTAGAATGATTTCTGAAGGATCATGTGACACTGAAGACTGGAGTAATGATGCTGAAAATTATATTAAAAAGTATATTAAAATAGAAAACCTTTGTAATAGGGCTGGATGATTAATCGAAACCGAAATTCAGAACCTCTGATCGGTTATTTTGTTTTTTTAAATCCTGTTAATACTTTCCCCTTAAAAACATACTACCGCGTGTGTAGTCACGTGACTCCGCCCCATCCAGTCAGCGACATGGAAACAACATGGAGTCAAACACCGAGTCAGCACACATACAGACACATACGAGATGGCTTTCGCTTGCGTCAATTGTATGTTTAAAGGCTTGCCAGTTTTAACATTCCAAGCAGTTTTACACCATTCAAGAGCAACAATATGGAAAACATGGCACTTCAGTGCTCGCGAGCTGTTTTCTGTGACACGGAGCCGAGTCACGTCGTGTCTCTGACAACGCGCGAGCCCTGAAGCCATATCACTTACACATGCGTCTTCACTAAACTTTGTAAATTGTTTTGTGTTTTAAGGCTTGCCAGTTTGAACATTCAAGCAATTTTACACCATCGGATCTGTATCATCATATTGAACTAATGTGCTGATATATTGTGTGATGCACGAACACTTATACAGACAGTAGCTCGCACATCACGTGAAGATCGCGCAGAGAAACATTCAGGAGCGCAGAAACTCACTGTCAACGCTGTCCTGTGATTTATCACTAAAGTAGCGTAGAAATTCAACAGTTATAGCATAGATTTTTCTACTTTTGAAGTAACTACAACCCACAGCTTGAGCCACAGAGCTAAGTACAAACCCAGTCAGTGAATGAGGGCAAAATTTAAAAAAAAATAATCGTTCATTAATCGCAATCAATGTAAAATGCTCAAATTAATCGCAATTTTGATTTTAGGTCATATCATCCAGCCCTACGTTGTAATTTTTTTTTTTTTTTTTTTTTTTTATATTTTAATTTTGATAAAAGAAAAAAAATCTCTTTGCAGTGATTGCCACACATTTGCCTTCCATAATGTCAGTCATATAAGTAGATAGGGTCGCAGGTTAACCATGTACTCCATTTCCTGTCTTTGGCTGTTTAGGATGACATTAATGCCATGGAAATGGAAGATGACAAAAGAGATTTGATTTCCAGGGAGATCAACAAATTCCGCGATACCCATAAGGTAAAATACATGCTAATTTCCTCCATATCACAGGTAGAGCACAACAGCCTCTTACACCTAGTTTAGTTTGACAACGTACCAGCATGAGTAGATATTTAGCCTGTAAACAGCAAAACTTTTATTACATTTAAGATTTAACTTGATGTAGTGCAGAAATTAGTTGAGTCCAGAGCATTTTTATCACTTGCTTTGTGTAAACTGTAGCGTGGCCTCCATGTTAAGGGTGGGAAATGTAGTCACACATACAATGCATGGACGTTCTGTGCACTTCCCTAAAAGCTAATCTATTCATTAAACCCCACCATTATGATAGAGATCATATGGTGACTAAACCAAGATGAATCTCACAGCTTTGGAAAAAGTTGCAAGGATAGGATGTAAGTATGAGCTTTCCATTTTTCTCTACTTGTACTGGGCGCCCCCTTCAGGAGGACTTGCACAGGGGCAACTGCACCGTCTCCTTCTGATATTCTCGTACGGGGTTTTAATATCGAAGTAATATCAAGGGTTGTAAAATAGTGTGTGTGAGATCAACTCTACAGTGTTTATAAAAGCTGGTAAACTGCACATTTTCTGGTTCTCCAAGAAATGGGCGGCCAGTGAACCTGTGTGGGTCTGCTAGTAAAAGTGATGTTGGTGCTATGATAAATACTGCTGACTTGAATAACAGTGATTTGGCCCATTCGGCTCTTGTAAAAGTAGGGGGCGCCCCTCCACAGCACACGGACTTTCTGAAGATTATGCCAGGTATGAATTCGATTTGTGATTGAGTCTGCCAGCACCTCTCTACATTCCTGCTTGCTTGCACTCTTTTCTTTTCCTTTTAAGTGTTTAGGTGTGTTTGTGTGCTCACTGAATGTCTCCTTTGTTTTGTATTCTTTCGTCTTAACATTTTGTAAAGCTAAAGTCACACAATTACTATAAAACCCCTTTTGCAGAGTACAGAAAATAACAGCTAACGTCTAATTTGTGAAGTAACAGTGTTAAACTTTGACACATCATTCGTCTTGCACCAGTTGTGCTTAAGACATGAATTATTCCTCAAATCATGCAGTTTGAGTTTCAAGCTGATCAGAATAACAATTATGCAAAAAGTCCCATAGACTTGTATTAAAGGAGGGACACATCTTATACAATATCTAGAGACCAGAATTGACACATCACCCTAGCAAATGCGTATGTTTAAAAAAAAAAAAAAAAAAAGATGTTCTGCTCACCAAGGCTGCATTTATTCAATCAAAAATACAGTAAAAACTGTAATATTGTGAAATATTATTACTGTTTAAAATAACTGTTTTCTATGTGAATATATAGTAAAGTGTAATTTATTCCTGTGATCAAAGCTGAATTTTCAGCATCATTACTCCAGTCTTCAGTGTCACATGACCCTTCAGAAATCATTCTAATATGATGATTTGATGCTCAACAAACATTTGATCATGTGACACTGAAGACTGGAGTAATGATGATAAATTCAGCTTTGATCACAGGAATAAATTACTCTTTACTATATAATCACATAGAATGTTTCCAAACTTTTGACATACTGTATATAATATTTAAAAAAAAAAAAAATCTGTGTTCAGGGTCTTCAACCGTGTTATGTATATTTATTTATTTATTTAATAATTTTGAATCGGATTTTATTTTTTATTTGATTTATATTTTTAGTTTATTTTAGTTTAAGCAGTTTTATGTGCTTTTTCATTTTTAATATTTTTTATTTAGCTTTAATTTTTGTAATTTAGTCATTTTAGTACTTCAACATATTTTATTTCATTTAGTTTAACACTTTTTTTTTTTTTTTTGTTTAAGTTGATTTACTATATTTATATTTTATTTCAGCTTTATTTAAATTAATTGGACCAGTTAGTAACCACTCACATCACCTTAGCAAGTGAGTAGCAACAGGCTGCAATACTTTGAAGACTTGATATAAACTGATATTTCACTGATCTAAAGATTCACACAGCCTACTAATTTATCCTGTCTTGCTTCCCTGTTAAATGCAACCCAAATTCACCAGTATAAATATAATTCAAAAGCAGCGTCACTTTGAAAGTCAGTGTAGAAGCATCCTTTTAATACATTTATGTAATTATGTTTTATTTTCCTGTCTTGTCTTCACCTCCTGTCTACATGTTCATTTGCTGCTGCTGCTCGGAGTCGCATAACACCCATGGGTCAGCACTTATAGAATAATTCAGCATTTTTTGTAGTAAAATTATTTTAATTATATTTATAATTAATCCAGGAGACTTAAGTTTTTTCTGGGTAGTAGAAGCTGTTGATAGACGCCTCTCTAGACGGATATTTTAATAACAGAGCTGTTGAAATGAGACTAAAGCCGTGGGTGTCATGCTGGACTTCAGTGCATTTCATAACCGCTCAGTCAGATCCTCTGAGGCCCGTGTCGTCTGCAGTGGGGTAAGCAGTCTCTACACCTTCGTTTGTTGCCTTTTCTATCCAAACCACAAAGAAACTGCAAAGAAAGAGAAACAAATCTAACAAATACAATATGCAATGCTCCTGTCACAACGTTTTCAAAATGTCTGGAAGTTGTTTGTCAGATTGTTGCAAGCAAAGAGAATAGTTTGCTTTTTTATTTTATCCTTGTGAATCCTTTGACCTGCTTTTCCTCCCAGGCCTAACAATAAAGGCTTGTAGGGCCACGGAAGCACTGTGAGTCGCTAGTCAACACCTGTAAGTGCACAACAACTAGTTTCACAAGGATTGAAGCCTTTCTATTGATCATGTGATGAGACGGATGTTACAGCGCCCTCAACTCTTTCTCATCTTATTCAGTTGTTTGCAATGTCAAATTTTATCTCAAAAGTGGTTTCCAGGTTTCCTTTTATTAATTGCTGAAATATTTATAATTCAACTTTTTTTTTTTTACTAATTAGAATAATTTTCTCTAGTAGTCTTGATCCCTTTATATGAGTGAATGTGAATGGCAAGGACTGTAAACCACTTCCTCATAAAGTGATATTGTGTTATGTGCTCATGTTGTGCATGAGCATTCGCTAATCTGAAAACTTCCCTCCCCGTTTTCCCACAGAAATTGGAAGAAGAAAAGGGGAAGAGAGAGAAGGAGAGGCAAGAGCTGGAGCGCGAACGCAAGGAGAGAGACAAGGAGCGCGAGAGGGAACGAGAACGACGAGACCGCGAGCGGGAGAAGGACCGAGAGAGGGAGCGCGAGAGAGAGCGAGAACGTGAGAGGGAGAGAGAGAGAGACCGAGACCGCGAGCGCACGAAAGAGCGTGAGAGAGAGAGGGAGAGGGACTGGGAGAGAGACAGAAGTCGTGACCGCAGCGAAGACCGCAGCCGATCCAGGTACACGAAACGTCACGTGATCAAGTGTTTGTGTCTTGTTTTCAGAATGTATTTATTGCCCTTCACAGTTTCCAGCAGTTTTCCCATCAGTCATCACTAGTGCTCAATGATCTATAAATTACCTTTTAACAATTTGTATATTTATGAACATTTTTATTCAAAAATAGAAATACTGTATATATATATATATATATATATATTTTTATATTCATCTTAAAGGATTAGTATGGAAGCTTGTTTCCACCACAGAATAAAAAATAAAAAAGATAATTGACTTTTTATCTCAGAATTCAGAATTTCTTTTCTTGCAGTTGAGTTTCTTTTTCCTCAGAATTGGAATTTATAACTTTCAATTGAGTTTATATCTCACAATTCTAAGAAAAGAAGTCAGAATTGCGTGATATAAAATCGCAATTGCGAGAAACTATTCCTTTAACATCTTTTTCTCATTTATATCTCTTATTTTATCAACATTTATATTTATGAATATGTGAAACATTTTAACAAGGTAATTATTCATATATTTATTTTAACATTGTCATTTACATTTATCTCATTTTATTTATGAATATTGCTATATAAAATGTTAAAAGGTGTTCTCACACACACACACCTTTTTAACAATTTATACAGCAATATTCATATGTATGTGTGTATTTTATCATTTATATTTATCTAATTTTATCAACATTTATACATTTTATATTTATTAATATTTATTCATATGTACTAAGGCTGCACGATTAATCGAAATTAAACCGCATGTGATTTTGCAAAGGCTGCGATTTATTTTATGCGCAGCTTCTCTGTGATCAGTAGTAAATGTTGCTCCATCTGAAAGCCAGAGGGCGCTCTCGTGCAGAAACTCAGAATATGCACCGCAGAAGTACGATAGCGCACGTCATTCCAGGAAATCCCTATGAACGTCATACTATCGGTGAGCTGAAGAAACAGGAGATTGAATGCTTCTAATGTTTGGAAAGATGTTTGCTTTTTCAAATGCATGTTATAAGCGACTCAAACTCGCAGTGCTTTCAGATGGCGCAGCGTTTACTACTGATCACAGAGCCGTGCTTCACTGACAAGCTGTGCATAAAAAATAATCGCAGCCTTTGCGATTTCATAATCACAATAAGCCAAATCGGTTTAAGCGCAGTTTCATGTTGATCGTGCAGCCCTAATATTTACTAATTGTTAAAAGATATTTGTGATCATTTTAATTACAACAATCTTTTTTTGTATAATATTTTTTGTAGAGCTACAAAATATATATGGCAAGATATTCAAATGTTCTGGGTCTACAATAAATGACAAACTTCATGTCACACATCACACGTGTGATTGGTGCGGTCCGTTTTCAGAGAACAGAGTCGCGATAGAGATCGAGATAAGGAGAAGAAGCGTGATCGTGAGGAAGATGAGGAAGAGGCGTACGAACGGCGCAAACTGGAGAGGAAGCTGCGAGAGAAAGAGGCGGCGTATCAAGAGGTAAGTGATCTCTCTCTGACTCTGTATTCAGTCTGTCTGATCACATTATTGGATGATTAGCTGTTTTGATAGACCATTTATTTTCTTTAATTACAGCGTCTGAAGAACTGGGAGCTCCGAGAGAGGAAGAAAGCCAGAGACTACAGCAAGGAGATCGAGAGGGAGGAGGAACGCCGGCGTGAAATGGTTAAACAACGTTTTTCTCAATGTATTTTAGGGCTGCCTACTAATAGTCGACCATATGTTAGTCGACGAGAAGAGGCTTAGTCAACCAAATCTGAATTAGTCAGTTAGTTGCAAAAAAGAAAAAAACTCTACAGGAATTGAAGTGATCCAGTCCAGTATATAGTCCAGATCCAGAACCCCTCAGTATATATTTAAGTAAATAATAACATAAACCCATGATTAGTTGACTAATGACTTAAAATGAACAACTACTAGAAAGGTCTTTAGTCTGGGGCAGCCCTAGTGTATTTAAATCAGCAATTCAGCCTGATCTGTTTGGGCTAAAACACATGTATATTAAGGAGAATGTTTCTGTTTAAATTTCTGAATGTTTCTGTCATATCATCCTCTCAGGCTAAAGAAGGGAAACGGCTGAAGGAGTTTCTGGAAGACTATGATGATGACAGAGACGACCCAAAATACTACAGGTGAGTTCTGTGTGGCGCTGCATGTATAATTAGTTTTCTTACATCACATTTAGATCTGAAATTGCATATTACCTTGATAACTGATGGCTGTCTAGTTTACTTCCTGAGGGCCTCAAAACAATGACTATCCCATTGTGGCAGCCTGGGAACTTACAAACAAAATCTGATTCTCAGAAATGTAATGTCAGATTTATCTGGTGGTTTCAGCCATCTTTGAGTACAGTATGCAACAGACCATCTGAAAAACAATGAGATTTTGATGACCTAAATGGTTTCTGTTACTCTGCTTTGCCTGCAGGGGCAGCGCTCTTCAGAAGCGACTGCGGGACAGAGAGAAGGAGATTGAGCTGGATGAACGTGACAGGAAACGGGAGAAGGAAGAGCTGGAGGAGATCAGACAGAGGCTGCTAGCAGAAGGACATCCTGATCCAGACGCTGAGCTGCGCAGGGTGAGTCCATGACTGGACTGTTCCACAGTCACTCTCTTACTTCTGTTTTGCAAATACACTTCAAATATATTTATATTAATTTTTTATTTAAATACATTTTAATCAAATAAAATAATACAAATTAAAAAATATATATATATATATATTTAAATCATATTTAAATGAATAAAATTATGAAAAATTAAATTGTAAAATATAAATTAAATACTATATTTGAATATTTATTTTCATAATAATAATTTAATATGTTCATAATATAACTACTTTAAAGTCCCCATTAAATCAAAATGTAAGTTTCTTTTTTTTTTTTTTCTTTTAGTATGAATATGTTAGTCTTACTGTTATCTATAAGATAGTGCACTCCAAAACAATGACGAAATTCGCATTTATATGATATATAAACGTTCAAAACTTGCAGTCGCTCACTTCCGCCAATATGGATCAGTGATTTTGATGACATCACAGCACTTCAGCTTCTAATCAGATTTTCTGTCCAATCAAATGCTCTCTAGAATCTGAAGCCCCGCCCCCTACAGTATAAACAGACACTGCGGCTGAAATCGGTCACTTACTCACACATTTACTATTTTCTACATGGCACATAGTGCACTATATAGGGGATAGGGAACGATCAGACAGTGCAGTATATAGGGGATAGGGAACGATCAGAGAGTGCACTATATAGGGGACAGGGAACGATCAGGCAGTGCACTATATAGGGGATAGGGAACGATCAGACAGTGCACTATATAGGGGATAGGGAACGATCAGAGAGTGCACTATATAGGGGACAGGGAACGATCAGAGAGTGCACTATATAGGGGACAGGGAACGATCAGGCAGTGCACTATATAGGGGACAGGGAACGATCAGACAGTGCACTATATAGGGGATAGGGAACGATTCAGACAGTGCACTATATAGGGGATAGGGAACGATTCAGACAGTGCACTCTATAGGGGATAGGGAACGATTCAGACAGTGCACTCTATAGGGGATAGGGAACGATTCAGACAGTGCACTCTATAGGGGATAGGGAACGATTCAGACAGTGCACTCTATAGGGGATAGGGAACGATTCAGACAGTGCACTCTATAGGGGATAGGGAACGATTCAGACAGTGCACTCTATAGGGGATAGGAAACGATTCAGACAGTGCACTATAGGGGATAGGGAACGATTCAGACAGTGCACTCTATAGGGGATAGGGAACGATTCAGACAGTGCACTCTATAGGGGATAGGGAACGATTCAGACAGTGCACTATATAAGGGATAGGGAACGATTCAGACAGTGCAATATATAGGGGATAGGGAACGATTCAGACAGTGCAATATATAGGGGATAGGGAACGATTCAGACAGTGCAATATATAGGGGATAGGGAACGATTCAGACAGTGCAATATATAGGGGATAGGGAACGATTCAGACAGTGCAATATATAGGGGATAGGGAACGATTCAGACAGTGCAATATATAGGGGATAGGGAACGATTCAGACAGTGCAATATATAGGGGATAGGGAACGATTCAGACAGTGCAATATATAGGGGATAGGGAACGATTCAGACAGTGCAATATATAGGGGATAGGGAACGATTCAGACAGTGCAATATATAGGGGATAGGGAACGATTCAGACAGTGCAATATATAGGGGATAGGGAACGATTCAGACAGTGCAATATATAGGGGACAGGGAACGATTCAGACAGTGCAATATATAGGGGACAGGGAACGATTCAGACAGTGCAATATATAGGGGACAGGGAACGATTCAGACAGTGCAATATATAGGGGACAGGGAACGATTCAGACAGTGCAATATATAGGGGACAGGGAACGATTCAGACAGTGCAATATATAGGGGACAGGGAACGATTCAGACAGTGCAATATATAGGGGACAGGGAACGATTCAGACAGTGCAATATATAGGGGACAGGGAACGATTCAGACAGTGCACTATATAGGGGACAGGGAACGATCAGGCAGTGCACTATATAGGGGACAGGGAACGATCAGGCAGTGCACTATATAGGGGACAGGGAACGATCAGGCAGTGCACTATATAGGGGATAGGGAACGATTCAGACACTGCACTCTATAGGGGATAGGGAACGATTCAGACAGTGCACTCTATAGGGGATAGGGAACGATTCAGACAGTGCACTCTATAGGGGATAGGGAACGATTCAGACAGTGTAAATATGCTTTCCATTGGGGCGAATGAAGTCTGGTTTCACGTTTGGACCGAGCAGACTTTTCTGCGTGTGACACAGAGACTTGATAGCACAGAGCGGATTAGGGCTGAACGATTAATTGCATTTGCGATAATATCACGATATGATAAAACACGATTTTTAAACCGCATTCTGGTGGTCATGTGACACGCAAGAGTAAAGCAGTCTGCAGAGGAAGCATCAATTTGGGTTTTTCCTGCATTGAAAAACTATTTTTTGTCCCACCAAAGCCTTATTTGATCAGTTATTGTGTTTTATGAGTGATGTAGATCAGTGGTCTCCCTCATCAGACACACCCAATTCAAGTCTTGCAGTTTCTACTAATGAGCTGATGAGTTGAATCTGGTGTGTTAAATAAGGCAGACATGCAAAATGTGCAGTGGTGAGGGGTCCCCAGGGCAGGTTTGAGAACCGCTGATGTAGATGACTGCTGCGCTTGTGATAGGGCGCATGTTAACTGACAGGGAAAACGAGCAGAGAGCTCCTCCCTCGTACCCACTCTCTCTGTCTTCAAACTAATTAAGCACTGTCTTTGCTCTCTGTCCCTCGCACATATTAATCAAAATCAACCGATGAAGGTCGGAAGACTGAATCCATTCGGATAATTGTTTTTCCTGAATTACCACTGGGTGTAAATTGTGCTCAAAAAAGGTCACCTCTTCTCTGACAAGCGTTTCGTATATGCAGCTGACATAAACCACACTTTCAATAAACAAAATGAAGTGATGAGGTGTTGATACAAATCTTTTGCGATATCCTAACAGCCAGGATAAGCACAATGTCCGATTCGCAACCTAATGACTCCTTTGAACCGATTCATTTTAATGAATGGTTAACTGATCTGTCCAACGCTGAAATCATGAGACGTCACTGCCTGAATCGGTAACAGATCATTTACTCAGAACACCTCTGAAATGACAACAGCAAGAGTGGTTAGTAAGATTTAGCCTTAATGATACACAGTATGTTCATGCAGGCCCTATATGACAGTGTGTAGTGATTTAGAGGTGAAACCAGAACAATACTCAAAGCAAGTTGTTGTTAGCTAGCTGTTAATTTTATTCAATTTTATATGGTAGAAAATTTTGATTTAGTTAAAATAAACTTTTTAATGCTACTTTTTAATATTGATATGATTATAGTATCTCAAAATAATTGTCAGATTCTAAAGAATTGTTGGTCATACTATGCAATTGATTTATTAAAATCGCAATTAGATTATTTTCCAAAATCGTTCAGCCCTAGAGTGGATCGAGTCGGCGCAGACCACAAAACGTATCGGACCTGTTTGAACTCTGCACAGATTGCCATATTTTAAAGCGATATGGAGATTAGGAGGAGAAACGGTTAGACGGACTCGGCATTAGAAACAGCACTGACGAGTAGAAGAGATAACATCGGTGCCGTGAACCAACATAAATTACACACTTTTCAAACTACACATCCTCAGCATGATTACGTTCACTTTTTGCTTTATTAACAGTTTCATATTAAATCTAAAAGGGCAATTGTGGCGTTGCCGAGCTGTCGCATAAACTAAATTCTATTGGCTATTTTAAAAAAAAAAAGGAGGAGGGGCTACTTGATATGTCCCACCTGTCTTCCTGTTTCAGTGGAAGTTGCATTTCAAGGCACTTCAGTGGGCCTTTTAATAAAAATAATAAATTATAAAATAATTCATTTAAATACTATATTTGAATATATTTATTTTAAAATTATTTTATTAAATTGTATAAATGTTTATGAAAAAAATGGTATTTAAATGAATTATTATATAATTTTATTGTTTTTACAAATTTGTATTATTTTATTCACAATGAGTCAGTAATTTTATATTATGCTGTCTTTTATTGTTTCATGGGACCATCTGTCTTTTTTTAGATTTTCAAATACTTTTTTTTTCAAATCAAAGTATTGTGATTAATCTCTGTGCTGACTGGTGTGTTTCATGGCTTAGAACCTTCTTAGTACTTCTGGAGCCAAACTGGTCACTGTTGTGCTCTTTTCTGTTTCATATCTTTTTGTGTGTGTGTTGATCAGATGGAGGAAGAGGCAGAGCGTTTACGGCAGCCGCCCGTGAAGCCTGAGCCTGAGGAGGAGAGGGAACACAAACCCTCTCGAGAAGAGCGAGACAGAGGCAGGGACCGAGATCGGCGTAAGGCAGTCGTAGAAACTCACACTCACATCCCCTCTGATGATGATGTTGAGGAAGGGGAGGAGCTAGAGGATGAAGAAGAGTCTAAACCCTGCCTCAAGCCCACCATGCGGCCCATCATGGCCGCCCCCTCAGTGTCTTCAGCCAGTGGTAACGCCACTCCGAACACACCCAGAGAAGAGTCGCCCTGCGGCATAATCATCCCTCACGAGAACTCGCCCCCGGAGGTCCAGCTCCAGGACGAGAACCGCCCTAAGATCGGCCTTAGCCTCAAACTAGGTGAGTTTGAGTTCAGAAAGGTTTTGGATCAGGATGTCATGGCCAATAACAAATAAAACCAGTTCTTAGTGATAATTAGCTCAGTTTTCACTTAATATCCCGCACTGACACTATTGGATAAGAACAAAACTTGAACTAAACCGAGCTGAATAATCACAATATTGACTTCTGTAGAGCTGCTGAATTGACTTAGTTTCATAATTTATGATTTTTGTTGCATCAACACTGTTATTTAACAGATAATAATAGCATTGATAATAATAATATTTTTATTAAGTAACAAAATTAAATAATAAAATAATCCATTTGAATACTGTTTGATTTTCTTTATTTTAATGGAAAATATATTGACAAATATATTCAAATATAATATTTAAATAATTATTGAATTATTTTTTTAATTTAAGTAGATTTTTTTGTTTAATGAAAAATAAGTTGGTCAAATATAGTATTTGATTGAATTTATTTATTTATAAATATTGTATTCATATTAACTTTTTAAATTATATATTGTACTGCTTTATCTGAATTGACGTTTCATCAATAGTTATTGAACTGAATTGAGCTAAATAATGGCAATATTTTTTCTGTAGTGCTTTAGTTTGTTTCATAACTAATGAATTTTGCAACATTGCTAACATTCACACTGTTATTGATCTAAACTGAATCAACTCTGAACTGACTTGAGCTGAATAATGACACTGTTGTCTTTTTAGTGCTGCTTCACAGCCGAAATTTTCATAATTGAAGAACTTTGCAAAATTGATACTGTTGTTTTCTTGTTTATTGCTGTGAAGCTGCTTTGAAGCAATCCGTATTGTATAAAGCGAATGTGTAAAGAAATGTTTGTTTTTATCCAATCGCAAGGTTCATCCGGTAGCCCGGGACAGCCCAGTGTAGCCAAACGGAAGAAGCTGCCGGTGGAAAGCGTCTTCAACCGCTTCGACGACGATGAGGTGGACGAGGCGCCTCGGAAAAGGAAGCTGGTGCCTTTAGACTATGAGGATGAGGAGAAGGGAGCAGATGTGGGAGCGTTGGGCGGCGGCAAAGGAGTCAATACGGAAGAGAAGCGCAAACACATCAAGAGTCTGATCGAGAAGATTCCCACTGCCAAACCAGAGCTCTTCAACTACCCGCTCGACTGGTCCGTCGTCGACACGGTAAGAGTCATGCTTGTCGTTTATTTCTCAAGCTGTTTTAACGTTGTATAACTTGTGTTTTTCAATATTCCCGCCATTCACAGACACTTATGGAGAAGCGTATTCGACCATGGATCAATAAGAAGATTGTAGAGTACATTGGTGAAGAAGAAGCCACATTAGTTGACTTTGTTTGCTCCAAGGTAAGACCGTTTTCTTCATTAGAGTCTGTGGACTGAAGGGGAATAATGGTGATTTTTTTTTTATTTGCTTTCAGAATGATTGTGCTTATTTTAAGACCTTTTTATGCTACTCCAAGTGAAATTGATGGTGGCGATTGATAGTGGATACTATAGTAACAAGGTTGCGCTGTTGAGGCTCGCGCCGCTTCTCGAGGAGAAATCAAAACAAATCAGTGCAGCACACACAAAGAAACTCAGTTAACATATTGCGATAAAAATTCAAAATGTGGAGTTTTTATATTTATAACATATGATACAGTTAAGCAACGTTACATGACCAAGAGTGCCGTTTTCCTGAATACCATCACGATTGAGAATGAGACACTGATTTCAACAAGTGCAGGGCTCCAGACTAACATTTGGAAAATGTATCATGAAGTGAATTTAATCATAAAATTACTATTGTTTTGCCTTGTTTTGTTAATAAGTGCAGTTACTAATATTACATGTTTGTTTATTGGAAATTTAACAGTGAAGCACTGAGCTTGAAATGATGTGCAGATAAAATGAACTGTTATTAACAACAGTAATGTGCAAAAACCTCATTTTTATAGGGAAAATGTAAATATTCTACTCTTATTAAATGTACCATTGTTCTTCTATAATCACACTGAACTGACCGACGGCTTCAGTGATTATAAAAGGAGCACGCTTTACTTGTTTTCTGTGTAATTCACAATTTGAAGAAAAGTTTGTTTTTCATGAGAGTTTGACTTCCTACTTTTTTCCATATATTGAGTGGAAATGGCTAATAAGTCAAATAAGTGCTCCTCTGCCGCCATCTACTGGTTATAGTGGTGATTTCACGTCTTTTTAAAATAAAAGTTCTTGTTTGCCACAAAGTGGCGTGCACATTTAAACTTTAGACATTAAATCCATGGTGAATGTTGGTGATTTGTGGACTGAAACCCCTGATCTTTGCTCATGGCTCAATGTTTCTCCTGGTTTCCACGTCAGCTCTGTTTGATCTGATATCTGTGGTTTATAACAGAAAATTCTACACCGAACGCTCCCACTAGATCTCGCTGCAGCGACGTTATTAATTCTGCAGTCTTTCTCACTGGATCTCCCAGCGCTGTAGTAATGGTGTCACGTGATCAAGATCGGCCTGTTTATGAGCTCGCGCGCAAACGATATTGACACAATATTGACTGTTTTTGTTCTATTTCAGCAGCGAAAATTGTTCGAAACAAAGATCAGGGCAGAACCATAGCTCATCTCACAGCAACACTCAACCATGTTTCATTATGATTCAGCATTTCAAAGATTCAATGACCCATTCATAAACAACTGCCTCGTTCTTGAATGAATCAGCTGTTTGAACGAATCGTTTGAATGAACGACTCAATGACTCACTCATTAAGACGGTCACCTGCCGGCGGTTTAGTTTCATGTTTAAAGGTATCATTTCCCCCCCAATATTTCTTATTTGTATATTCAAAAAATATTTAAAACATCTCATAACGTTATTTAATGCAGTTGTAATTTTTCAGTACAACGGATTCAATTTGATTGGTAACAGCCCTATAGTGTCTTATAATTTGAAATGAATTTATTGATCAAATTTAAGAATTTGAAATGAAAGATGAAGCATACATTTTATAAGTTTAGGGGGAAAAATGACCTCAGGTAAATATCACAAATATGTGAAAGCTGATGAGAATATTGCTTCAGAATAAATTATATTTACTACAAAAAAAATCCAGTTTTTTCCAGACAAGCAACTTTTTTACTTTTGACAAGTGATTGGCTGATTTACTTGTCTGAAGGACAAGGCTTAATGTCGAGCCCTGCGGTATATAATATATAATATAATAGGCCATATTTACATACATTTAAGACATGAAGAACTTGGTTCATTTTAAATGTACATATATTTGTTTGAATTGGTCATTTTTTTTATTAGTTTCACTCAAGTCTGCTTGTAATGTCAGTTAAGGCTTCTCACACCAAAATTATTGTAATTTTAGTTTTTCATGACTCTCTCTGAACCTTTGAACTAACTCTTTCCCCGCCAGTGTTGACAGCCACAGAATTGATGTGATTGGCCTGTACTCTTCACATATAAAATGAGTAACAAGTGTTAGGTAAATGTGGGCTTGTCTTGTGTTGTGACATTGTGACACGTTGATTTAAATCTCAGTAACTGCTCCGTACCAAATGCATTTTATCCAAAGCGACTTGCATATGAATCAATAAGTCTTTAAGAACAACTGCTGCCGTTTCTTCTCAGGTGATGGCCCACAGTACACCACAAGGGATCTTAGATGACGTCGCGATGGTAAGTTTGGGCTTTTCACACCATTTTCAAGACTCTGGCTCCAATTGTGTCGTTACGACTGATCACATTATCTAACTGCTTACCCTCGTCTCCTCAGGTGCTGGATGAAGAGGCTGAGGTCTTCATAGTTAAAATGTGGAGGCTATTGATTTATGAAACTGAAGCCAAGAAGATTGGACTTGGGAAATGAACAAGCATTGAACGCAGATGAACTTTGCTTTTTACTTCCCGTTTGGGCTGGACAGCTCATCTAGGTTTAAAAACAACTTGGGAAACTCGACCATTTCCAACGATTGGAGTTAATAAATATCGAGCCGTTTCATTTCTCACGTCCCAGACGCCTCCAATAAGACTGCGGCAGCCGCGAGCACCGACTCTAAACGTCTGTTTTTAAGCTACCGAGAGGAAGAGGTTTGATTTCTCAGGGCCTTCCTGTTGAATCCATCTTCAGTGTAGCGTCATCTTGCCCGGTTTAGCGGTTCTTTCTGTGAGTACCCATTGTAAATTCCTACTGTATTGATTGCCAATCACGTCTGGGTTGTGATTTTTACCATTTCTGTTCGTTTGGTCGCCCTCACCAACCGTACCAAAGAGTTTTCCCCAGTTGTTTCGCTAAAACAAAACCAGTTGATTGGACCCCAACACTGTTCAGAAGGTCTCTCGCTAAACTGAATTACATGAAAACGATTGTCTTTGTTTTTGTACTTATCAGTGGATGTGTTTTGAATAAAAGTGAATTTTTTTTTTTTTTAGTAAAATCATTTTGTGTGTGCATATTTCTGTTCTGTCCTGGTTTCAGTTTTGAAGCTGCACGTTAATTCCTGCATATTTACTTGCAACCACTGATCTATAAAAATTATATTATTTATATAGATCATTGCTTGCAACAGACCAATCGCTGGGAGCTGGAGGCAACAATTCGGCAACGGTAAAATTAAAACTCTTGAATATTAACTTTTCAGTGGTGTAAAATACTTGATTACTATACGTATTAGTTTGGGGGATTTGTCCTTTACAAAGAAAAAAAATGTCACTTTTTACTCACTTTACTTTTATTTCATTTGGGACAGAACCAGTGCGGGCTCTGCAAAAGTGTTCATCGAAGGCGCGTATCGACCGCAAAGGCGGCGCTCGTGAGCACCCTCCTAAAATGACTAAATGGGACATCACGCGGCAGCCATTGTAAGTCCACAAGACCGAAAGTGCATATGAAGTAGGGCGGCACAATTAATCGAATTTCTAATCGTGATTACAATTACGGATGCCATAATTACGTAATCGTTCAAAGGTGCGATTACAAAAAAAAAAGTCCACTTACATTATTCTGCATGCTTAAGATGTGTTTTTCTTTCTTTCTACAGGTTAACGTTTTTTTTTTCCATCGTTTTAATTTTAGTATAACATTATAATACCATGCATATTTAAAAAAAAAAAAAAAAAAAAGAATTCAAACCAATGCATAGTTGACATTTGAGGCTTAATGCTATAGAAAAGCAATAAAAGGTTTTCAGGAAGAATGTTTTCAGCTTATTTTCATATAAAGATATGGCATGCAGTCGCTTCAAACAATGGTAAAGCTATTCAAAACATCATTCAATGTAAATTGTGATAATCGTAATTAATAATCGCAATTACAATTTCAAAGGAATAATTGACAATTATGATTTTTGTCATAATCGTGCAGCCCTAATATGAAGTGTGCCGTTTGGGACGGCTGTAGCCTACGATTCGATAGGCGTCATCATCGTACAGTACATACATGTCGTACCCGAGTAACACTGCCGTTCAAAAGATTTTGATCTGTAAGATTTAAATTTTTTTTGAAGTTCTGCTCCACAAAGCTGCATTTATTTTATTAAAAATACAAAAAAAAAAAAGTAATATTGTGAAATATTATTAAAATGTAAAATAAATTGAATATATAGTAAAGTGTAATTTATTCCTGTGATCAAAGCTGAATTTTCAGCATCATTACTCCAGTCTTCAGTGTCACATGATCCTTCAGAAATCATTATAATATGATGATTTGATGCTCTAGAAACATTTGATTATTATTAATGTTGAAAACAGTCATATTTCTTTGATTGATAGAATGTTCAAAAGAACAGTATTTATTTTAAATGGAATCTTTTGTAACATTATAAATGTCACTTTTGATCAATTTAATGCATCCTTGCTGAATAAATTTATTAATTTCTTTTACGTGTTAACCAAAAAAAAAATCTTACTGACCCAAAACCTTTGAACGGTAGTACAATGTTGCAAAAGCTTTCTATTTCAGATAAATACTGTTGTTTTGAACTTTCTATTCATTAAAGAATCCTAAAAAAATGTTTTACACAACTGTTTTCAACATTGATAATAATCATAAATGTTTCTTGAGCAGCAAATCATCATATTAGAATGATTTCTGAAGGATCATGTGACACTGAAGACTGGAGTAATGATGATAAATTCAGCTTTGATCACTGGAATAAATTATATTTTACTGTATATTCACATAGAAAAGTTATTTTACGTTTTAATATTTCATAATATTAGTTTTTTTGTATTTTAATCAAATAACTTTCAAAAACTTTGAGCGGCAGTGTATATTAGATCCAAGTTGTACAGTGTGATTTGTAATATGTGGGAATAAATATGGAAAAGAGCACAAAACTTCCAACAACTTTCCAGAATTTTACTGAGATTGAAGCAGAGCGATAAACATGTTTTAATTCACAGAAAATTACAACTGCAAAATCAGAAGTTTTCACTCTGCATTGTTGAATGTTAATATTGATCATAGTTTGTGATGGTTGTGACGGTTTAAAAGGCCACCGGTTCAAAAAAAAAAAAAAAAATCATCAGGTTTTCACGGCTTTATAATGTCTGTCACTTAATTTGCTGCAACGTCACTGGTTGGTCGCTTCCATACAAAAACAGTTTGTGAATCCATTTCTGCACTGAAGGAGATGTTGGTTTTTCATCTAGTCCTCTGTTTTGGCTTCCATTTCCTCCGCGTCGTCGTCGCCGTCCACCTCTGCGTTCTCTCGCTCCAAACGCTCCAGCTGCCGCTGCAGTTCGGTTTCATCTGTGTCCGTCACCACTTTGGGCTGAAACATTCACGCATAAGAAAGCATTCAGGGCAAATACATTTATAAAACATTGCATGGTACTTTTGGTTCCTTTTAGGTTTACTTTAAACATCATAGACCGTGTATCACCATTAGTGATGTTTGAACGAATCTTTCTTTTGAGCCGATTCACAGAATCAAACTGAATCGAACTTTAGTTCTGGGTTGACGATGCTAGACACACATCCAGAGGGAAAAAAGTTAGCCTTTTCATTCATGCCCAACTCAAAAAGAATCGAATGAGCCGGTTCTTTGACAGTCAGAACCGACTCAATTGGTTCTTTTTGATTTTGTTCATTTCGAACCAGTTCTTTGGTTCAGTACCCATCAGGACATGCTTATCGGCTCATTCGGTGCTACGCAAGAAGCATGCATGCGATGTGTGTCTTGTGTCATCATCAACCCGGAACTAGAGTTTGATTCTGTGAACCAAATCTGTGATTCTGCTCGACCGCTTAAAAAATGATTCGTTTAAGAATCGAACATCACAAATTATTCTGATTCTGAGAGGTCTAAAGTCAAAAACATTTTGGTGTAAAATAATGATCGTCAACTTGTGTTTGTTATTTAAAGATCAAGTGGCTGCCCGGCTGTTTGGATTTAAATAGGCAAATGCTTAAGAGTCAATGACTGGATCATTATGGCTGTGATTATTATGTTTCTAGCATGTTGTATGTTTGGCAACAGTTCTTCTAACCCTAATTGATGGAGTGTGTAGCTTTTCATTTCTTAATCAACCATGTAGGAAGACACATCATGGCCATTTTCCAGGATGACAATGTCAGGAGGCTCAGATTGTTAAAGAATGGTTGTGAGGGAGCATGAAGAATCATTTCCACACATGAATCGGCACCTCTGAGTCCAGAGCTTAAATTCATTGAAAGTCTTTGGGATGTGCTGGAGGAGACTTTACAGAGTGCTGGACTCTTGCATTGTCAATACAAGATCTGGAACAAAAACTGATGCACCGTTTGATGGAAATAACATCACAACATTTATTTCCATCAAGAGGTGCATATGTTTTTTTGGCACTCCAGTTAGGGTTGGAAGAACTGTTGCCAAACATATAACATGCTATATCACTGCAATAATGATCCAGACTCTTAAGCATTTGCCTATTTAAATCCAAACAGCAACTTTTTTTTGGCCGGGTGGTGTATATTCTGTGCTATTTAGTACATTTATGATGCTCTGAAAGTTTCTCACCTCCATCTGGACATTGAAGACTCCTCGTTTCTCCTCGATCCGCTCCTTTATGGCGGTCATGGCCTGGTTGAGCACCGACAGACCCTCTGTGCGCTCCAGAGTCGTGGTGGTCATGACGTATCGCGGCGGTGCAATCAGATTTATCTGAAAGAAATAACACACGTTTCTAATTACAGAATCTGCGGATCATGAAACTGGTACTGAAACATACAGCAGAATATAAAGGAGGAACCTTGATAGGCATGGCCTCTGTGGAGCAGTTAAGCCCCGCCCTCAGAGCGTCTTTGACCGCGTCGATGCCTTCATATCCATAACACGCCACCTCAATGTCTGTTGATGGGTTAAAAGGAAACATGCTAAACATACATGAATGTAACGTATGGCATATATAAGATAGTGACGTATATCGCAGGCACCGCACTAGCCGTTATTTTTAATCAAAGGCGACGTAGGCGCGTTATCCAAGGATTAATGGCAAGGAAAGCCCCTTATACTTGGGAGTGGCCACGTATGAGGTGTTTTTGGGAGGTTATAGTATGTGATTTCACAGAGGAAATTTCAGAATTTCCAGATGAACAGATCTTTTTTTTGAGCTGTGCAATGCAATAGAGCAATAAATAAAGAACTGTCTTGTCTTCTGTCCAAACATACCGCGCCATCTTTAAGGAATGATCATGTGTCTTGAGTACACCAGGTGACCTGTAAAAAACTGTTTCCAGTGCGAGTTTTGCGAAACATTCCTTTTTCGAGTTGCCTAAAAATACCACCTCATGCGAGTGTAAAAATTTATTTTCCGATATATGGGAGTTTTTGCGAAATTGACGCGTTTCCATTTGGTGTATTTTCAATTCGCAATTTCAATTTGCGCAATTTAAAGGGTAATGGAAACGCAGCTAGTGTAAGTGTAAAGCGATTTGAGTTATAAAAAAAAAAAAAAAAAAAGCTATATAAATGTAATGAATTATTATTGATTTGATCAATTTAATGCATATTAATTTCTTTGCAAAAATTCTTACTGACCCCAAACTTCTGAATATATATATACATATAGCAATTTTAAGGTTAATGAAACTATATTTATATTTATATGTATTTATTTTCATAGCAAAGCCAGGAATAAAGTATGAACAAGATTAGTATCATATTCATCCACAGCCACGCAGAGCCGAAGCACAACCAAAACAATGTTGCAATGCATGCAGTAAAAGTTACATAGTGTACCTTTAAATAGATAATTATAGTAAGTGCCTGTTAAGGTTGTGGATTAGTTAAAACATATAAATATAAAATAAGAACAAATAAAAATACTAAAATAAGAAATTATTTTAATTCCAACATTTAAATGTTTAAAAAAACAAAAAGGTACATTAAAATACTTCAAATTCCTTTGCATTAGAACTATCAGTATTGTGAAGAGTGCAATATATTTTTATAATAAAATACCAGCTCTTATTTTGACAGCCTGTGGAGTGAGCCGTCTGTTGATGTTGTCGATGAGCACGTTTCTCTCTTCCTCAGTCAGATCCAAACCATCCAGGATGGAGGGATCACTGTGAATAATAAAAGAAAGCAAGCAAAATATATTTCATGTTCGGTTTACAGTCTTGCTCTGTGTTTATGCTGCGTTCATGCCATCTCATAATTACCGTAATTATGAGATGACAACATGTGACGTTCTACTCGGAGCTGTTCACTTCCTCGTTTCTATGGCAACACTATCAATGCCAATATGAATCAAGTGGTACAGCAGTCACATGGTACAAGTCGGAGCGCTCAGAAAATTCCCAGTTTACAAGTTGTAATTACAAGTTTTACAAGTAGTATATACGGCACGGCATGAATGCCCCTTCATCACTCGAACACTTACGACACGGCTTGTTTGAAGACATCATAGGCGCCGTATCCAGGTTTCTTGTATTTCTCGTCAAACACCCATGCGGTGCGCTGGAACAAACTCTCCAACTGCTCGTCTTTAGTGTACTCCAACACTTCAGCGACATGCCGTAGAATACTGTACACCTGCAGCACAACAAAACATCCTCAAACCACAAAAAAAATTATTTTACTTTCATTTAAAAAAAACAAACATAAAAACACTCACGGTTTTGGATTTGGTGAATTTATCTTCACACTTGATGGCTTCTTCCGGAGACACTCTTCTCTTGGACAAATCTATGTATCCTGTAGAAGAAACAAAAAATCTCAAATTGGCCAAATGCATTAAAACACATGCGCTACATAAGACATGACGCAATGTCGCGATAACGAACATGCATGGTATTGTTAATGTAAATTTTAAGATGCATTTTAGAATACTTTTCCATCAACCGGTTAAAATTTACAGCACTGTGTTACAAAAGTATAGTTAAGACCCAGAGCAAAACAAAGACCATTCCAGAGCCACACAGCAAAATCATCAGTGTTAAAAGTGCTCAGTGTTTATATGTGTCCATCACTGTTGGAGTTATTGAGATAATCAAGCGATTAATTGAGTGATGATTGAGCATTAGTGATGAACACCTGCTGTGAACAAGCAGAATCACTGAAGGAAAGAGACGAGCAGAAACACAAGAACTTATTGGGTATTAACAAAGGTTTAGATGTTGTTTTATTTAAAATGTTTTGTTTAAAGTCACCATTATGGTGATCAGTGTTTGTTTTATTTGGGCTCTTGATTGTTTAATATTAGCTTTATTCTGGCTGCTGTAACTGTGATCAGCAAAAAGCTTCATGCCGCAATGCATGCTGGGTAACATCATAGTACAAAACTCATCCATGACTCCCAGATGCATTGCAACATGAATAAATTATGCAATAAATTGTCTTAGTATTTTCTTTTATTCTTACAATTTGCTTTTATGTTGTTTTGTTGTGACTTTAGTTGCCTGTTGTGATGTTTATCTGAATATTTTGTTGATTGTCGCCATTGTTGAGATTCATACACTGATTCTTGATGTTTGTGTCTGAATGATGAAGCTCAAAACTCTGTGCAGTTTGAAATTGTCCAGTTTATAACAACAATGCTGTAGCATCACAGGGTAACTATAATCAATACCATAAAACTACACCACTTATATAATCAGAGATTTAGACTCCAGCTGAGATCACCTAATCAAATCACTATATGAAGATTGTCATCCTCAGTACATAGCCAACATCACCTGATCATATTTTCTCTTGGTTTTTCTTATCATAACAAAGGTGTCTTATAAACACACAGTTACAGCAGCCAGAATAAAGCTAACATTAAACAATCAAGAGTCCAATTAAAACAAACACTGATCACCATAATGGTGACTTTAACCGAATATCTAAATCTCTGTTAATTCTCAGTAAGAACTTCTGTAGATGTATGACAGAAATAAAAGCAAACTGGAAAGATAAAAGCCGTCTTCTATCTTCAGTTGAATTCATCTAAGGCTGTGGCTGGAAGTCAGTAGGGCTGGGCGATAAAACGATAACGATATGTATCGCGATAGACACATAATCGATATCAATAAAAAATGCGTTCGATAAAACTTTCAATAATTTTTTTTTCTTCGTCGGAAGAAACCAGGTTGCAAAGCAAGTTTGATTGCATGAACAAATGCACTTCTCTCTGGTAACCTAGCAACGTAGGGAGTGACACGCTAACAGCCAATCATGTAACAGTATCATTTTTGGTTGCGCCATATCGTTGTCTCGTGTTGGATTCTTCAGTAACAGTCAGAACCGGCGTGGAGTGATAAGTGGAAAATGAGTGCTGCAGCGAGCGAGGAAATTGTTGATAAAACAGGAAAAAAGTCAGCTCGCCAGTATGGCAGTTTTTTGGATTTTATAAGTCTGACTGTAGTCAGACCAATGTTGTCTGCAAGACCGTCGTCCCCACCAAGACTGGTAATACCACAAACTTGTTTTTACCATCTTAAGCCTTGTTTATACTTTCGTCTGGCTCTGCAGCGCGAGCCTCCGCTGACTGCGCGCGCGCCTCGTCCGTTTGGGGAGGTGTTTATACTCGACGCGCTCGCCGTTGTGATATTCTTTGAAACGACATGGAGAGGTACTCTGCATCAGTGCCTTATGACAAAGCATCTCTAAACGGTACAAAGAAATAATGGAGGCACTGCACCTTAATGTTAAGAGATAATTGTTAAGTGTTCATTGTGATTTTAGACTTATGTTTACATTTTAATTTTTGAGTGTTTTCCATGGTTGTGTTGACATTTCTGGCTTTATAACTGAGGGGATTATAATCAGAGGAAGATTAAGTTTAAAATAAAAATGTTTAAATGTAATATATTTTTCTCCTGGTCCTTATTTTAAATAGGTCATAAAAAATATCAATAATTATCGATATCGACCGATATGAAACACTTATATCGTGATACAGTTTTCAGCCATATCGTCCAGCCCTAGAAGTCAGTTGTAGTTCTTGTGTTTCTGCTTGTCTCTTCTCTTTTTTTCTGTTCTTGTTGTTTCTCTTCCCTTCAGTGGTTCTGCTTGTTAACAGCAGGTGTTCATCACTAATAATCAATCATCACTCGATTAATCGCTTAATCAATTATCTTATTATCTACAACAGTGATTCAGTGTTACTTTTACACTCTGTAGTGTGGACACATATAAACACTGAGCAGTACTTTTAACACTGAGGATTTTGTCATGTGGCTCTTGAATGGTCCTGGTCTTTGTTGGGTCTTCGAGGGTCTGGCCTTGACTACACCTCTTGATCATGGAGGACTGGTCTTGACTACACCCCTGCTCTGATGTAAACAACCCCAACATGGATGAGAAGCGCATGGTGGAACGAGTGAAGCAGACGCGCTGAATGAAAATGCACATTCACTCTCTGACCGTAGATGGCGCTGTTGGAACAGCAGAAATGCAGCTGTTACCCCGTAAACAAAGCAGGCTGTGCTAGTGATGGGAGAAACAAAGCTTCAAATCAATTGAACCAATTGCTTCGCAAAATGATTCACTGTTCCGAAGGGTTTGAAACGCCACACGCTGGTGACCCCTGCTGGTCAAAACAGTGTAAATGCATTAAAACTCAGGCCAAACATGCATAAAAACAGCTTTTACAAACCCATTGCAAATGTTTTATTGAAAGTATAATCTATCAAATGCAATTAACTAATCATCTAATACCATTAATATCAAGTGTCTGTGTAATATGTGTTCTTTTATCAATTTTCAGGGCTTGTTTTGTTTATTCTATAGATGGCTCAGCTAAACAGGCCAATAATAACTACAATTATTCCTTTTAATTATACTAATGCCTCATTAAAACGTTGACAAATGTATAAAACTGATCAGAGATCAGGTAAAACCCATAGATGCTTGTTCAATGGTTCTCTTTGAATCTGCATGAGATCATCGCCCCCCAGTGGGGAACTATTGACATTTTAAAACGTTTAGAAACAGTTATGGTGTAACAAAGCCTTGTTTACTGAAATCACGTGACTTTGGCAGTTTGATACGTGCTCTGAACCACTGATTCGAAACAAAAGATTCGTAAAGGTTTCGAAGCTTCATGAAGTAGTGTTTCGAAAGCGCCCATCACTAGGCTGTACTGTTCAGAAACAGAAAGTAGCAAACAGCTATTCAAATATTTAATGAATTAATAGGCTATTTATTTTACCCTTCTCTTTGTCCACTCTGATGACCACCACGCATTCGTTGCGGCCGATGCGGATGAGTTTGTTGATGGAGCGGATGCGCCTGCGCGACAGCTCACTCAGCAGGATCATGCCCTCGATGTTGTTATACTCCAGCAGACTGACATACGCGCCCATCTCGGCGATGGAGCGCACGTTCACCATCACCACATCCTCCACCTCCGGGAAACGGTGCTGGTAAAACCTACAGCTGAGGCCCGGCATCTCTACACAAGAAAAACAAGCAGAGCTGGGATCATATCGAAAGACTAGTGCTTCTTTAATGAGCACGAGACTAACTGCATTCATTTATTAATTTATTTAACAGATCTGATGTCTGATTTGTTTGCATATTGATATATAATCTATTGGTCTTTTTCTCAGTCAGAAAACCCAAATGTGATCATCCTCGTCCCAAAATTTAAAAGGAAGCAATATATTTTCATCTATATAGATCCAGTTTAGACTGTAAAAAATAAATTAATATTATAAATGTGTAAAATATGATTTGGAAAATACTTAAGTTGCATTGGTTTTTACATTATAGTTACAATACACTTTTTTCCTACTCACTATAGTACTGTACTATGTAATGTTTTATTTTAATCAAATTATTGATTAAAATATTAATGAATTTTAATAAATTTATTTATTTTAATCTTATTTACAGTACTGGTCAAAAGTTTGGAAACATTACTAATTATAATGTTTTTGAAAGTCTCTTATGCTCATCAAGCCTGCATTTATTTGATCAGAAATACAGAAAAAACTGTAATATTGTGAAATATTATTACAATTTAAAATAATGGGTTTTCTATTTTAATATACTTTAAAGTATAATTGATTCTGTGATCAAAGCTGACTTTTCAGCATCATTACTCCTGTCTTCAGTGTCAGCATTTATTCAAAATAGAAATCTTTTCTAACAATATAAATCACTTTTTATCAATTTAACACATCCTTGCTGAATAAAAGTATTAATTTCTTTCAAAAAAAGAGAGAAAACATTACTGACCCCAAACTTTTGAACGGTAGTGTATATTGTTACAAAAGATTTCTATTATAAATAGATGTTATAAGATTTTATTTTTTACTTTTTATTCATCAAAGAGTCTGAAAAAAAGTATCATGGGTTATGAAAAAATATTAAGCAGCACAACTGTTTCCAACATTGATAATATGACAACATTGATAACATCATATTAGATTAGAATGATTTCTGAAGGATCATGTGACACTGAAGACTGGAGTAATGATGCTGAAAATTCAGCTTTGATCACTGGAATAAATTACATTTTACTATATATTCACATAGAAAACAGTTATTTTAAATTTTAATATTTTACAATATTACTGTTTTTCTGTACTTTTGATCAAATAAATGCAGGCTTGATGAGCATAAGAGACTTCTTTGAAAAACATTAAAAATAGTGTTTCCAAATTTTTCCAAGGTTTTAATTTACTATTTTAATCTAATTTTTATTCAAATCTAATTTTTTATTGTTTATTTATTTTAATCACATTTAAATCTTATGTCTATCATTATTATTATTATTTACATTTTTTTTTTACATTGTTTTTCTTTTAACTTTTCCACAGACCCAGTTTGAAAACCCCTGGTCTAATGTATTCTGTATGTATGTATGTTATAAATAATATATTGTATACTGTAGGCATCAGTGTATATTGCATATGCTGTATAATGTGTAGTTTATGTTCAGTGTTGCACTGCTGACATGATATACACAATGTTTAACTATCTATCTATCTATCTATCTATCTATCTATCTATCTATCTGTCTGTCTTTCCGTAAATCTATCCATTGAACTGTCAGTCTATACATCATCCCTGTATAGCTGAGCACATGCTCTATGACAGTAGCGATTAAACACTCATATCATCCCAAGCATGAGCTCAACATGAGCCGAACCATCACGGATGTAAAGGTAACTCAATCCCACCTGACAGGTGTCACAAACGGCTCACTTTAAACCCTTT
>CM077185.1:37447160-37502160 GCA_039654105.1 Coreius guichenoti | reverse complement strand
ATTTAATGGTTAATTTGATTATTTGTAAATTTTATTTAAACAAACAAAACATTTGCAATTGGTTTCTAACAGGTGTTTTTAGATTTTGGTATGTTTGTATGTATGTATGTATGTATGTATGTATGACTCAGATTTTGGTATGTATGTATGTATGTATGTATGTATGTATGTATGACTCAGATTTTGGTATGTATGTATGTATGTATGTATGTATGTATGTATGACTCAGATTTTGGTATGCATGTTTGTATGTATGTATGTATGACTCAGATTTTGGTATGTATGTATGTATGTATGTATGTATGTATGTATGTATGTATGACTCAGATTTTGGTATGTATGTATGACTCAGATTTTGGTATGCATGTTTGTATGTATGTATGTATGTATGTATGTATGTATGACTCAGATTTTGGTATGTATGTATGTATGTATGACTCAGATTTTGGTATGCATGTTTGTATGTATGTATGTATGTATGTATGTATGTATGTATGTATGTATGTATGTATGTATGACTCAGATTTTGGTATGCATACTTGTATGTATGTATGTATGTATGTATGTATGTATGTTTGTATGTATGTATGACTCAACTTTTGGTTTGTTTGTTTGTATGTATGTATGTATGTATGTATGTATGTATGTATGACTCAGATTTTGGTATGCATGTTTGTATGTATGTATGACTCAGATTTTGGTATGTTTGTTTGTTTGTATGTATGTATGTATGTATGAATGTATGAATGACTCAGATTTTGGTATGCATGTTTGTATGTATGTATGCATGTTTGACTCAGATTTTGGTATGCATGTTTGTTTGTATGTATGTATGTATGTATGTATGTATGTATGACTCAGATTTTGGTATGCATGTTTGTTTGTTTGTTTGTTTGTTTGTTTGTATGTATGTATGACTCAGATTTTGATATGCATGTTTGTTTGTATGTATGTATGTATGTATGTGTGACTCACATTTTGGTTTGTATGTATGTATGTATGTATGTATGACTCACATTTTGGTTTGTATGTTTGTTTGTATGTATGTATGTATGTATGTATGCATGTTTGACTCAGATTTTGGTATGCATGTTTGTATGTATGTATGTATGTATGTATGACTCAGATTTTGGTATGCATGCTTGTATGTATGTATGTATGTATGTATGACTCAGATTTTGGTATGCATACTTGTATGTATGTATGTATGCATGCATGTTTGTATGTATGTATGACTCAACTTTTGGTTTGTTTGTTTGTATGTATGTATGTATGTATGTATGTATGTATGACTCAGATTTTGGTATGCATGTTTGTATGTATGTATGTATGTATGTATGTATGACTCAGATTTTGGTATGTTTGTTTGTATGTATGTATGTATGTATGTATGAATGTATGAATGACTCAGATTTTGGTATGCATGTTTGTATGTATGTATGCATGTTTGACTTTGATTTTGGTATGTATGACTCAGATTTTGTTATGTATGTATGTATGTATGTATGACTCAGATTTTGGTATGTATGTATGTATGTATGTATGTATGACTCAGATTTTGGTATGTATGTATGTATGTATGTATGACTCAGATTTTGGTATGTATGTACCAAATGGTATGTATGTATGTACACTCACCTAAAGGATTATTAGGAACACCATACTAATACTGTGTTTGACCCCCTTTCGCCTTCAGAACTGCCTTAATTCTACGTGGCATTGATTCAACAAGGTGCTGAAAGCATTCTTTAGAAATGTTGGCCCATATTGATAGGATAGCATCTTGCAGTTGATGGAGATTTGTGGGATGCACATCCAGGGCACGAAGCTCCCGTTCCACCACATCCCAAAGATGCTCTATTGGGTTGAGATCTGGTGACTGTGGGGGCCATTTTAGTACAGTGAACTCATTGTCATGTTCAAGAAACCAATTTGAAATGATTCGAGCTTTGTGACATGGTGCATTATCCTGCTGGAAGTAGCCATCAGAGGATGGGTACATGGTGGTCATAAAAGGATGGACATGGTCAGAAACAATGCTCAGGTAGGCTGTGGCATTTAAATGATGCCCAATTGGCACTAAGGGGCCTAAAGTGTGCCAAGAAAACATCCCCCACACCATTACACCACCACCACCAGCCTGCACAGTGGTAACAAGGCATGATGGATCCATGTTCTCATTCTGTTTACGCCAAATTCTGACCCTACCATCTGAATGTCTCAACAGAAATCGAGACTCATCAGACCAGGCAACATTTTTCCAGTCTTCAACTGTCCAATTTTGGTGAGCTCGTGCAAATTGTAGCCTCTTTTTCCTATTTGTAGTGGAGATGAGTGGTACCCGGTGGGGTCTTCTGCTGTTGTAGCCTATCCGCCTCAAGGTTGTGCGTGTTGTGGCTTCACAAATGCTTTGCTGCATACCTCGGTTGTAACGAGTGGTTATTTCAGTCAAAGTTGCTCTTCTATCAGCTTGAATCAGTCGGCCCATTCTCCTCTGACCTCTAGCATCAACAAGGCATTTTCGCCCACAGGACTGCCGCATACTGGATGTTTTTCCCTTTTCACATCATTCTTTGTAAACTCTAGAAACGGTTGTGCGTGAAAATCCCAGTAACTGAGCAGATTGTGAAATACTCAGTCCGGCCCGTCTGGCACCAACAACCATGCCACGTTCAAAATTGTTTAAATCACCTTTCTTTTCCATTCTGACATTCAGTTTGGAGTTCAGGAGATTGTCTTGACCAGGACCACACCCCTAAATGCATTGAAGCAACTGCCATGTGATTGGTTGATTAGATAATTGCATTAATGAGAAATTTAACAGGTGTTCCTAATAATCCTTTAGGTGAGTGTATGTATGTATGTATGTATGTATGTATGACTCAGATTTTGGTATGTATGACTCAGATTTTGGTATGCATGTTTGTATGTATGTATGACTCAGATTTTGGTATGCATGCTTGTATGTATGTATGTATGTATGTATGTATGACTCAGATTTTGGTATGCATGTTTGTTTGTTTGTATGTATGACTTAGATTTTGGTATGCATGTATGTATGTATGTATGTATGTATGTATGTATGTATGTATGAATGACTCAGATTTTGGTATGTATGCATGCATGTATGTGTATGACTCACATTTTGGTATGTATGTATGAATGACTCAGATTTTGGTATGCATGTATGTATGACTCACATTTTGGTTTGTATGTATGTATGTATGTATGTATGACTCAGATTTTGGTATGCATGTATGACTCAGATTTTGGTATGCATGCTTGTATGTATGTATGTATGTATGTATGTATGACTCAGATTTTGGTATGCATGTTTGTTTGTTTGTTTGTTTGTTTGTTTGTTTGTTTGTTTGTTTGTATGTATGTATGTATGACTCAGATTTTGGTATGTATGTACCAAATGGTATGTATGTATGTATGTATGTATGACTCAGATTTTGGTATGCATGTTTGTATGTATGTATGACTCAAATTTTGGTATGTATGTATGTATGTATGTATGACTGACTCAGATTTTGGTATGTATGTATGTATGTATGTATGTATGTATGTATGACTCAGATTTTGGTATGCATGTTTGTATGTATGTATGCATGTTTGTATGTATGTATGACTCAGATTTTGGTATGTATGTATGTTTGTATGTATGTATGTATGACTCAGATTTTGGTATGTATGTATGTATGTTTGTATGTATGACTCAGATTTTGGTATGCATGTTTGTTTGTTTGTTTGTTTGTTTGTTTGTTTGTTTGTATGTATGTATGTATGACTCAGATTTTGGTATGTATGTACCAAATGGTATGTATGTATGTATGTATGACTCAGATTTTGGTATGCATGTTTGTATGTATGTATGACTCAGATTTTGGTATGTATGTATGACTCAGATTTTGGTATGTATGTATGTATGTATGTATGTATGTATGTATGACTCAGATTTTGGTATGCATGTTTGTATGTATGTATGTATGACTCAGATTTTGGTATGTATGTATGTATGTATGTATGTATGTATGACTCAGATTTTGGTATGTATGTACCAAATGGTATGCATGTTTGTTTGTATGTATGTATGTATGTATGTATGTATGTATGTATGTATGAATGTATGTATGACTCAGATTTTGGTATGTATGTATGTATGACTCAGATTTTGGTATGTATGTGCCAAATGGTGTGTATGTATGTATGTATGTATGTATGTATGTATGACTCAGATTTTGGTATGCATGTTTGTATGTATGTATGTATGACTCAGATTTTGGTATGTATGTATGACTCAGATTTTGGTATGCATGTTTGTTTGTTTGTTTGTTTGTATGTATGTATGTATGTATGACTCAGATTTTGGTATGCATGTTTGTATGTATGTATGTATGAATGACTCAGATTTTGGTATGTATGTACCAAATGGTATGTATGTATGTATGTATGACTCAGATTTTGGTATGTATGTATGTATGTATGTATGTATGTATGACTCAGATTTTGGTATGCATGTTTGTATGTATGTATGTATGACTCAGATTTTGGTATGTATGTATGTATGTATGTATGTATGTATGTATGACTCAGATTTTGGTATGTATGTACCAAATGGTATGCATGTTTGTTTGTATGTATGTATGTATGTATGTATGTATGACTCAGATTTTGGCATTGATTCAACAAGGTGCTGAAAGCATTCTTTAGAAATGTTGGCCCATATTGATAGGATAGCATCTTGCAGTTGATGGAGATTTGTGGGATGCACATCCAGGGCACGAAGCTCCCGTTCCACCACATCCCAAAGATGCTCTATTGGGTTGAGATCTGGTGACTGTGGGGGCCATTTTAGTACAGTGAACTCATTGTCATGTTCAAGAAACCAATTTGAAATGATTCGAGCTTTGTGACATGGTGCATTATCCTGCTGGAAGTAGCCATCAGAGGATGGGTACATGGTGGTCATAAAAGGATGGACATGGTCAGAAACAATGCTCAGGTAGGCTGTGGCATTTAAATGATGCCCAATTGGCACTAAGGGGCCTAAAGTGTGCCAAGAAAACATCCCCCACACCATTACACCACCACCACCAGCCTGCACAGTGGTAACAAGGCATGATGGATCCATGTTCTCATTCTGTTTACGCCAAATTCTGACCCTACCATCTGAATGTCTCAACAGAAATCGAGACTCATCAGACCAGGCAACATTTTTCCAGTCTTCAACTGTCCAATTTTGGTGAGCTCGTGCAAATTGTAGCCTCTTTTTCCTATTTGTAGTGGAGATGAGTGGTACCCGGTGGGGTCTTCTGCTGTTGTAGCCTATCCGCCTCAAGGTTGTGCGTGTTGTGGCTTCACAAATGCTTTGCTGCATACCTCGGTTGTAACGAGTGGTTATTTCAGTCAAAGTTGCTCTTCTATCAGCTTGAATCAGTCGGCCCATTCTCCTCTGACCTCTAGCATCAACAAGGCATTTTCGCCCACAGGACTGCCGCATACTGGATGTTTTTCCCTTTTCACATCATTCTTTGTAAACTCTAGAAACGGTTGTGCGTGAAAATCCCAGTAACTGAGCAGATTGTGAAATACTCAGTCCGGCCCGTCTGGCACCAACAACCATGCCACGTTCAAAATTGTTTAAATCACCTTTCTTTTCCATTCTGACATTCAGTTTGGAGTTCAGGAGATTGTCTTGACCAGGACCACACCCCTAAATGCATTGAAGCAACTGCCATGTGATTGGTTGATTAGATAATTGCATTAATGAGAAATTTAACAGGTGTTCCTAATAATCCTTTAGGTGAGTGTATGTATGTATGTATGTATGTATGTATGTATGACTCAGATTTTGGTATGTATGACTCAGATTTTGGTATGCATGTTTGTATGTATGTATGACTCAGATTTTGGTATGCATGCTTGTATGTATGTATGTATGTATGTATGTATGTATGTATGACTCAGATTTTGGTATGCATGTTTGTTTGTTTGTATGTATGACTTAGATTTTGGTATGCATGTATGTATGTATGTATGTATGTATGTATGAATGACTCAGATTTTGGTATGTATGCATGCATGTATGTGTATGACTCACATTTTGGTATGTATGTATGAATGACTCAGATTTTGGTATGCATGTATGTATGACTCACATTTTGGTTTGTATGTATGTATGTATGACTCAGATTTTGGTATGCATGTATGACTCAGATTTTGGTATGCATGCTTGTATGTATGTATGTATGTATGTATGTATGACTCAGATTTTGGTATGCATGTTTGTTTGTTTGTTTGTTTGTTTGTTTGTTTGTTTGTATGTATGTATGTATGACTCAGATTTTGGTATGTATGTACCAAATGGTATGTATGTATGTATGTATGTATGACTCAGATTTTGGTATGCATGTTTGTATGTATGTATGACTCAAATTTTGGTATGTATGTATGTATGTATGACTGACTCAGATTTTGGTATGTATGTATGTATGTATGTATGTATGTATGTATGACTCAGATTTTGGTATGCATGTTTGTATGTATGTATGCATGTTTGTATGTATGTATGACTCAGATTTTGGTATGTATGTATGTTTGTATGCATGTTTGTATGTATGTATGTATGACTCAGATTTTGGTATGTATGTATGTATGTTTGTATGTATGACTCAGATTTTGGTATGCATGTTTGTTTGTTTGTTTGTTTGTTTGTTTGTTTGTTTGTTTGTTTGTATGTATGTATGTATGACTCAGATTTTGGTATGTATGTACCAAATGGTATGTATGTATGTATGTATGACTCAGATTTTGGTATGCATGTTTGTATGTATGTATGACTCAGATTTTGGTATGTATGTATGACTCAGATTTTGGTATGTATGTATGTATGTATGTATGTATGTATGACTCAGATTTTGGTATGCATGTTTGTATGTATGTATGTATGACTCAGATTTTGGTATGTATGTATGTATGTATGTATGTATGTATGTATGTATGACTCAGATTTTGGTATGTATGTATGTATGTATGTATGACTCAGATTTTGGTATGTATGTATGTATGTATGTATGACTCAGATTTTGGTATGTATGTGCCAAATGGTGTGTATGTATGTATGTATGTATGTATGTATGACTCAGATTTTGGTATGCATGTTTGTATGTATGTATGTATGACTCAGATTTTGGTATGTATGTATGACTCAGATTTTGGTATGCATGTTTGTATGTATGTATGTATGAATGACTCAGATTTTGGTATGTATGTACCAAATGGTATGTATGTATGTATGTATGACTCAGATTTTGGTATGCATGTTTGTATGTATGTATGTATGACTCAGATTTTGGTATGTATGTATGACTCAGATTTTGGTATGTATGTACCAAATGGTATGTATGTATGACTCAGATTTTGGTATGTATGTATGTATGTATGTATGTATGTATGTATGTATGACTCAGATTTTGGTATGTATGTATCAAATGGTATGTATGTATGTATGTATGTATGACTCAGATTTTGGTATGTATGACTCAGATTTTGGTATGCATGTTTGTATGTATGTATGTATGACTCAGATTTTGGTATGCATGCTTGTATGTATGTATGTATGTATGTATGTATGACTCAGATTTTGGTATGCATGTTTGTTTGTTTGTATGTATGACTTAGATTTTGGTATGCATGTATGTATGTATGTATGTATGTATGTATGTATGAATGACTCAGATTTTGGTATGTATGCATGCATGTATGTGTATGACTCACATTTTGGTATGTATGTATGAATGACTCAGATTTTGGTATGCATGTATGTATGACTCACATTTTGGTATGTATGTATGTATGACTCAGATTTTGGTATGCATGTATGACTCAGATTTTGGTATGCATGCTTGTATGTATGTATGTATGTATGTATGTATGTATGTATGTATGTATGTATGACTCAGATTTTGGTATGCATGTTTGTTTGTTTGTATGTATGTATGTATGTATGTATGTATGAATGACTCAGATTTTGGTATGCATGTATGACTCAGATTTTGGTATGCATGTTTGTATGTATGTATGTATGTATGTATGTACACTCACCTAAAGGATTATTAGGAACACCTGTTCAAATTCTCATTAATGCAATTATCTAATCAACCAATCACATGGCAGTTGCTTCAATGCATTTAGGGGTGTGGTCCTGGTCAAGACAATCTCCTGAACTCCAAACTGAATGTCAGAATGGGAAAGAAAGGTGATTTAAGCAATTTTGAGCGTGGCATGGTTGTTGGTGCCAGACGGGCCGGTCTGAGTATTTCACAATCTGCTCAGTTACTGGGATTTTCACGCACAACCATTTCTAGAGTTTACAAAGAATGGTGTGAAAAGGGAAAAACATCCAGTATGCGGCAGTCCTGTGGGCGAAAATGCCTTGTTGATGCTAGAGGTCAGAGGAGAATGGGCCGACTGATTCAAGCTGATAGAAGAGCAACTTTGACTGAAATAACCACTCGTTACAACCGAGGTATGCAGCAAAGCATTTGTGAAGCCACAACACGCACAACCTTGAGGCGGATGGGCTACAACAGCAGAAGACCCCACCGGGTACCACTCATCTCCACTACAAATAGGAAAAAGAGGCTACAATTTGCACGAGCTCATTAAATTTGGACAGTTGAAGACTGGAAAAATGTTGCCTGGTCTGATGAGTCTCGATTTCTGTTGAGACATTCAGATAGTAGAGTCAGAATTTGGCGTAAACAGAATGAGAACATGGATCCATCATGCCTTGTTACCACTGTGCAGGCTGGTGGTGGTGGTGTAATGGTGTGGGGGATGTTTTCTTGGCACACTTTAGGCCCCTTAGTGCCAATTGGGCATCGTTTAAATGCCACGGCCTACCTGAGCATTGTTTCTGACCATGTCCATCCCTTCATGACCACCATGTACCCATCCTCTGATGGCTACTTCCAGCAGGATAATGCACCATGTCACAAAGCTCGAATCATTTCAAATTGGTTTCTTGAACATGACAATGAGTTCACTGTACTAAAATGGCCCCCAGAGTCACCAGATCTCAACCCAATAGAGCATCTTTGGGATGTGGTGGAACGGGAGCTTCGTGCCCTGGATGTGCATCCCACAAATCTCCATCAACTGCAAGATGCTATCCTATCAATATGGGCCAACATTTCTAAAGAATGCTTTCAGCACCTTGTTGAATCAATGCCACGTAGAATTAAGGCAGTTCTGAAGGCGAAAGGGGGTCAAACACAGTATTAGTATGGTGTTCCTAATAATCCTTTAGGTGAGTGTATGTATGACTCACATTTTGGTTTGTATGTATGTATGTATGTATGTATGACTCAGATTTTGGTTTGTATGTTTGTTTGTATGTATGTATGTATGTATGCATGCATGTTTGACTCAGATTTTGGTATGCATGTTTGTATGTGTGTATGTATGTATGACTCAGATTTTGGTATGCATGCTTGTATGTATGTATGTATGTATGTATGTATGTATGCATGCATGTTTGTATGTATGTATGACTCAACTTTTGGTTTGTTTGTTTGTTTGTTTGTTTGTTTGTATGTACGTATGTATGTATGTATGTATGTATGACTCAGATTTTGGTATGCATGTTTGTATGTATGTATGTATGTATGACTCAGATTTTGGTATGTTTGTTTGTTTGTATGTATGTATGTATGTATGAATGTATGAATGACTCAGATTTTGGTATGCATGTTTGTATGTATGTATGCATGTTTGACTCAGATTTTGGTATGCATGTTTGTATGTATGTATGTATGTATGTATGTATGACTCAGATTTTGGTATGCATGTTTGTTTGTTTGTTTGTTTGTATGTATGTATGACTCAGATTTTGGTATGTATGTATGTATGTATGTATGTATGTATGTGTGACTCACATTTTGGTTTGTATGTTTGTTTGTATGTATGTATGTATGCATGTTTGACTCAGATTTTGGTATGCATGTTTGTATGTATGACTCAACTTTTGGTATGCATGTTTGTATGTATGTATGCATGTTTGACTCAGATTTTGGTATGCATGTTTGTATGTATGTATGCATGTTTGACTCAGATTTTGGTATGCATGTTTGTATGTATGTATGTATGTATGTATGTATGTATGACTCAGATTTTGGTATGCATGTTTGTTTGTTTGTTTGTATGTATGTATGACTCAGATTTTGGTATGTATGTATGTATGTATGTATGTATGTATGTGTGACTCACATTTTGGTTTGTATGTATGTATGTATGTATGACTCACATTTTGGTTTGTATGTTTGTTTGTATGTATGTATGTATGCATGTTTGACTCAGATTTTGGTATGCATGTTTGTATGTATGACTCAACTTTTGGTATGCATGTTTGTATGTATGTATGCATGTTTGACTCAGATTTTGGTATGCATGTTTGTATGTATGTATGTATGTATGACTCAGATTTTGGTATGCATGTTTGTTTGTTTGTATGTATGTATGACTCAGATTTTGGTATGTATGTATGTATGCATGTTTGTTTGTATGTATGTATGACTCAGATTTTGGTATGCATGTTTGTTTGTATGTATGACTCAGATTTTGATATGCATGTTTGTTTGTATGTATGTATGTATGTATGTATGTGTGACTCACATTTTGGTTTGTATGTATGTATGTATGTATGTATGACTCACATTTTGGTTTGTATGTTTGTTTGTATGTATGTATGTATGTATGCATGTTTGACTCAGATTTTGGTATGCATGTTTGTATGTATGTATGACTCAGATTTTGGTATGCATACTTGTATGTGTGTATGCATGCATGTTTGTATGTATGTATGACTCAACTTTTGGTTTGTTTGTTTGTATGTATGTATGTATGTATGTATGTATGACTCAGATTTTGGTATGCATGTTTGTTTGTTTGTATGTATGTATGTATGTATGACTCAGATTTTGGTATGCATGTTTGTATGTATGTATGTATGACTCAGATTTTGGTATGTTTGTTTGTATGTATGTATGTATGTATGTATGAATGTATGAATGACTCAGATTTTGGTATGCATGTTTGTATGTATGTATGACTCAGATTTTGGTATGTATGTATGTATGTATGTATGACTCAGATTTTGGTATGTATGTATGTATGTATGTATGTATGTATGTATGACTCAGATTTTGGTATGTATGTATGTATGTATGTATGTATGTATGACTCAGATTTTGGTATGTATGTACCAAATGGTATGTATGTATGTATGTATGACTCAGATTTTGGTATGTATGACTCAGATTTTGGTATGTATGTACCAAATGGTATGTATGTATGTATGACTCAGATTTTGGTATGTATGTATGTATGACTCAGATTTTGGTATGTATGTACCAAATGGTATGCATGTATGTATGTATGTATGTATGTATGTATGTATGTATGTATGTATGTATGTATGTATGTATGTATGACTCAGATTTTGGTATGTATGTATGTATGTATGTATGTATGTATGTATGTATGACTCAGATTTTGGTATGTATGTATGTATGTATGTATGTATGTATGTATGTATGTATGACTCAGATTTTGGTATGTATGTACCAAATGGTATGTATGTATGTATGTATGTATGTATGTATGTATGTATGTATGTATGTATGTATGACTCAGATTTTGGTATGTATGTATGTATGTATGTATGTATGTATGTATGTATGTATGTATGTATGTATGTATGACTCAGATTTTGGTATGTATGTACCAAATGGTATGTATGTATGTATGTATGTATGTATGTATGACTCAGATTTTGGTATGCATGTTTGTTTGTTTGTTTGTTTGTTTGTATGTATGCATGTATGTATGTATGTATGTATGTATGTATGACTCAGATTCTGGTATGTATGTACCAAATGGTATGTATGTATGTATGACTCAGATTTTGGTATGTATGTATGTATGTATGACTCAGATTTTGGTATGTATGTATGTATGTATGTATGACTCAGATTTTGGTATGCATGTTTGTTTGTTTGTTTGTTTGTTTGTTTGTATGTGTGTATGACTCAGATTTTGGTATGTATGTATGTATGACTCAGATTTTGGTATGTATGTATGTATGTATGTATGTATGACTCAGATTTTGGTATGTATGACTCAGATTTTGGTATGTATGTACCAAATGGTATGTATGTATGTATGACTCAGATTTTGGTATGTATGTATGTATGTATGACTCAGATTTTGGTATGTATGTATGTATGTATGTATGTATGTATGACTCAGATTTTGGTATGCATGTTTGTTTGTTTGTATGTGTGTATGACTCAGATTTTGGTATGTATGTATGTATGTATGTATGAATGTATGTATGACTCAGATTTTGGTATGCATGTTTGTTTGTTTGTATGTATGTATGACTCAGATTTTGGTATGTATGTATGTATGTATGTATGACTCAGATTTTGGTATGTATGTATGTATGTATGTATGTATGACTCAGATTTTTGTATGTATGTATGTATGTATGTATGTATGTATGTATGTATGTATGTATGTATGTATGACTCAGATTTTGGTATGCATGTTTGTTTGTATGTATGTATGACTCAGATTTTGGTATGCATGTTTGTTTGTTTGTTTGTTTGTTTGTTTGTATGTATGTATGTATGTATGACTCAGATTTTGGTATGTATGTACCAAATGGTATGTATGTATGTATGTATGTATGTATGTATGTATGACTCAGATTTTGGTATGCATGTTTGTATGTATGTATGTATGACTCAAATTTTGGTATGTATGTATGTATGTATGACTCAGATTTTGGTATGTATGTATGTATGTGTGTATGTATGACTCAGATTTTGGTATGCATGTTTGTATGTATGTATGTATGTATGACTCAGATTTTGGTATGTATGTATGTATGTATGCATGTTTGTATGTATGTATGACTCAGATTTTGGTATGTATGTATGTTTGTATGCATGTTTGTATGTATGTATGTATGACTCAGATTTTGGTATGTATGTATGTTTGTATGTATGACTCAGATTTTGGTATGCATGTTTGTTTGTTTGTTTGTTTGTTTGTTTGTTTGTTTGTATGTATGTATGTATGTATGACTCAGATTTTGGTATGTATGTACCAAATGGTATGTATGTATGTATGTATGACTCAGATTTTGGTATGCATGTTTGTATGTATGTATGACTCAGATTTTGGTATGTATGTATGACTCAGATTTTGGTATGTATGTATGTATGTATGTATGTATGTATGTATGTATGTATGACTGACTCAGATTTTGGTATGCATGTTTGTATGTATGTATGTATGACTCAGATTTTGGTATGTATGTATGTATGTATGTATGTATGTATGACTCAGATTTTGGTATGCATGTTTGTTTGTTTGTTTGTTTGTTTGTTTGTATGTATGTATGTATGACTCAGATTTTGGTATGTATGTACCAAATGGTATGTATGTATGTATGTATGTATGACTCAGATTTTGGTATGCATGTTTGTATGTATGTATGACTCAGATTTTGGTATGTATGTATGACTCAGATTTTGGTATGTATGTATGTATGTATGTATGTATGTATGTATGACTCAGATTTTGGTATGTATGTATGTATGTATGTATGTATGACTCAGATTTTGGTATGTATGTGCCAAATGGTGTGTATGTATGTATGTATGTATGTATGTATGTATGACTCAGATTTTGGTATGCATGTTTGTATGTATGTATGTATGACTCAGATTTTGGTATGTATGTATGACTCAGATTTTGGTATGCATGTTTGTTTGTTTGTTTGTTTGTATGTATGTATGTATGTATGACTCAGATTTTGGTATGCATGTTTGTATGTATGTATGTATGAATGACTCAGATTTTGGTATGTATGTACCAAATGTTATGTATGTATGTATGACTCAGATTTTGGTATGCATGTTTGTATGTATGTATGTATGACTCAGATTTTGGTATGTATGTATTACTCAGATTTTGGTATGTATGTACCAAATGGTATGTATGTATGACTCAGATTTTGGTATGTATGTATGTATGTATGTATGTATGACTCAGATTTTGGTATGTATGTACCAAATGGTATGTATGTATGTATGACTCAGATTTTGGTATGTATGTATGTATGTATGACTCAGATTTTGGTATGTATGTATGACTCAGATTTTGGTATGCATGTATGTGTGTATGTATGTATGACTCAGATTTTGGTATGTATGTATGTATGTATGTATGACTCAGATTTTGGTTTGTATGTATGTATGTATGTATGTATGTATGACTCAGATTTTAGTTTGTATGTATGTATGTATGTATGACTCAGATTTTGGTATGTATGTATGTATGTATGACTCAGATTTTGGTATGCATGTTTGTATGTATGTATGGTATGTATGTATGACTTAGATTTTGGTATGTATGTATGTATGACTCAGATTTTTGTATGTATGTATGACTCAGATTTTGGTATGTATGTATGACTCAGATTTTGGTATGTATGTATGTATGACTCAGATTTTGGTATGTATGTATGTATGACTCAGATTTTGGTATGCATGTTTGTTTGTATGTATGTATGGTATGTATGTATGACTTAGATTTTGGTATGTATGTATGTATGACTCAGATTTTTGTATGTATGTATGACTCAGATTTTGGTATGTATGTATGTTATCTTCTCAAAATGAAGATTTTTATAATATACACCAATCCTTTATCGCAGGCTTAAGAAGATCCAGGAGAAGAAGAAACAACTCCGTGAAAGGACGGAGAAGGAGATCGCCATACGTTTGGCTGCTTTGGGCCCGATCTCGGAGCCCACCAACATGCTGGCCGAAGAGGCTGACGAGGACCTGCTGTTTGAATGAGACCCCCAAACCACATCATATTTATTCTTTGTGCCTGTAAGGCTGAGCTTTACATGTCTTGTGAAAAGAGGAAGCTCTTGTTTTGTGTACATGTTGGTGCTGTCTCTTTTTTTGTTTGGGGTGAATAGAATATCAAAAACGCTGTAAAATGAGCAGCTCTGAATCCAGAAATCGTTTATCTAGTGTAATGGCTTTTATGTCTGAACAGAAAAAAACCCTGTAAAATACAGTTTAAAGTCTATAAATGAATTCAAATGATCATTCCATGGAGTTGTGCACATTTTCTGACACTTGTTCCGGTTCCAGTCTTATTGCATGCATGTGTGAAACCAGTGCAGTCTACTCTGTTAGATAGTGAGAATATTCTGTGACGTAGCTCTTTGAGTTTGAGCAGAAGTAGTTCAATGTTGACACAGTCCTTAACTAACCTCAGCCCAGATTCTTCTACATGCCCAGTCTCTGTGCAAGAGTGTACTCAAAGCTCCTGTGAATTTAATTTCAATAAATGTTGTAAATGGTCACTTGCTGTTAATTATTTTGCATGATAACACTGTTGAGATGCTGGGATTCCTTAGCCTTTCATGCCTCTGCAATATTTCACATTATCATTTACACTTTATTAGGTACACTTGCTAGTACTGGGTTAAGTGGGTTAAGCTAGTACTGACAGTTTTCAACTAAAAACAAAACTTAAGCATTCTGGCCGTTCATTTACACGACAACGGCATTTTGGGTGCCTGTAAACACAAACTTTTGAAAACGGGAATGAAAGGGCAAGTTTTTGCAAATGATACCGTTATAGTCTCTGTGTAAACTACAAAAACGTATTTGTGAAACCTGTGACATCATGCATATTAAAGTGTCAACTCTATAGGCGTGTAGTTTTCTTTACAAAGTGACATCGCCATCTACAGGCCTGGTAGCAGAATACAGCGATTTTAGGATCCTTGTGAACGTTTTGACAACATTGTCGTCCGTAAGTGGAAAATGTAAAGGAAAAACTTTCCCGTTTTTTGTTTCCATTGTCGTGTAAACGTACCCTTAAATTGAGTTGCAAATCCATGTTGACTTCTTCAAAAATCCACAAACGTTTTACTACATGGGCAAAAATTCAAACTTCATTATATCCAACAATACCGTTACACTACATCAACTTTTTAATATAACTTTAATTTAAAACAATCTTAACATTAAGTTTTGGCTTGGGTATTCAACGTCATTAATATGTTACTTTACTGATATAAGAACATGGAAACTGACTTAAAACTATAAAACTGCTAAAAAATATGATCCTGTATGAATGAAGAAATACTGTTATGTATCTACATTTAGAAAATTTCTATGATTTTTATTAAAGGTATGGAAATGTTACAGGTCAAATTCTACAAACACAAAATATGGTAATAAAACAATATTGCGGAAATCAAGAAAACTCATGGAAAAGTCCATATTGCAGCATCTCGGTCATGTTCGAAATGGAACACTAGACTGCGTAGTGTACACAATGTCTAGCATACTATATGACTCATGACCTTGGTATGTTTTTTTCAGAGAACGACGTGATTATCTCACAGCTTGGGCTAATTAGCCTTTTGATTCCAATTTTGTGTAATGTTTGAAAAAATATAAGCAGATGTTGCATGCATATGCACGCAAAAAGATTGCATACAGTGCATTATATGCATACTGCAAAAAAAAGTATTAGTATAGTAGGCCAGTTCAAATATACCCTCTGGCTCCAAACAACCGTCCTCATTCAATTTCTAGCCTTGAACACTGAACATGCATCATTATTTCTCAATGGAAGTGTTTTTTAGCCGAGCCAGGCAGAAGGGACCCACTGCGGCCCGAGGTCCAGTTTGTCAATGATTCTCAGCAGCTCAGAGACGCGTTTCTCCTGCTCTGTGTTCGTGATGACGGCATCAAACAAGTGACCGTAGTTGTGCTCCATCTCACGCGCTTTCTCCAAAGTCTCTCTCACGTCCTCGGGCTGCGTTAGGCCACATGACAGGGAATAAAATAAAAAAACTTGATAAGTATTTTTGTTTTGTCAAAATCAGAAAGTGTTTTCCCATTATACACACACACATGCATCAGGTCATCTAGCAGTCAAAGGTTTGGACACACTAATAAGACATGAACTAACAATGAGCAATACATTTGTTACAGTATTAAACTTTATCATTAGTTAATAAAAATACATATTCATGTCAGCTCAGGTCCATTAAATAATATGAACATACAACTTTTGATTTTAATAATGAATGTTGAAAATAAAATTAATTAAGAATACTTATTTACACGGTTAAAGAGTTGATTCTCATGCTAAACATGGCCAACATTTCAAAAAAATGAGTTGGACGTATGACAGAGTATTTCTGTGTCAAATACACTCCTTTAGGATTCGAACAAGTTTCGGAAAGTTTTTTTCGAGTATGGCCCTGTATGACATCATAAAGGACAGAATTGCTTGTATGTGCACTTCTCCCGGATGTTCGCGTGCACACACACACACACATCAACCAGAGCGAGAGCAAGAGCACGCCCATCAACAGCTTAGTTCTGGTTACGGGAGCCGTCGGCAGCGCTGTCATTTTGTGTTTAGTCACTAAAGAAGTGTGTTTCTGGTTGTGAGGGAAAGATAACCTTGTTCAGCTTCCAAATAACCCAGCGTTATTAGAGCAGTGGATGCAGCTTGTGTTTCTGGAGTTCTGCAAGTGTGTGTGTTTGTTCCCGGTCATGAGTGGAAACCGCAGGCGGTGAGTGAAACTGCATCAAATGTGTGTGTTTTGTTGGCAATTGGCGCGTAAGTGCATATAATGTGAACAACACCAACGTATAGTGAATCGAAAGTTATCCAGGGATAATGCCATGATGTAGTGTGTGTGTGTGTGTGTGTGTGTGTGGCTCCGCCCACTGTACGCCTCCACGAGTTCGGCTGTTTTCAGAAAGAATCAGTACAGCGTATCTGTCTTTTATAAATATGATAAAACTAAAGACTCTTTGGAGATATGAAGGATGCAATACTACTCTATAGATACTCAAGATTAACATGAGACTGGCAGAAACTGTGTGTGTTATGGACCCTTTAACTAATGATAACAAATGAAACCTTATTATAAAGCATTACCAATGATTTTTTTCTCATGATCTTAACCCTCTGGTGCTCTTCGGTCATTTTTGACAGAAAAAGTTGTTTTTAGGATTTTTTACTTCATCGGAATGGTACAAAACTTGGTAAAGGTTTTGGCACTTGCTATGTGAACACAAAAAATAAATCAATCATGGACATGATTTGAAAAAATAGTCACACTTGTACTGTTCACGGTGAAAAATGAGCGCATTGGAAACGAATGGGAAGTGAACTAGTGGAAGCGTTTGGTACTGCGTCCAAACGAAATCTGACTGAAAGCTATTTTTTGAGATATCAACATCAAATTTGGAACACAACTTTTTTAGATTTATGGCTTTTTCTCAGTTTTAGAGTAAAATATGTTTTTGAAAATATATTTCATATAAAATTAAATTTTTATATTTTTCATAAAAATAAACAATCTTTATAGTTTTTTTTTAAGTTCACTTTTTTCACTTCAGCAATAATCTGCCAAGTGTCTTCTTTAAAAGAGACCTAACGAAAGTCTGCACTCCAAAACATTCAAGATTTATTTGGAAATTTAATTTTTAGGTCTATGCTCAAAAAGTCAATAAATGGATTATAACTACTGCATAAATATAATTTAGTACCATAAACCCCCCTAAAAATACAAAATATTAAATAAAGTACATTCATTTCATTAAAATAAAAAAACAGAGGGATAAAAGCATTTTACCTAAAGGCTCTTGCTTAAATGCTCAAAATGATTATTCCAGACAAAATTAAATTGTTCCTACACATGCATTTTTTTTTTTTTTAGAAAAATATTTTTAAAAGGATGATTTGGATCAGATTTAAAAAGCCTCTCAGGAAGCACCATTTCCATTAGTGTAACACATTTTGGTCACTACATAATGACAATATTTTTTTTTAATCTTTCTTTAAATGTCCTACACTCTTAATAATAAAGCTTCTTTATTGGCATTGATGGTTCCACGAAGAACCTTGAGCATTCATTGAAACTTTCAACAAAAGGTTCTTCATAGTTTTTTTTTAGATTATTCAAATGTTCTTCACACTAAAAAAAAATGGTTCTTTTAAGAACTGCTCAATGAAAGGTTCCTTGAGGAACCATTGCTGTGAAAACCCTTTTGGAACATTTAGTTTTATGAAGAGATTTAGATTGAGTCCAAACGTTTGACTGCTAGAGTAAATTATCTGCAGGGAAATGTTTAGGATGAAGACCGTGTGTTTCTTCACTCCTCTGGCCAGCAGGTTGGAGAATCGCTCCTGAGGAGGAAGAGGAGGAGAAGGCCTGATGAAGATGATGTACGGTTTAAGATCTGAGGAACACAGCGCTCGCAGGGACTATGAAATATAAAACACAAACAAGTGACATGTAAACCAGAGAAAGAAACAAGCACTCAGATGGTCTAAAATATTAAATGTGACTTTATAACTCACAATTGCACGTTTTTAATGCATGTTTTTTTTATCACGCAATTCTGACTTTATAACTCGCAGATTGCATGTTTTTTATCACGCAATTCTGACTGCATAACTCGCAATTCTGACTTTATAACTCGCAATTGCACGTTTTTTTATCACGCAATTCTGACTGCATAACTCGCAATTACACGTTAATCTCTCAATTCTGACTTTATAACTCGCAATTGCAGGTTTTTAATCACGCAATTCTGACTGCATAACTCGCAATTCTGACTTTATAAATCGCAATTGCACGTTTTTAACCACTCAATTCTGACTTTATAACTCGCAATTGCACGTTTTTAACCACTCAATTCTGACTTTATAAATCGCAATTGCACGTTTTTAACCACTCAATTCTGACTTTATAACTCGCAATTGCACGTTTTTTTAATCACGCAACTCTGACTGCATAACTCGCAATTGCACGTTTTTAATCACGCAATTCTGACTTTATAACTCGCAGATTGCATGTTTTTTATCACGCAATTCTGACTGCATAACTCGCAATTCTGACTTTATAACTCGCAATTGCACGTTTTTTTAATCACGCAATTCTGACTGCATAACTCGCAATTGCACGTTAATCACTCAATTCTGACTTTATAACTCGCAATTGCAGGTTTTTAATCACGCAATTCTGACTGCATAACTCGCAATTCTGACTTTATAACTCGCAATTCTGACTTTATAAATCGCAATTGCACGTTTTTAACCACTCAATTCTGACTTTATAACTCGCAATGCACGTTTTTTTATCACGCAAATTCTGACTGCATAACTCGCAATTGCACGTTTTTAATCACTCAATTCTGACTTTATAACTCGCAAAAGCACGTTTTTTATCACGGCATTCGGACTTTATAACTTGCAATTGCACGTTTTTAATCACTCAATTCTGACTTTATAACTCGCAATTGCATGTTTTTAACCACTCAATTCTGACTTTATAACTCGCAAAAGCACGTTTTTTATCATGGCATTCGGACTTTATAACTTGCAATTGCACGTTTTTAATCACTCAATTCTGACTTTATAACTCGCAAAAGCACGTTTTTTATCATGGCATTCGGACTTTATAACTTGCAATTGCACGTTTTTAATCACTCAATTCTGACTTTATAACTCGCAATTGCATGTTTTTAACCACTCAATTCTGACTTTATAACTCGCAATTGCACGTTTTTTTAATCACGCAACTCTGACTGCATAACTCGCAATTGCACGTTTTTAATCACGCAATTCTGACTTTATAACTCGCAGATTGCATGTTTTTTATCACGCAATTCTGACTGCATAACTCGCAATTCTGACTTTATAACTCGCAATTGCACGTTTTTTTAATCACGCAATTCTGACTGCATAACTTGCAATTGCACGTTAATCACTCAATTCTGACTTTATAACTCGCAATTGCAGGTTTTTAATCACGCAATTCTGACTGCATAACTCGCAATTCTGACTTTATAACTCGCAATTCTGACTTTATAAATCGCAATTGCACGTTTTTAACCACTCAATTCTGACTTTATAACTCGCAATGCACGTTTTTTTATCACGCAAATTCTGACTGCATAACTCGCAATTGCACGTTTTTAATCACTCAATTCTGACTTTATAACTCGCAAAAGCACGTTTTTTATCACGGCATTCGGACTTTATAACTTGCAATTGCACGTTTTTAATCACTCAATTCTGACTTTATAACTCGCAATTGCATGTTTTTAACCACTCAATTCTGACTTTATAACTCGCAATTGCACGTTTTTAACCACTCAATTCGGACTTTATAACTCGCAATTGCATGTTTTTTATCACGCAATTCTGACTTTATAACTCGCAATTGCACGTTTTTAATCACTCAATTCTGACTTTATAACTCGCAATTGCACGTTTTTAATCACTCAATTCTGACTGAATAACTCGAAAAATGTTCGTTGACGACCTTTTTTACCATGACTAAGAGGAGAGGAAGACGAGATGACACAAACGTCAATAACCGATAAATGTAGTTTAAAAAATAAAAACTTGACCAAAATCACTCTTTGGTTTTGTCGGGGGGGAAAGAAGAGCGTTCGAGCGCTGCGTGCCTGCGGTTGCCAGATTTCAATCATTTAAATCCCCCAATCAGAGCTTTTCTGTTAAAAGAACACGTATTATATCCCCAGTGTTTTACTTAAACTTTGCAATCTGAACCATGTGTTCAGATGATCTGAAAACACAAACAAGTAAACGGCATTTCGGCGATCTCCATTTGAGATTTTCTGCTTAAATTAAAGTGTCATTCAGTCGGTCTGTGTTCTGTCACGAGCCGCTTGTGCTGTTTGTGCGATTAAATCTACCATCAAGCCTTCTCAGCGATGAACTGTAATAAATCCAAGCTGTGATTGTGTTTGCTGAATAACTGCACTTACGCAACTCTGTGTGACAATACAAAGTCTTTTTTGCTGTTGTTTTAATAGAAAAACATTAAAGTAATGTGGAATTTCACTGTTTTAAATTTTTAAAGTTTCTTATTTTTCCATTAGGCGTATATGATAAATAGCCTATAATAAATCATTAAACTAGATGAGGTAAAATAAAGCTTGCGTATGGGTAGACATTCTCTTGATTTGTGCTTATAGGTGAAAGTGAAACAATTCTGATGAAATGTAAAAATACATTTCTCAAATGACAATATCGCTGTGATTATAATTTTGAGGAAAATAATCAGGATTATCAATGCAGCATGACGAAAAGTGACTAAGTTTTCACTGACGAAAACTAGACTAAAATGCTCAGACATTTAGTCGACTAAAACAAAAACAGGACAAGGTTGACTAAATATGATAAAAACTAAAAAGCACATTTGACACAGGACTAAGACTGAGACTAAATTAAAAAATAGCTAATTAACACTTGCATAGCATGTTTTTTTTATTGCAATTCTGACTTTATAACTCGGAATAGCACGTTTTTTATCACGCAATTCTGAGAAAAAAGTAAGAATTGTGAGATAAAAAGTTCATTTTTTATTCTGTGGCAGACACAAGCTTCCATACAATATATGTATTTTCTAGAAAGCTTTTCGAGATCATCTTGTGTCTCAGTAACTTTAAATTGCAGATAAAACATCCATCACTATATAAAACAAAAGTCTCATCTTTCAATGCACCATTAAAGATTTTTTTTGCAGCAGGTTATTTTAACTCACAGTCATAGTCAATTATATACAGATTTATAAATCTAGGTTGTGAAAATACCTACCTGGCAGGTTTTCCTAAAGTATCCCCAAAATATAATTATTTTACTGATAACTAAATAAAACCAAACAGCAATTGTTTTTTGAAGTTTGGAATGAGCACACAATTTTTACTTAAATCAACAAATACCAATGACCTTTAAAAATGTACGAGTAATGTCATAATACACAAATTCTGTCATAATGTTTGCTTTACCAACAGATAATTCGGAATTAAAATGGGAAAAGTACAAAACAAGAGCTGGTCTTGTTAAAAACACAATGCCAGAATACTTCTTAAAGCCAAATTGTGTCATTTTTGCGTCACTAACGTCAAACAGAACTGCAAAAATTATGACCGTTTTCAACTTTTATTATAGTTAACCAAAACTAAAACCAAGTCAACTCAACTGAAACAAAATAAAATATAAAAATCCTTGAACCACATTTTATCTAGTTGCCAAGGAATTTCTTACTTTCATTTAGTTAAACAAATAACTAAAACTGAAACTAAAACAAAAACTAAGAAAAACTATACAGACAAAAGCATCAAACACAACTAAATGACTAAAATTTAATTTAAATTAAAAATGGAAAATATAAAAAATAAATACTAACTTATGGTTGAGCACATTGAACTATGATACGAGAAGTTATTTTAACGTACAAAAAGACGCACCTTGCCTTCAAATACTAGACTTGGGTATCGTTTGAATTTTAACGATTCCGATTCTGCTTATCGATTCCGATTCTTATAGATTCCTAATTTCGAAAAAAAAAAAAAAAAAAAAATATTCACATTGATTCTAAGTCTTATTGCAAAAAATTTCATTGTGGCTGAATACCATGAACCAAAATCAGCAGGCTAAAGAACACTTACACTTACACATAGCAAAAACAACTAGCCTAACTAATATAAATGTCAAGCATTATTAAAGTAAACATTCAGTAATTATAAAAGAACAAATAAAAAATGAGCAATCGCACAAATAAATACAATTGAACAAAGATACGATTGAAATAAGCAGCGTTTTAAGATTTTCAGGTACAGAAACTAATCAAATGTAAAATAAAAATGCACTTTTTAAATAAAATATAGATTACAAATATTCAGTGGAGAACAGCTTTTGCTGTTTGATTAACGTTATTATAGAGACAGCAGCAGGAATATTAGGCTGCTGTCACTTTAAGAGCTGCACGGATCCAATATACTGGTACAAGTTTTCATTATCAACTGTTTTACGTTCACTTAAGACATAACCGACTGTATTTACAAAGATATTTTGACATTTTTGTGTGTATTTGTCCGTTCAAGTGCAAAAAGACAAAAAGAAAAAAGGTTTCGAAAGAGAACCGTTTAGTATCGCGCACTATAGAGTATGAGAGGCGGCTTTCTGTGCGCGGGTCTTCTTGTGCTTGAATGGTCTAAAGTTATATTAAAATGAGCACACAGGAATCGATGAGCGGAATCGAAGTGTCTTATCGAATCCACGTTCTTGGAAATTTCTAACCAGTTCTTCTGAAAACGAATATTGGATTTTAGCAGTGCCCATGCACTGTAAGCCATTTTAATTAGAAAGCACATGATAAAAATACAACAACAAGAGACTATATTGTTTTAGTTGTATTTAATCGAGTCTACCTATACAAGTTTATACAAAATGAAAAAATGGTCATTAAAGGCCAAAAAAAAAAAAAACACTAAACAGGCAACATATCTACGACTCTTCCGGGTGTCCCTCTATGTGCCATTTCTTGAAGCAGTTACGTGACGAAACGAAGCACAATGCCACCTTGCAGTGGGAGCAGTATATGGGAGTCTTGATTTTATTTCCTTGTAGTTTGCACATGACACACATTCTCCTTCCTTGCGTAGCATCTGAACCGAAATACTCCGGATAGCATTGCTCCGTCTGTGCGGGCGAGGGTGGGGGAGATGTCTCGGTGTCGGACGCCGAGTATATGTTCGATTCAACAGGGGTGGAAGGCACATGTGGCGACTTCCTTATGGCGACCGGTGAGGCGGACTCTTTGGACGCAGACGTCGAGGGATCTTTGGCAGCAGGTGCAGAAGGATTCCTGCCTCTGCCAGCACGTGCCAACTCGGTCACAAGCGTTTCCCTGAACAATTTATGGGCGAGAGGGGTCTTGTTCTGGGCTTTCGCCAAATGTTGGTGAAGGATGGAACTGTTGACCACTGCGATGTCGAGAAAATGGAAGAAGAAGGTCTTGTACCAATTTGTGGCCTTGTGGAGGACATTATAATACTCTATAAGGGAATCCGAGAGATCAACACCTCCCATATATTTGCTGTAGTCCTTCACAGCAGACGGAACAGGGATTGGACGTGTTTTCCACACACCATCGGCACCCTTGTAATTCCTGGTGACTGTATCCCCTGTGAACGCCTTGTGAATTGTGGAACACATGAGGACTTCTCTCGCGTCCATCCATTTGACAAACAGAAGAGGACCTTGTCGACACCAGCGAATGGATCCTCTTTCAGATCTTCCGCTTAGGTCGTTGGTCTTCGGTAAACTGGAGATTTGACGCAAAGTGCCACAAGCGAGGATGCCGTTTTGCAACAAACCCAAGAAAAGAGTTGGGCTGGTGTAGAAATTGTTTGTGTATAACCTATAACCTCTGCCGAGGTCTTTGTGATCCAGTAGTCTCATTACCGAATCGTACCCAGCGCCTTTACCCGATGACGTAGAAGTCTTTCCTCCATACACGAAGAAATTCCAGGTGTACCCACACGATGAATCGGTGAGAATGAAGAGTCTGTAACCACATTTAGTTGGTTTATCATTCATACATCGCTTCAGTCCAATCCTATCTTTGGTAGTGACCTTTCTCTCATCTACCGAAATCTCTCTGTTGGGGTGAAAGTGTTTCTTACACGCTGAAAGAACGTCTGTATACAGAGGCTTGATTTTGAGCAGTCTGTCATAACCTGGGGTGCCTTTCTTTTTGTTGTTTTCCTCATCTTCCTGAAGATCACAAAGGTGAAGATTCCAGGAGATGGCTTGAAACCTTGCTCGGGACATGACGGATTGTGGGTAGGGGAAATTGTACATTTGCTTTTGTGCCCAGTAGTCCGCAATAGACTTAGCTTTCACTAGACCCATGTAGACAACTAACGCCATATACGAGTAGAACTCGGCTACGGTTAGAGGTACCCAGAGGAACTTGTTTCCAGCTTTTGCCCTCTTTTCTGCATTGCTATTGGTGTTTCTGACGATTGTCTTGACGGTAGAGCTGGTGAAAAACAATTGGAACAACTGTAAAGGGGTATATGTTGAGTCCGTCATGAGCTGCGGACCTGGAGGACACTTGGGGGAGAAATTCGGTAGTACCGGCTCCTCATCCTCATCATTGATGTCAAGCCACTTATCTGGCTTACTGCCATTTTCTACTTTCACCCAGGGCGAATTCAAAGCAGAAAACAACCTGCCTCTGGCTTGCCTAAGTGAATAAAAAGTTGTGGCAGGCTTCAATCTATCTTTAGTCGGCTGAGGGATAGCTTCAGTGCTAGATGCGGGTTCTGGATTGGGTTCAGAGTTAGTGGAGAACACGGGCTCTAAACTTAATGCTAGGGGGGAATCAGAAATGGCTATGGGAGTCGAATCAGCAGTCGGTGTCGGATTAGAGATGGCTGTAGGAGCCATTTCAGGGGTAGGTTCAGGTGAGAGGGTGGGTTTTAAAACCTTCTTACGGGGCTGGCCTTTCCGTCGTGGTAAGGTTGGTGCTGGACTAGGGATGGGTGTGGCTTCAAAAGTGGAATTATGGATAGTTGTGGGAGTGGCTTCAGTGGTAGGTGTGGCTTGAAGAGTGGAACTATGGATGGTTGTGGGAGTGGCTTCAGGGGTAGGTTGAATGGTGCCTTCAGTGGTGGGTGTGGCTTCAGGAGAAGGTTCGGAAGTGGGTATAGAGAGTTTGTCTCGTGGTGAGGTAGGCGTAGGGGGGTTGCCTCTCCATGGTGATTGAGCCGATACAGGTGAACTTTCCAGTAGAAGATTCCAATCTTCACCAGAATCAACACTGTAACACAAAACAAATCCATGAATCCATGGACCCACACACTGGTTACAATAACAACAACAGAAAACTAGTATCAGGGTTAACGCTGTAAAGCTGGACATATGAAACAGGGCTCGACATTAACGCTTGTCTGCATGGATTTAAAAAAATCCACGATTGCAATTTCCCTGTGTCAAGTAACCGGCAAAATACCGGTGGTGCATTCCACGGACGAGAATTCATTAACCGCATTATTAGACCATTTTCTAAGGCTGCACGATGTATTAAAACCATTTAAAAACCATAGTATGTGCTACTGTGAATTCACAAAGACTGTGATTCAATTAAATAAATATATGCCCTGCGTGTTTAATACGTATGCGGTTTAATTTTTTACACACGTGTAGGTTAGGTATGTCTCAGAGCAGCTCCGTTCACAGTAAATGCCGCTCCACGTGAACTCCACATGCGTGAAGCGTCTCAAACTCCATCTCTGAATATGCTGAGAGTTTGGGATGCTTATAAAGTTCATCTGTGAACGCAATGTGCGCCATTTCATCAGATTTGTAAGGTAAATCTTTTATAAACATACAGCAACACAGGAGAATACATCAATATGTTTCTAAATATGCAAACTGTTCATCGCAAATTCAAAATAAACGTTTAAACCCTCGCTCTGAGTTTGCATGTCCACGTGTTCTTGTTCAAGAAATTACAGTGGCTGTAGCATTTCTATCGTAAAGTGGACAAATATTAAAGAATAACTAAACATTTGAATTAAATGTTGTTTGACCAATATTAAACAAGGATTTGATCTGCTGTAAAGTGTAACAACACCAGGCCATTGGCGCACTCTGCAGGCATACAATACATAAGATGATTGTTTATATTATGTACACTATGTATTTTAACAGTGTTGTTCTATAAAACCATGATTACTTGGTTGATACTTTATTTGAACCAAATATTATTGCCTCATTGTTATTATATATGTGCATTTTAAGTCATTTTAAAGGCTTAGTTTTTTTGTTCTTTTTTTTACCACAAAAAAAATCTGATTAATCGTCAAAATACTCGACCGATTACTCGATTAGCAAAATAATCGTTAGTGACAGCCGTAGAGAAATCATAACAAATAAGCGTAACAGCATAAAGAAACTCACAGAAACATACTGAGGTAAAGATTCAAAAAGTTGAGTTTTTTTATTTATAACATGATATAGTTAAGGCAAGAAACATAACACGACCAAGGGAGCTATTTTGCTGAATATTATCACGACTGCAAACGTTACATCGATTTTATAGTTCAATAAACAAGTAGTTAATATTAAGTCACTTACATTTTAGACACAATATTGACTTTTTGTTCCATTTCACCAACGAATGAATGAATGCCTCCATGACTCACTCATTAAATGACTTGGCGCCACCTACTGGTGGTGTAGTTTCATGTTTAAAAGTATCATTGCATTTTTTCCCCAACATTTCTTCAAAAAATTAAAAACATGAAGCTCATAACATTATTTATTGCAGTGGTAATTTTGCAGTGTAAATTATTTAATTTGATTGGTAACAGCCCGATAGTGTCTTACTATTATAATTTAATTTATTGATCAAATGTAAGAATTTGACATGAAAGATGATGCACACCCTGGGGTAAATATCAAAAATCTGCAGATTTATTTATTATGTAAAAGCTGAAACACTGATGAGAATATTGCTTCAGAATAAATTATATTTACAACCACAAAAAATCTCAAATAACAAGTACTTGACAAGGCTTAATGTCGAGCCCTGTGAAATAATAGTCCCAAAAAATATTTTAAAATGGAAGTTTATTGACAAAATCGAGAAAAAGTACGTAAAAATATTTTTGCATGATTCTGTGTTGAGTATCATATTTGAAACATCCAGCTCATAAAGAGAGAATATGAAACTCATACTTGAAGGGAAAAAAACACCTCAATTTTATTCAGAGATACAAAAACGTATCTAGAGACCTTTTTAAATGCAAAAAGATGTTCTGTGTTAATGACCCCTCAGACATTCTGCTGAGTCTCCAGAAGAATACCATCCAGGTTTGGAAAGTCATGAGGGTGAGTAAATCATAGTTACAAAAAACTACAATAAATGCAAAACTTCCTTACTCACTCGTCTTCCCACAGATCCTCTTCCCTTCCTGAATCACTGATCTCATCGCTGTCGCCATCAAGGTCGATGTCGATGTCGACCTGAGGCCGGATAGGTGCAGGATTAGGGTTGGGATCAGGTTTTGGGGTGGGTGTGGGTTCAGCGACGGGTATAGAGGTCAATGGTTCATCGATGGTTGTGGGAACGGGTTGAAAGCTGAGTTTAGTGGTGGTTTGAAAGGTGGGTGCATAATCAGAAGTGGTTATGGGTGCAAGTTCAGTCCTAGGGGTAGTTTTTGAGGTGTGTATTAAGGGTTGTGGCATGGCAGCTGGAGGGAATGTGGATGAGAGTCGCTGCCTCTTTGCATTCGGTGATTCTGAACCATCTAGGCTTTCTTTCAGGGGAACGGGCAAATCTTCTTCAGAAGCATCCACACTGCAACAGAAACCAAACACACTTCATATGCATGCACGCATCATGATTTACAGCACAATAACAACATACTAATACTTGTTATATACTCAAAAGTTTGGAGCTCATGCTCATCAAGGCTGCATTTATTTGATCAAAAATCATGTGAAATATTAACATTTACTGTTTTCTAGGGGTGTGACAAGATCTCATACCGCGAGATTAAAATGTGACGAGATTGCTTGTCGAGTGAAAAGCGGTCTCGCGATATCGCCATGACAATAAAGTGAGGGTGAAATTAGCATAGAATATGCCACTGCTACGTTTACATTGCATCCTCCACTGTCGTTTTGCTTTTTTAATGGAAATAAAAACCATTTAATTCAGTTGTAAAACGGTCGCTTCAATTGTAAACGTCTGCTCTGCACTGTGTGCGACTGCATCGGAGCATGTGACGAGAGTAAGGTGAGATGACTGACAGGACCATGGCGGAAGATTTGTGCGAAACAAAGCCTGATAGAGTGTCTGATAAATGTCTTATCTAGAATGCGCACTCAGCACTGCCGCTCCTATACACAGAGTACGTGCGATCGCGAATCGAAAGTGAAACTAAACGCAAGCTCCGTGATTCGCGCAAATTAGGCGACATACAATAGCCTGACTCCTAATATCAAAGCTATATAGGCTGGGTTGAGTAGTTGTAACCACCTCTTAACTCTGGTCTCTGTTTTTCTCTCTGTTTGCACTTTGAATATTGAGAGAGTGCTTTGATTGGTTGCACTTATTATTTGCATTTAATAAGACTAAGAAAAAACTGTTTTTGTTATTTATTAGGGCTGGGTATTGACAATTTCACTATTTGATTCGATTTCGATTCGATTCAATGTCGATTATTTTGGATGTATATCAGGTACAATACATGGCACATTTTCTCAAGGAAAACAAATCTCTTAACTAATGCTGTAAACTATGGGAGTCAGTTATAGCTTGCTAGGCTACATTAGCCTACTATAATATTGTAGGTAAAAATGAACTGATTTGTACAAACACTTAAATTACACTCAATGATGTTTTTTTTTATAATAATAAAGTTATAATATTAACTTTACAAATTACATAATCATATTTCTACTCCAATTCGTTTTTTTAAATATAAACATTTAAATGGTGGCTATCATAAAAACTTGACAGATTTGTTCATACATGCATTAAATATTGAAAAACATTAAAAATTATAATGAATATGTAATATGGTGCATATATTTAGCAAAATGCTCCTCTCTAGAGTTAATTTTTCTAGCTGACTAACGAGTTTATGGACACTGGATATGGTTTTTCTGAGGTAAATGTGACGTTACGTGACATTGTTTACAAGCTGTTTTACTGACGTCTTTCCACGGCTGAAACACTGATTGAGCGATTACATGTGACATGATACTGATTTCGGTAAGTTGTACTGTATCTTTTAACACACTTTCAGATGCTCATTCGTGTTTATTTCGCGCTGTAACTGGTATTAAAGCGGATGAGTTCACTCCGCACTGCTGCTTCTCTTGAGCTGAGGTGCCAGAGCGATCTCACGCCTCAGCGCCAAAACGGTATTTATGTTTTTGAATTTCGTAATAAAATGGATGTAATTTGAAATCTGAGACTTTGTTTCATATCAATAGTAACAAAGCACAAATATTACTGCTATTTATTGGATGGGAGGCGCTACAATGTTCCGTTCATTCATCAACTGAAAACAGGATGACTAATCCATTCTTGGGATTTAAGAATCGATATCGGTTCGTAAAAATGAGAATCGATTAAAATCGAGAAATCAATATTTTTTTACCCAGCCCTATTATTTATACTGTTTTTTATTTCTATGTTCAATTTGTGGAATGGAGTTCCATTAGGAGGTCACAGCCTCAGTCAGAAGTTCTGGAAGCTCATAATTCACGTACAGTAATATCTGAAGAGACTTATGTGAAATCATACAGGAGAGAAGCCAGTCAGTTGAGTGTGTGGCAAAACCTTTTACAGTGCTTGTATATTGTCGTCTTTCAATGCATTTGATAATTCATACTCAGAAAGTAGAACTGAAATGACATTCAAGATGATTAAAGCATTTTTAAAATGCACCTGCAGACTATTTTTCCAGTTATGAATTTTATCATTGAGGATTTCTTAAAAATACTGTGCAAAAATCTTGTCTCGTCGCTTTCTTGTGAACCCAATCTCGTGTCTCGTCTCGTCACACCCCTACCGTTTTCTACTTTTAAATATTTAAAATGTAATTTATTCCTGCAATGGGATACTGTGATAAATTTATTCTCAGGATTCCTTGATGAAGAATTCCTTGACGTTCAAACAGCTTTTATTTGAAATGTAAATCTTCTGTAACATTATAATTGTTTATTGTTAAGTTAATGCGTCCTTGCTGAATAAAAGTATTATTTCTTTCAAAAAAAAGAACTCAATGACAAAACAAAGAGACAAAAATTAATTAATAAGTGAAATGTGTCGGGGTCACATTACAATGGAAACTTGTTTCCGCAACGGAATAAAACAATTTAAAAGAAAACTTTTTATCTCACAATTCTGACTTTTTTCCCCTCACAATTGCGAGTTATAAAGTCAGAATTGTGAGATATAGATGCAATTACGTGTTATAAAGTCAGAATTGTAAAATATAAACTCGCAATTGTGAGAAAACAGTCAAAATCGTGAGATAAAAAGTCGCAATTAGGGATGGGCATTTTTCAAAAATATTGTATTAGAATATTTGGGCTTATAAAAAACAAATATTCAAATATTTTATTTAAATGACGTTATTTTGAGAAAATAAGACGTTATTTTTTTCTTCATCAAGTGTTTGTCACCATTTCTGAATAAGCTTACGATTAGGCAACATATACAACAAGCTTACATTATATCTTAAGGTTTTCTTTCAGTTCAAAACATTAAACGATATGTGTAAACAAAAAATATAGGCCTAAAGAACAAAAGCATTATAAGCTCAAGCAGCGCGAAAAAACGCTAATAAAGCAGAGCTCGCCAGTTATCGTGCAGAACGTACGTATACACTCGAGACGGTATGGTTATCGTGTTTATATTGTTTCACATTTTCATTAGGGCTGCAACTAACGATTCTTTTGCCGATTATTTTTTCGATTAATCTGATTTTATTGACAAAACACATTATTCCCCATCCTGCCCAATGCTGTCCTTCAAACAAACGTGTCAGCTGAGAGCTATGAAAACACACATAGTGAATATATCTACCCTTACAAAAATTAACCATGGTTTTACATCGAATAAAACAAACAAAAATAATATTAATAAATAAATAATAGGGTTATTGTAGTTATTCAATGGTAACCACAAATTAACCATAGTTTTGCTTCAAATCCATAGTTTAACTATATGGTATTTGTGTGGTTATACAAATGGTAATCAATATGGCAAAAACATGGTTTTACTATCTAATAGAACCATGGTTAATTTTCAAAAGGGTATGTTTGTGCTACACATTATGTGCAAAAAAAGTTACTAAGCAAAAGGAGTTTAAATCCCTACATTAAAATGATATTAAAGAAAAACAAAAACACAAACTCAGTGTTACCAGAGTAGAGGAATGTTCTGCAGGAAAACACACACACACACACACACACACACACACACACACACACACACACACACACTCGCTCTGGACACAGTAAGTTACTGTCATTGCTTTATCCTGTAGAAACGTCTTACATTTATATTCAATTACACGCTGTTATCCCTTTACAGTTACTACTCTCATAAAATACTTTAATTACATGTTGACTTTTAAAACTAAATTTAGCGTCCAACAGCAGATATTTCAGATAAATGAGTGTTTTTGGCTGAATATTAATGTCTCCCTCTCGACTGTGTTCTGTCTGTTTGACGCGCATGCGCGCGCGCGCCGGCACTCGTTCAGTGAAGACTGAAGTTTAACACAGACTGTCAGGACGCGCTTTCATGCAAAATGGAAATACTCGCGTGAATTAACATTTACAGATGAGGATATAACTACTGTTCTCTATATAGATCAGTGTGTATAACCTGTAAAATGAACGTTTTACGCTGAGGACGCAGACGCACACACATTTGTCAAAGCGCATGACAGGGTCTGTTAAACACTAATGCATTTGCTTGAAGCTTAAAATAAACGATTCTCATGTTTTGGGCACTTGGATCATATACCTTTCCTGCATCAGCTCACTCTGTTTCCACTTCACTATTTCTAGATGCACATTTTGTCCATAGAAATGCGTTATTCAGGGCTGTAATTTGGCGCGACTGGTGGAAGCTTCTCGTGCACAGAGGGCAGACCCGACTAATCGATAATGAGAATCATTATCGATGATTTTTATTATCGATTTTATCGACTAGTTGTTGCAGCCCTAATTTTCATGTTGAGAAAACAATAATATCATGTGGATGATAATATTCTCAGGTGAGAAAAGCGCTCCGCTGACAGACGTTGCAGAGACACAAAGGCCCCATTTACACTGCATGGTTTAAGTGACCCAATTCCGATTTTTCCCTCTCATGTGGCACAGATCGGATGTGACGTGAACGTGTAAGCAGGAAAAAAACGCATGAATTCCGATATCCTCAGATCGGATTCAGGCCTCACTCATATGTGGTAATAAATCCGATATGATTCGGATATGTGCATTTGCGTCTGCCATGTAAGCGGTCAAATCGGCAATTCCCCAGTAAATGCGAGTCGTACGTCATTTAAAAAGGGACGGAGGCGAATGACGTCACCTCAGGTGGACACGAACTGCGATCACATGACACTAATGGCGCAATGGAAGACGAGAGCAATGCTTTGCTGACCTTTAAAGATAGTGCAGAAAGCAAAACATTGAATAATCATTTCGTCTGCATCCATTGTGTCCATTGCATATCGCGCCATTTTACTTCCTTTTTTCGGGTCAGAACGTCTTGGGCTGTTTCGCCAGTGTATAGTGTAAATGCAAATATAGGATACGGGCCGCTTTTAAAAGATGATGTAAGTGGGTTGTAAAAAAAAAAAATATATCGAATATAGTCACCAAATCGGAATTGTGCATCGAGACCTGCAGTGTAAATGCGGCCAAAGATAACGGTGTTATGTGAAGTTTCTAACAGCACTTTATGTTTTCTGTTCTTAAACCCTCCATGAAACGTACAGGAAGCATTTGTCTCGAGATCATTTTGCTGTCATATAAGTTATCTCGTTCTCACTCGGGGTACAGCTGCTCTTACCTGCACTCGTGATGGACAGCTGTCTTTCCTCATTCCTCGTTTGGATTTCATTGATTTCTCATTGGGGTCGTGATATTATGATAACTCAGTTTCATTAATTAATTTGATCAAAAGTAACTCCATTTTGTATCATTTTCAATTTTCATCTGAGTAATTCCAAACATCGTGAGGCAGACAACGACATTATGTGATCAAATACACTCAACTTATTAACACGCTCCACAGCGCCACCCAGTGGATTTAGTTATAACTGCGAGTTTTAGAGGGATTTATCATGGATTCACTGCATTTACGGCCAGCAAAGCAACGCAGTAAAATTCGAATAGTATTTTTCGAATATTAATTACAGATCGAATATTCGTGCACACCCCTAGTCGCAATTACCTTTTTTATTCTGTGGCAGAAACAAGCTTCCATACATTACACCTGTAAATCAAAAGAAAACATTCCTATTTATGTTTACTCACTTCTCTTCCCATGGTTCCTCTTCCTTCAGTATCTTGATCTCGTTGGTGTCACCGTCTAACAGCAGCCCCGTTGATGTGGGTGTACAGATGAGCGTGGCTATCGGTGCCGGATTCGAAGCGGATGTGGAGTTCGGGCTGAGTTTGAAAGGGGATGTGGCATTCGGGATGAGTATGGGTGTAGAATTAGGGTTCAGTTTAATGGAGGATGTGGGACTGGAAAGGTTTATAGGAGTGAAGTTAGAGCCAAGTGTAAACGTGGGTGTAGAGTTAGGGCCGAATTTAATGCCGGATGCGGAATTGGGGATCAGCGTGGCAAAAGGTGGAGGTTTAGGGACTATTGTGGCATACGAGGAGGGTTTAGGAAAGAACTTGATTTGAGATTTGTCTTTAGGAGGTCTGCCTCTCCGTCGGGGTAAAGAGATAGCTGGGGTGGTTTTAGGTGTGCTGCCCATCACTGGTGCCGTTGAGGAGGGACTCAAAGCACTTTTAGGCGGTCGTCCTCTTCGCCGTGGTAAGGACGATGAAGGCGAGGAGGATGCGTTCCTCTTTAGTTTTGAACGCATGAGAGGCTCCCATTCTTCAGAAGAATCAATACTGTAACATATAATGAATACACTTAATATGCATGCACTTAGTGATTACAAATTAATCAGTTATATCACATTAAAGAGGTTCGTTGTGCTTTATTGCACTTTAGACAACAGAAAACATAAAAACCAGAGGAACAAATTGGTTCACGATTGAAAAAAAATACAGTGCTTGCAAGACTGTTTTGCTATTCTCTTCTCAACAACTTTTCATATTGCCATTTAAAACCATTGCTTAACATACAGATGCTATTCAAACTTCTTCTTTACTTTTTTGCAAACCTTTATAAGTCTAAGGATTTTAAAGGTACTGACAGTGATTGTTAGGAATACCACACATAAACTGTCGCTAATGCCAGACGGACATCACTGAAAACAAGAAACCACACCTGTCTCTGTGGCAGCACAATTAATCTAAATAAAACGGCAAATGGCAATATGGCTTAGTGTGATTATCAAATGGCAAAGTGTGATGTAGCCTTTTTGGTTTACGCACTTAGAGTGCACGCTCTCACTGCGTGAGTTACTCTATTAAAATGCAGTTAAAATATATATATATAGTTAAGTAATCACACTAAGAGTGCCGTCCCAACCCAACTGATTCAATGTCATTGATTCAATGACTCACTCAATAAGAGTCAAATGCTTCTATCCTGAAACGATCAGTTGTTTGAAAGAATCGGCTGAATAATTGATTCAATGACTCAATAAGAAAGTCAAATGCTTCATTCCTGAAACGATCAGCGGTTTGAACGAATCAGATGTATGCATGATTCAATGACTCACTCAATAATAAAGTCAAATGCTTCTATCCTTAAACGATCAGTTGTTTGAACCAATCGGCTGAATGAATGATTCAATGACTCACTCAATAATAAAGTCAAATGCTTCTATCCTGAAACGATCAGCCGTTTAAACGAATCGGCTGAATGAATGATTCAATGACTCACTCAATAAAAAAGTCAAATGCTTAGATCCTGAAATGATCAGCCGTTTGAACGAATCGCCTGAATGAATGATTCAATGATTCGCTCATTAACAGTGACTTGCCGCCAACTACTGTTGGTTTTAGTTTCACATTTAAAGTATATTTTCAATTTAAAATCATTTTATATGTCGTCAATGTTTTATTTTCAAAACATTTATAGTCATATTGGTATATAAATGACAACATTTTGTCCAAGTTATGCTGCCCTACAAACAAGCACAACAAAACTTTTTTAAATCAGTATCACAATTTTTATCAGAAAAATTACAATTATATTTTTGCCCCCAAATCGTGGAGCCCTTTTTTAACCAATCAGAAACGTTCTCTTCTCTGTATGTCAATCATTATCAATCAATCAAGACCCCATAAAACAGGAGAATGCTGATCAATCTGCAACGTTGTTTGACATGGCAATATTTGGAGTCAAGAACAAAAAAAATAACTCATAAGAATGTTGTAAAATCAGGATCTTCTTATGAATATAGCTTACAAGCCGCACACAAAGGGACAAAGTTTGGCTGGTTAACAATGCTGCAACTACCATCTGGCTGCAAGAAGCATCTTTTCCCATTGACTGCCATTCAAACCTAGCCGTGTGTTTTTTGCAAAGAGTATATGCACAGCTCCCATAGCAGATTACTATTTTTGTTGCATAGCAACAATGTTTTACCAGTGCCCTTTTAAAGGCTCTATAATTAATGGAGAAACTGACTGCTTGCGCAATGTATTTTAGACCTTCTTGGGCACACATGATCATTGTGCTTTTTCCCAGTGATTGGCATAATTTGTCGTACCTGCAACTATAAGATATAAGATATATCTGAAAATCACTTGGCAGCTGCAATTTTTATGTTGACATTTTCTATGGGGCAGGACACAACTGATGGGCAAGTCTGTTATGTAGCCTTTATTTATGTCAGCAATGAACAATGATTTTCGACTATTTAGGGGACTGGGCATTCTTATTCTAGAGAGAATTTGATTGGACAAAAATATGGACACGCCCCTGAATGCAAGATGACTTCATTTAGATTTTGGCCCATTTCCCAGACGAGAAAGACAGTTATAATGCAGCAATAAATTAATGTATAAATACATTTAGAACTTAAGGTTCACTAAATATATATAGTTATATAATATATATAAATATATATATAAGTTAATTTTATGGGATCTTTAACACTATTCTTTACACTGTGATTTTGTAATTTGGTGTCTTTCAAGCACTGTTTTTTCTATCTAGCTCTAAAACTGCATTCTGTAGTAAGCAATAAAACAAATTTTCTACCGTACAACAGGTAAAAACCCTACACGTGACGTATTACTTACTCTTCTTCCCGCGGTTCCTCCTCTTCAGCCGAATCGTCGAGCTCATCGCTATCTGACAGAGGCTTGTAACCAACTTCAGTATCGCAATCTTCTATTACACACTCGATTTCATAAAACATTTGCCTTTTTCCTCCGACATCCTCCGGCGATGCCATTTCGAGCAGGAAAAAAAGGCGGAGGAATCTGAACGCTGCCTCCTCAGACCGGGTTCGGACGCTGCAGAACGCGCGCGCAGACTCAGTGCGGTTTCTGCATACGCCCCGCCCCCAACCACCGCGTAGCGATTTTCGCAGAGTCTGATTGGAAGACAATTTTGAGTGACGTGCCAACGAAAGGCTGAGATCATCAGTTATGCGCCGTGAAAAAAGCAGACCCCCTATTATTTTTTTAGAGAAAAAGTATTTTAAGAACCAACACCAAAGCTTTATATTTTTCCATGTAAGTAAGTATTTATTATTTTAGTGCAGTCTTGTTTATGCTGTCTTGGCTCTTGCTTCTTGCCCTTTTGTTTGCCTCGTCTCGGTGACTGTCAATGTTTACAATAAACTATTATAAAAAAACTAATTAATAAAATATTCAGATAAATAAAGATTGCTCTTTATTCTCTTTATTAATATGTATTGTTATAATGGTGCATATAAATTAAATTGATGAAATAAAAGTTATTTGACGATGTGTAGTTCACATTTTCACAGCTTTTTCAAAAAAAAAAATTATATATATATATATATGTGTGTGTGTGTGTGTGTGTGTATGTATGTATATATATATATATATATCTCAAAAATTTGGAAACATTACTATTTTTAATGTTTTTGAAAGAAGTCTCTTACGCTCATCAAGCCTGCATTTATTTGATCAAAAATACAGAAAAAAACAGTAATATTGTGAAATAATAATATAAAATAATGGTTTTCTATAATATACTTTAAAATATAATTTATTTCTGTGATGCAAAGTTGAATTTATTATCAATGTTGGAAACAGTTGTGCTGCTAAATATTTTTTTTTTTATTACCTGTGATACTTTTTTTCAGGATTCTTTTATTAATAAAAAGCTAAAAAAAGAACAGCATTTATTTAAAATAGAAATCTTTTGTAACAATATACACTACCGTTCAAAAGTTTGGGGTCAGTAATTTTTTTTTCTTTCTTTTTTTGAAAGAAATTAATACTTTAATTTAGCAATGATGTGTTAAATTGATAAAAAGTGATAGTAAAGATTTATATTGTAAGAAAAGATCTCTATTTTGAATAAATGCTGTTCTATTTAACTTTTTATTCATCAATGAATCCTGAAAAAAAATATTAAGCAGCACAACTGTTTACAACATTGATAATAAATGATTTCTGAAGGGTCATGTGACACTGAAGACTGGAGTAATGATGCTGAAAATTCAGCTTTGATCACAGAAATAAATGATATTTTACTATATATTCACATAGAAAACAGTTATTTTAGATTGTAATAATATTTCACAATTCAATATTAACACATCCTTGCTATATATATATATATATATATATATATATATATATTTCTTTTCTGGTTTCACATTTTGTCTGGTTGTGTAATTTGTAAATTGCAGTGTTACTGCACATTGTCCATTATTTATTAATACTTGACTGACCAATTCCATGCATCTTATACTTGGTAATACAAGTACTCCTTACTCAGTCAGTCTTACCTTGGGCTGCAGACACAACAGGCAGATTTTTCCTGAGTTGACAACCTGTCTGACTGAATCCGTATTTGTGCCGTACAGGTTCTGTTCAAACTCGCCCGACTCGATGAATTTCCCTGCAGCCAATTCTGATTCAAAGCTCTGTCGTGATACAAAGTTGTACTCTCTTCCGTTGAGCTCATGTGTGCGGGGGTTTCGTGTGGTGTCTGTAACGTGTGCAAAATCACATATAACTACAACAGATTGGCTATGCATGAACAAAATAGTATAAATAAATGCATAATATAAATTCATTAAAGGGATAGTTCACCTAAAAATTAAAATTCTGATTCTTGATCAATATTGAATTCCTGATTTCCAATATTCTTTAAAATATCTTCTTTTGTGTTCAGCAGAAGAACGAAACTCAAACGGGTTTAGAAACAACTTGAGCGTGACTAAATGATGACAGAATTTTCATTTTTGGGTAAGTTATCCCTTTAATTCATGGTTGTATATGTTGTTCTTAAATAAAATTATTGGTTCTGTTCCAAAGCTTAGAAAACTGCCTACATAGACAGGATTTAGCAGAATTATGTGCATACTTCCAAAAAAGTTTGGAATAATTAAGATATTTATAATGTTTGAAAAAAGTCTCTTCTGCTCACCAAGGCTGTATTTATTTGATGTAAAATACAGTAATTTTGCGAAATATTATTACAATCTAAAATAACTGTTTTCTATGTGATTATATAGTAAAATGTAATTTATTCCAGTGATCAAAGCTGAATTTTCAGCATCATTACTCCAGTCTTCAGTGTCACATGATCCTTCAGAAATCATTCTAATATGATGATTTGCTGCTCAAGAAACATTTATAATGACAACAGTTGTGCTGCTTCATATTTATTGTGGAAACTCTGATTAATTTCTTCAGGAATCTTTGATGAATAGAAAGATCAAAAGAACAGCATTTATCTGAAATAGAAATCTTTTGTAACATTATAAATGTCCTTACTGTCACTTGAATTAATTTAAAGCATGAATAAAAAACAAAGTATTACTTTATATCAAATTTAAAAAGATCTTATTACCCCAAACTTGGAAAAATGGTAGCTTATCACTTATCATCAAGTAGCAAAAACTATTTTCAACATCGATAACAATCAGAAATGCAGCAAATCCTCATATTAGAATGATTTCTGAAGGATCATGTGACACTGAAGACTGGGGTAATGATGCTGAAAATTCAACTTTGATCACTTTTGAATAAATTACATTTTATTATATATTCACATAGAAAACACATTTTAAATTGTAGTAATATTTCACAACTTTACTGTATTTTACATCAAATAAATCCAGCCTTGGTGAGCAGAAGAGACTTCTTAAAAACATTTAAAACACATTTAAAGTGTATGTAAACCTTACAAATTTAATTTTAGTATAGATGCTGCTTATGTAATTCACTAGGTTTTGGAAGTGAGCCTTTGTGGTTAAATGTAATGTTAAATAACTTTATGGCAAAGTTGTAGAAAAGCACAGTCTTACGTGGAACAGCGGCGGTGAACCGGTCAGGCTTTACGGACAGCAGTCTCTGTCTCAATTCATCATGTCCGCTGTTTGGTGGACCAATCAGGGCGACGGGACGCTTGCGGTTGGGCGGCTGATGGTACAGTGCCACCTCCTCATAGGTCAGTATATCCTCACTGTAATGCTCTGAACAATGATTTTGCAAAATTTAGATGTCATTAGTCTAGACTAGGGCTATTGAAATCAGCTCAAGATTAAGTTACAGGACTTAAAGGGACAGTTCATTCTGTCATCATTTACTCGCCGTATGAGTATGAGTTTCTTTCTTCTGCTGAACACAAAAGAAGATATTTTGAAGAATATTGGAAATCAAACAGTTGATGGTAGCCATTGACATCCATAGTAGAAAATAAAATACTATGGAAGTCAATGTCTACCGTCAAATGTTTGGTTACCAACATTCTTCAAAATATCTTCTTTTGTGTTTAGCAGAAGAAAGAAACTCACACAGGTTTGGAACAACTTGAGGGTGAGTAAATGATGACAGAATGTTAATTTTTGGGTGAACTGTCCCTTTAAATCTCACATTTCTCAGAGAAATTCCCAAACAATGAATGTCCGCAACATGAGACATAAAGGTAAATGCTGGATATACCTAAAGGTAAGGTAAGGTAAGGTAAGGTAAATCTATGTTCCTTCTCAGTATGTCTTCTGTTTCTTTAATGCAAATTGCAACCAGGGCATGAGAACTGCTCTCATTGTAATTTCATTTTGCCCATCTTTAGTGTAAAGAGGCATGCAAGACATCACAAAAGAAGAAACCTCTGACTGTGAACGGCTGTCAATTAGCCAACAACCTTTGTATCCTTAGCCTTTAACCCAGCCGAAACTGTTCACACCTCATACAATTTTACAGTTTGCCCCAAGTAAAACGGGTGGAAAAAATCCCCTATACTTGCACCCAAGCCGTATATAGGGACTTGATGGTCGGCCATTCATTTACACCAGAAAGCAACCAAAAAAGCACTCAAAAAATGGTGTAGGATTTACTTCAAAACAATTGTCACTCCGAAATTGCTAGTAGTATTTCACAAATGATTACAAAGAAGAAATGGCAAGTAACACATTGAATTAAACATGAAACTTTGAAGTAAAACATAATTTTTTACAGTGTAATACTAGGAACAATCTGGTTCAATCAAGGTTAAATTCTGATTTCATGACTAAGAATTTAGAAGATCAAACTCACCAATATTCTTATTCGGGTTATACAATAGTTTTTTTCGTTGATTTTTGCTTTTCTTAGCACACCAAAGTTTCCCTAAGGAAGAAGAACTATTGTCATTGATGAACTTTCCACACAAAGACCAACGGCAACGTAGAAGAATTTCAAGGAGGATGCAAACTCAAAGAAGCATGCATGTTTATGTCTCAATATTAGTTTTAGCAGGGATTTCTGGCAGGAAGACATTGTCCAGCTCACCTTTATACTCTTGATTCCCGTCTGTGATGGTTTTCTTCATGGCTTCTCTGTGCTGTTGGAAGCTCTTCCCTTGAGAGAACACATAAAACTGTCAGTGTTAACAAAATAACTCCAAATAATTATACGAACCGATATGGTTTAAAACTAGATGTGGGCAATAGTTGACCATATCCAATAAATATCTCAAAATTTGTTCTGAAATGATTTTAAATGATTTTTTATTATTATTACCAAGTAAATTCAAAATGTCATAACATAATATAACAATTTGATACATGAAAAAATAGAGAATTCTGTGATTTAAATTTCAAGAGATCATTGAATCATTCAGTGTTGATTCAGTCAAATTGAAATAAATCTGAAATAGAAAAATAAAATATAAATATTAGATGAAAAACTTAAACTGAAATTAGAAATGTTGCCTAGGCGACTAACTGAAATAAGTTTAACTCTTTCCAAGCCATTGACAGAATTTTCCTGCAATCCGTGTTTCCACTGTTATATGGTAGGGGGCGCTGTTACACATCTTCTGAAAGAGTACAGAATCTCCTGATCAAAACACAGGCGAAGAAGAAGCAGAAACAAGCTTATGCAGTAAAATAACGCGATCATCAACATTAAACAGCATATAAATCAAAACTGCACAACGTAACTGAATGAAATGTCGACCCAGGATGAGCTATAGGACTGTGAAGTGTGGGGTGTTGATGTTTTGATCATCTTTCTGAATCCGATCTGGATGTAGTGTTTCACAAAAACACGATTTGTCTCAGCTTTTTGTTCAAAATGTTGCTTTTTTTTTTTTTTTTAAATCAAACTTACCAACATTCAGGTTTTGATAAAAAAAGAATGCATGAAGCTAGTTTTTTTTTAAGCATAGGCTCTGTTTTTTTCTTTTTCTACTAAAATTACTAAAACTATAACTGAAATAAAAATTAATTAAAGCTATATAAATATAAAAAACTAATAAAAATGACAAAAGCACAAATTACTAAAATTATTAAAACAAACTAAATTAAAATGAAAATTAAAAATATAAAAACAATTCAAATATTAATAAATACTATAATAGTACATAAATAATAATAAAATCACTGAATCCAAATTTAAACAATGACCAATTTAAAAGTGCAAAATCATTGCAAATACATCATGAATATTTGATATGCAGCCTCAGCAAATGCAAAACTTCAAATAATAATTTTTTCAATGGATTTGCATGCATTATATCTATCCCATAACTGAGCTGGCGCTCTACTAATTGTTCTAACCAGACACTAACCAGGTATGAGGCCAGCGAGGGGCTTTTGGTCCTCATGTCCTTCCCTGTACGCCTGCCACCAGTTGGGGTCGTCCTGGCTAGTGACGTGGAGGACGTCTCCCTTTTGGAAGGACAGGCCGAGCTCTCTGCACGGCACATATGGGTCCTCAGATGGGTCATAGCTGAAGTTTGCTTTCACATGCATCTGTAAAGAAAGAGAATGAGGAGGAGGTGAATGACACATTTAGATAAAGAAACTTAGTTCTGTCATGACAACTCTCTGAGTGTTTGGCATGGTAATGGATATGACAATGTTGATATGTTTGGTCTTGGTGGAATAGATCTGCTACGCTGCTGCTGCTGCTGTTACTGCTGCCACTGTTATTGCTGCTGCTGTTTTTATTGCTGCTGATGTTTTTGTTGCTGCTGCTGCTGTTATTGCTGCTGCTGCTGTTACTGCTGCCGCTGTTATTGTTGCTGCTGCTGTTATTGCTGCTGCTGTTATTGTTGCTGCTGTTGTTACTGCTGTCACTGTTATTGTTGCTGCTGCTGTTACTGCTGCCGCTGTTATTGTTGCTGCTGCTGTTATTGCTGCTGCTGTTATTGTTGCTGCTGCTGTTACTGCTGCTGCTGCTGTTATTGCTGCTGCTGCTGTTATTGTTTCTGCTGCTGTTATTGCTGCTGCTGTTGTTGTTGCTGCTGTTGTTATTGCTGCCGCTGTTATTGTTGCTGCTGTTGTTACTGCTGTCGCTGTTATTGTTGCTGCTGCTATTATTGTTGCTGCTGCTGTTACTGCTGTCGCTGTTATTGTTGCTGCTGCTGTTACTGCTGTCGCTGTTATTGTTGCTGCTGCTGTTATTGCTGTCACTGTTATTGTTGCTGCTGCTGTTATTGCTGCTGCTGTTATTATTGCTGCCGCTGTTATTGTTGCTGCTGCTGTTATTATTGCTGCTGCTGCTATTGCTGCTGTTATTATTGCTGCTGCTGCTATTGCTGCTGCTATTATTGCTGCTGCTGCTATTGCTGCTGCTGTTGCTATTGCTGCTGCTGTTATTGCTGCTGCTGTTACTGCTGCTGCTGTTATTGCTGCTGCTGTTATTGTTGCTGCTGCTATTGTTGCTGCTGCTGTTGTTGCTGCCGCTGTTATTGCTGCCGCTGTTATTATTGCTGCCGCTGTTATTATTGCTGCCGCTGTTATTATTGCTGCCGCTGTTATTGCTGCTGCTGTTATTATTGCTGCCGCTGTTATTGTGGCTGCTGTTATTATTGCTGCTGCTGTTATTGTGGCTGCTGCTGTTATTGTGGCTGCTGTTATTGCTGCTGTTGTACAAATTAGCATATATTAATTTCCATAGCAGATCTATACAGATGGAGCTGGGGAAGGTGGAGGATTTCTGAAAGCACACTGAACTGCTAAGGCAAATACTGACAAAGTATTTGAAGCTTGAGCAGCGAGCTCATTGGCTACTCATTCAGCAAGAACCAATCAGCTGTGCCCTATAGAGAATGATGTGATTGCAAGCGAGTTAATGACCTATCAGCCTGCACCATCTAGAGTTTCATGACAGAACTTTGCATACAGAGCAAAATGTCTATTCAAAATAATGATAGCAAAGTTATTCAGCCTCATAAATTATCTTACATTTTTACATCACAAATATACTTCATGCATAAAGCAAGCCCAGAATGCAATGTAGCAAGAAGGTTTCAAACAGTCAAAGACAAAAATCCCAGAAGGCCTCTAGAAAAGGCAGCACACACTCAAAAGAAGGATTGAAGATGAAGAAATTATGAAGTCGTACCACAGTCTGTCTGTGAGGAGCTATTTTGTTTTGGGAGTTTGGGATGAGGAGAAATGTGAGGGACCCATGCATGCTGGACTAGAGACAAAGAAAAAGAAGCAGCAAAACATATTAGAATGATTTCTGAAGGTGACACTAAAGACTAGAGTAATGATGCTGAAAATTAATTGAATACATTTCACAAGATTTTTGGTGAGCATAAGAGACTTCTTTCAAAAACATTAAACAATTTTTATAGACTCTAAAACGTTTGAATGGTAGTCTATATCAGCAAATTATTATGGTTAAAGAGTATGAGGCGTTTCAAAGAGACCTGCCGGATCTCACCAGTATGTTATGAACATCATTAACACTTTTTCCACGGACTGGAATGCCGTTGATCTCTAGGATTTCATCTCCTTCACTGAGCAGGTTGCTTTTCTCTGCTGTTCCTCCACTCACCACCCGGCTGACGATGACGCAGTCATGTTCGTTACGAACCGTCACACCCTAAACATATACAGAAAGACAGAAACACAATCAAATGTCTATATACAATGTAACTGAATTCAAACATATAGAGTATATATATATATATATATATATATATATATATACACACACACACACACACACGTTTATTGTTGCCCTTAGAGACTATAAATGTTGATGAATGTAGATGAATGACTCTTACCAGAGGCATGTCACGAGTTTTCTCCAGTGAAACCAGTTTGGTGGTCTTTTCATCCTGGTCCACAGCTTCAATAATTTCAACATCCGATTCCTGCCAGGCTATACAATCATGAGCTTCCATCAGGGCCTGAGGAAGAACCATGAACATCAACACTAGTGAATGGAGATGTCTTCATCGACACTTTTGACTTGAGCCAGTAAGGAATCATCCAGAACACCCTAGTAGCCGAATAGCAATACCTTAGCAACTACATAGCAACCACCCTGAGCACCCCTGCAATTGAATATAAAAAACTCACTTCAGCAACTGCATAGTAACACCTTAGCAACCATCTACCAACTCCACAGAAAACACCATAGCAACAGTCTAGCAACATAAAAATTCAACCACCCAGAACATTATAGCAACCGCATAGCAACATTTTAAAAAACTCTGAGCACCTTAGCAACACCCTAGAAACCACATATAAACGTCCTAGTAAGCACAGAAAACACTCTAGAACACCCTAGAAACCACCTATCAACTTCCTAGTAAGCACAGAAAAAACACTATATAGCAGCTACCTAACATCAGCCTAGCAACACCCTTAAAACCACCCAGAACACCATAGCATCCACATAACACCATTTTAAAACACTCAGAACACCTTAGCAACACCCTAGAAACCACATATAAACTTCCTAGTAAGCACAGAAAACTCTATAGCAGCTACACAGCAATAGCCTAGTAACACCCGCAACCACCCAGAACACCATAGCAACCACATATAAATCATTTTAAAACATGCAGAACACCTTAGCAACTGCATAGCAACATCTTAGAAACCACCTATCAACTCCCTAGTAAGCACAGAAAACACCCTACAGCAGCTACCTAGCAACACCTTCACATACACCCATAACACCATAGCAACATTTTGAAACACTCAGAACACCTTAGCAACTGCATAGCAACACCCTAGCAACCACCTATCAAATATCTATTAAGCACAGAAAACACCCTATTGCAGCTACCTAGCAACAGCCTAGCAACACCCTTACAACCACCCAGAAGAGCATAGCAACCACACTGCAACATTTTAAAACATTTAGAACACATTAGCAACTGCATAGCAACACCCAAGCAACCACCTACCAACTCTCTAGTAAGCACAAAAACACCATATAGCAGCTACCTAGCAACACCCTCACAACCATCCAGAACACCTTGGCAACAATATAGCAACATTTTAAAACACTGAGAACACCTTGGCAACTGCATAGTAACACCCTAGCAACCACCTATCAACTTCCTAGTAAGCACAGAAAACACTCTATAGTAGCTACCTAGCAACAGCCTTACAACCATCCAGAACACCATAGCAACCACATAGCAACATTTTAAAACATGCAGAACATCTTAGCAACTGCATAGCAACACCCTAGCAACCACCTATCAACTCCCTAGTAAGCACAGAAAACACTCCATAGCAGCTACCTAGCAACAGCCTAGCAATACCCTTACAACCACCCATAACACTATAGCAACCACATAACAACATTTTAAAACACTGGATAGCAACAGCCTAGCAACCACTCAAAACACCCTAGCATCATGATGGCAAATTAGGCACCTAGACTCTTCAGAAAATGTAAAAATCAAGTTATGTAGAATAATTGTGTGCTTTGAAAACAAGCCCTGCCTTAAAAAAAATCATTCAAACAAGCAAACAATCAATCTTCTTTCAAGCTGAGAAGCACTCAAGCAAGTTCCCGCCCATTTCGTTTAACCCAAGACTCTGTCCCACATTGAAAACCCCTGCCACAGGATTGCCGCTTTACCTCAGTGAAGTTGACAGGCGTACCATACCTCGCAATAATAACCCTTGGCCACATCAGTTTCTCAGTGCCAGACTGCCAAACACGACACACAGCTTAACCTGAACATAAACCCAATCCTCCATAATCTCCCCACAGCACTGTCAATCATCACATCACCTCTTACCTGTAAGTTTTCATACAGAAGGAAGAAAGACAGAGCCGTACTGCTTTATACGCCCGCTGTGCGTGTGCTGACGGAAAGCAGTGGGAGGGCTGGGAAAGGGGTGAATATCTTTAGGGAGGGTAGTAATCTTGTGCCCTGTTCTGTGGCAGGTATCTATTTCTAAGGCCGTTAATTGGATCTAACCTGAGGTGTGTACAAATAGACTCATAGGGAAGTTGTTTTCATGCCCTTGTTAGGGTTTGATTTGGGCCTGAACATGTCAAACAACAGATCAGGTCTTGATTCTTTGATTAAACGGCTGATTAATAATGTGTCTGCTTCACTTAATATATTAACTAACGTTAACACTAATGGGACCTTATTGTAAAGTGTTACCAGTGCAAACAAGTGCATTTAACCATATCATCTTGCACATGTATGACAGCAAAATAAAAGGCATATCAGCTATTAAATGGGAGGAAATGCCCATATAGTTGTTGCTGATGTCAAAGGTTGTGTGTCCATTAAAACTTTAGTAAAATTATACAGATGCCAACAAGGACAAGTTGTGAGACACTCCCTCATCATTTATTTGTAGGTGTGCTGAAGTCAACAGGCCTGTTAGTTCTGTGGCTTCAGTGTGTTTACTGGACTATAGGGCACTTTCCACCTGGAGACCAAGGACACCAGTCAAGAACATGACAGTTTTCCCCCCCAATGAAATTAATGTACTATATTTTAGTTCGATAATGTTTTTTATTTAATATTTTGTATTTTTAGGGGATTTTATAGTACTAAATTATATTTATGGAATAGTTATGATTTATGTATTACCTGTTAATCACTTTTTAGCATAGACCTGAAAATGAAAACTTAAACCGTCGTAAATCTTGAATGCTTTGGAGCACAGACTTTGGTCTCTTTTTAAAGACGACACTTGGTAGATTATTGCTGAAGTTAAAAAGTTTTTAAAAAAGTGATAGACGTTTAATTTTTTTATTATGAAAAAAGGCATAAGAATGAGTGCTGTCAAATCTATTAATCGCGATTAATCGCATCCCAAAAAAGTCTGTGTTTACATAATACATGTGTGTGTACTGTGTATAATTATTATGTATATTTAAATACACACACATGCATGTATTTATTTAAGAATTTTTAAAAATATTTATATTAAAATATTTGTATTTATATATTATATAAATATATATACACAGCATATACATGCAAATATTTCTGGATAAGGAGTGTGTATTTCTATATACATAATAATTATACACAGTACACACACATATATTATGTAAACACAAACTTTTATTTTGGATGTGATTAATTGCATTTAATCGATTTGACAGCACTAAATACTATTTTTAAATTTTATATGAAATATGTATTTCCCAAAACACGTTTTACTCTAAACTGAGAAAAGTTAAGCTTTCAGTCAGATTTTGTTTGGGCGCAGTACCAAACGCTTCCACTAGATGAATTTAATTTCCCATTCATTTCCAATGCGTGTCCAAGATTTTTTTTTTTGTGTTCACAGAGCAAGTGCCAAAACCTTTACCAAGTTTTGTACCATTCCAAAAGTAAAAAAGTAAAAAAATTCTAAAATAAATAAATAAATAACTTAAAAAAAACTAAATTAAAATTCCATAACCTTCATAATTGTTGAGGTACAAATCATCATAAAAACTGCTTATATACAATCATTTTTTTGTATTTTAAAGTCAGTATGAAATAATTAATCATATTCGTTTTTTTAAATACATGTTTCTATAGTTACTGTAAAAAATTAATTCATGTAATTCGTATGTTTGCAACCATAAACATCCAATCAATTCCCAATTAATAAAATAAAGTCCCATTAAATCTCTTTACTTGTTGAATATCCTGTTTATGAAATTTGTCACATAACATAAAAAAATGTCATGCATGCTATTTCATGTTGACTAAGTGATAAAACAGCTCAAAAGAGGAAATGCTAACACCTCTCTGTGTTGCTTTTCACAATAAACTAATCAGCACACACACATGCAGTGAATGTAATAATCCATTAGATCTCATTCTGGCCTCCAGGAAGTCTTAGTGCATCACACTTCAGTCTGTAAGCCAATGACGGATTACATACCCAACGGCCAATGGCTTCATCCAGCTACATGCTTTGGCACAGGGCAGATCAACCAATTACCACGTCCTTATTAAGCATAATATAAATAGTACAATGACTACCATTACCTCAAAAAAAGTACAGATTCACATAAGCTGCAGTGCAAAATCTAGTAATAAACAGCCTTTTAAGGCATCAATGATGTGCTCCGAACACAAAGGTTGTTTAGTTATGCTGTTTTCTAAGAGAACTTCACTTAATGCAATTCCAGAATGCATTGCGTTTGAGTTTATTTGACATAAAAAGTAGTAAAACGTCACAACTTATTTGTCAAGGATAACACAAAGTTGCATTAACTTATTTCCATGAGTCATTCTCATGTGATTAGCTCTGTGCAAAAAAATTATTTTATTTAATGTAAACATACATATATTTGATTATAAATATACTTACACCACCGTTCAAAAGTTTGGGGCAAGTTTTAAAGAAATTAATACTTTTATTTAGCAAGGATGCATTCAATTTATCAAAAGTGACATTAAAGACATTTATGATGTTATTTTGATAATCGATTCGTTGGCCGGTTTTTTATCGATTAATCGATTAATCTGATAAAAAAAAGCGCATTTTTTTTATTTTATTGACAAAACACATTATTCCCCATCCTGCCCAATGCTGTCCTTCAAACTAACATGTCAGCTGAGTGCTATGAAAACACACATAGTGAATATATCTACCCTTACAAAAATTAACCATGGTTTTACATCGAATAAAACAAACAAAAATAATATTAATAAATAAATAATAGGGTTATTGTAGTTATTCAATGGTAACCACAAATTAACCATAGTTTTGCTTCAAATCCATAGTTTAACTATATGGTATTTGTGTGGTTATACAAATGGTAATCAATACAGCAAAAACATGGTTTTACTATAATAAAAACATGGTTTTACTATCTAATAGAACCATGGTTAATTTTTGTAAGGATATGTTTGTGCTACACATTATGTGCAAAAAAAGTTACTAAGCAAAAGGAGTTTAAATCCCTACATTAAAATGATATTAAAGAAAAACAAAAACACAAACTCAGTGTTACCAGATTAGAGGAATGTTCTGCAGGAAAACACACACACACACACACACACACACACACACACACACACACACATACACATACATTCGCTCTGGACACAGTAAGTTACTGTCATTGCTTTATCCTGTAGAAACGTCTTATATATAGTCCCTTTAAAGACAAGATAACTTTGAACAAACGTTCTAATTAACGTTAGGGAAGTTCTGAGAACGTTCCCTGTTAGCTGGGTTAGTACTCCACTCCGAACATGGCCAATGTTATGCAGTAGAGCAATGTAAGTCGTACCTCGTCTCTGAGCTGCTGGGCGTGTGCGGTGAGCGGGCACGGCGGGCAGAGGCGTCTCATGTTTAGGGCCACGCTGCGGTGCATGCTGAAGGCCTGCTGGAAGTCTGTCTGCAGCAGCAGCTCCACCAGCAGCCGAACGTCCTCCTGACTCTCAGCATCAGTCAGACGCAGCTGGAGACGCTGCAGAGAGTCAAGCAAATCAGCCAGCTCTGAGAACAGACAGAGAGAAATGGGGTAGGAACTAATGAATTTCAATGACTTTTCCAGTCACTTCTAAATTACTAAATAAGCGAAACGTTTTTAAAGGACTCTAATACAACAACAACAAGCTTTCTGAGCTTCCATGCACTGCCTGCATGAACACTTTGTTTTCCTTAAAGCTGCAGTCCGTAAGTTTTGCCTCTTTGTCGCCATCTCAGTTTGAAACCTGCAATTGCAGTTATTTGCGGAATTATCATCTTTACGTGGGTTGTGCATAGACACGGCTCCTCAGCGCGGATGAATCTGATGTTTTGAGGAGTATGTGCAGCTGTCATTCATTAACTGCACCAGTGTGGATACTGTACTTCGGGAATCACAGATTCTATGTCTTGGAAGCATGACCAAAATAATCATCTGATAATCATAATAATCATAAAATAATCATGTCATCTGAACAAGTAAGTAACATGTCTTCCACTTTTGTTCTGACCAACTGAGAAAAAAAGCATTACAATAAATCGTGCTACCAACGGTGATTAAATCTAACGATTGCTTAGCTCATATCACGTCAAAACATGCACATTATTATTATTATTATTATTGTTATACTTTGTTCTCAAATTGTTAATGTTAACAACATCAGTGTTGCGTGACTACGTGTATTTAGTGTATTAGCGTTACCTGTAGATTTCAATTTCTGTACAGTCTAATCTTTTGCTTTTGACTACGGGTGAATCTCCAGTTGTCACTGATGATTGTCATTTGAGCTTTTCCGGATTACAATCCGCCATCAAAATGATACGTTACATTATTCCAGCTGCTGTGAGAAAAGGCTATAAATGATCCACCACCTGCAGCATCCTCACATGCGATAGCCTACTAGCCAGACATGCTTGAATTTCCCGTGGAAAGCTACCAGTACCACTCAAATTATAACACATTATATACAAGCTTACCGGTGTGAATCGGGCTAAGGTTAGGAGATAGTTTTGAACACTGGCGGGTTATGTATTTGCTCAAATTGATTTTGGATCATTTTTAACCAAAGAAAGTTATGGACTGCAGCTTTTAAAGGGATAGTTCACTCAAAAATGAAAATTCTGTCATCATTTACTCATCTTCAAGTTGTTCCAAACCTGTATGAATTTCTTTGTTCTGCTGAACACAAAAGAAGATATTTTGAAGAATGTCGGTAACCAAACATTTGATGGACCTCATTGACTTCCATCGTTTTTTTTCCCTACTATGAAGTCAATGGGGTCCATCAACTGTTTAGTTCCCCATATTCTTTAAAATATCATCTTTTGTGTTCAGCAGAACAAAGAAATTCATACAGGTTTAGAACAACTTGAGGGACAATTTTCATTTTTGGGTGAACTATCCCTTTAAGAGAAAGTTTCTAGAAAACAATAACAACTTATGAATCTGGATTTCTATTTAAAACTATTTAATGTGAACTATTCAATTAACACTGCAAAAAAAAGTTCTTATTTAGAAGTTTTGTCTTGTTTTCTAGTACAAATATCTAAAAATTCTTAAATTAAGGTACATTTACTTGAGTAGCAAAATGACTTAAGATACAAAGTCTTGTTTTCTGAAAAAAAAAATCATCAAAATTAAGTGATGTATTATGGAGCCCCGCACACGACATGCAGGGAAAAAATATGTATATCGTGTCTTTGAATTAACAATTCACTCCCACAACTTACTAATGACAATACGTTTACTAATTAGTTCACGTTGTAATTTGTTCCTTGATTTTAGTTAAATCAAAACGAGGGAACAGATTAGTACAACGTCCATGATTTACTTAAAACGAGAGAACGAATTAGAGAACGTGCTGATTTGTTAGTAAGACGTGGGAACAAATTGTTAATTCATGGCCACAATATATATTTTTGTCTGCATGTCAGGTGCAGAGCTTCATATATGGTGCTTAAAACAAAAAGTATCTGCCAACTGGGTCAGAACAATAATCTTAATTCAAAGGGAAAACAAGATTAATTTTCTTACATTTATCTTGATTTAGGAATATTACATGTGCATATGTCCGGAAACAAGACAAAAGAAAATAATTTTTCCAGTGAACATCAAAAATTACACACTTCACCTTCAAGGCTTTTTACTGTACCACAGGAAGTCCAAGGTATTTTCTATATCATGCTATACCATTGTTTTGCCCAAAAATCATTGCATACATTTTACTTTCAAGTCCACATTGTGAAATGAAATTTGTCACCAGTCAACATAATCGTGTGTGTTTCATCCAGAGTGTAAGCCGTAAATAGTTATTTTTATCCCATGGGATGCACAGTGCACTTCTTATAGGGACAATCCAGAGGTTAAGAGTCTTTTGTAATAGGCACATAATCACAAGTGAACTAGATATCCTGCTGAACTACACTAGCGTTCAAACGTTTGGAGTTAGTGAGATTTCTTAATGTTTGAAAGAAGTCTTTTATGCTCACCAGGGCTGCATTTAGTTGATCAAAAATACAGTAAAAATTGTGAAATATTATTACAATATTTTCTATTGTAAGATATTTTAAAATTCAAAGCAAAGCTGAATTTTCAGCATCATTACTCCAGTCTTCAGTGTCACATGATCCTTCAGAAATCATTCTAATATGATGATTTGATGCTTAAAAAACATTTCTGATTATTATCAATGTTGAAAACAGTTCATATTTTTGTGGAAACCGAGATACATTGTTTTCAGGATTCTGTGATGAATAGAAAGTTCAAAAGAACAGCATTTATCTGAAATAGAATCTTTTGTCAATTTTGATCCATTTAATGCGTCCTTGCTGAATTAATTTGTCTGTAAAATAATCTGTACTTATTACTTTAGAACAGACTGAATGCTGATAAGTCTACACATATTTTTACTTCAGGTCTTTTCTTCTTTCGGCCTATTATTGTCGTATCAGCTATTTTAGACTATTCCAGATCACTCCTAAACATGATGCCTTTGCAGGGTGTTCAACAC
>CM077185.1:37397160-37444660 GCA_039654105.1 Coreius guichenoti | reverse complement strand
TGAACCAAAAACAAAGCAATCATAAAAGAGTCTATTTATAGATACAAACAAAACTGCATACATTATTACCACATGTATTACTCACTGTGTGCATGGAGTCCCAGCAGGTCTGCCTCAGCTGTTAAAGGTCAATAAAGTGATAATTCCAGTGGTGTTTTCACTGAGGTCCAGTGGACGTGTGAGTGTCCACAGCTCAGGCGTCTGAGGCTAAAGTGGATCAGCTGTGACTTCATGAGTTCAGTAATCTGCTTTAAACCCGACAGTGCACGGGTCTGACCATGCAGGTGTTAGTGCAGCTTCACCATCTCAACATCTTCATCACATCAACAATTACAGTCTGATGGATTCTACAACTAGTCATATCATTCACCATGTTCATTTCTCCCCCCAAATTTCATAACCCATATGGTGTAGGCTACAAATTTCCATTGATTCGCAAATTATATAATAACTAATAACTTTGTAGTAAATTTTTTTAGATATTTTATTATATATATATTTTTTCTTTCAATTTTTAAATCACCAAAAAAAGCATATGATTGGATGGATGTAGTCACTTTGAGTAAAACAAAATGTGAAAAAAAAAAAAAAAAAAAAAAAGATCGAGGAAAAAAATTGAATGGAATGAGTAACAGTTCCATAATTTAATCTTAGAAACATAAATAAATAAATGACCTTAAAAAGGCATATGATTTCAATAATCACATTAATTTAGCTAATTAAATAATTTCCAATTTATTTCACTTTTTCTGCAATATAATATAATGATATAATAGACACACACTCAAACAGAAACACACACACAAAAACACTCACACACTACACACACAGAGTCTCTCTCTCTCTCTCTCTCTCTCGCTCTCACACACACACATTCACACAAAGAAAAACACACACTCTCACACACAGAGAAAACACACAGACTCTCTCACACACAGACACATTAACACACAGAAAAACACACACACACACACACACACACAGACTCTCACACACAGACACACACAGAGAAAACACACAGACACACTCACACACAGAGAAAACACACACAGACTCACACACACAGACACACACAGAGAAAACACACAGACACACTCACACACAGAGAAAACACACAGACACACTCACACACAGAGAAAACACACAGACACACTCACACACAGAGAAAACACACAGACTCACACACACAGACACACTCACACACAGAGAAAACACACAGACTCTCTCACACACACACACACACGTACACACAAAAACAACTCTCTCACACACAGACACATTCACACACAGAAAAACAACACACACTCTCTCACACACACACTCACACACACAGACACACTCACACAGAGAAAACACACACGGACACATTCACACACAGAAAAACACATACTCACACACACACAGACACACTCACACACAGAGAAAACACACACACACTCTCTCACAGACACTCACACACAGAGAAAACACACAGACACATTCACACACAGAAAAACACACTCACACACAGAGAAAACACACACAGACACATTCACACAGAAAAACACACTCACACAGAGAAAACAGACACACTCACAGAGAGAAAACACACACAGACTCTCTCACACACACAGACACTCACACACAGAGAAAACACATACAGACTCTCTCACACACACACATTCACACACAGAAAACACACACAGACTCTCTCACACACAGACACACACACAGAGAAAACACACACAGACACATTCTCACACACACACACATTCTCACGCAAAAAAACACACTCTCTCTCACACACAACACACATTCAAACAGAAAAACACACACACACACTCTCTCTCACACACAACGCACACATACACACCAGAAAAACACACACACACACACACAACACACACACAAAAACAAACACACACATAACGCACACACACACACCAGAAAAACGCACACACACACCAGAAAAACACATACACACACACAACACACACACAAAAACACAGACACACACTCACACACAGACACATTCAAACAGAAAATCACACTCACTCACACACAATGCACATGTTTGTGTCTGAAATATTCCAAGTTTATAATGAAAAAAAAAAAAAAAAAACACATTAAAGATTAGACAGAAAACACTGCAGAGGCTGGTGAATTAGTAGACCATAATCACACACGTTAAGGAATTATGTTTTTATTCATTTTATTACAAGAAAATTCCACAATGCTATTTTTATATAATGATCAAGGATTTTATTATTGTAGTCTCTCTCATTAGGTTCTTATCATTACAGAAAATGTTATTATACAGATTTGTTCAATGTCTCCTCATTGCTTGGTCATATTCCGCAGGAGTGCTGGTCACATTTATCTGTACAATTCAATTGTTCTTCTTTTTACTGTACATTTTTGTGTAGTTGATTAAAAAGGCAGTCAGCACTTAAATAAGCTGTTGTTTTTTTTCTCCTTTTTTTTAAAGTATATTGAAATAAAACGTTCGCCTGTGACTCCGCCCCCTGGGGGAGGGGGGCGGGGCTACACCAGGTCATGTGATTATAAGGAAGCTTCAGGGATTGGGTGACCAGGCCCGTGTTCCCCCGGGCACGACCTTCGTGCACCCACGCGTTTGGCACTGCGCACACAAACAAGACTCACGAGATAAACGACAAGCAAAGCTCTTTGTGATGTCATAATGATGCCTACTAATGGGAGGAAAAGTAAAAGTGTCACGTCAATGACACGTAAGACAAAAAGTGCCACCCTCCAGAGTCCGCATTTCAAGTTGTTGTGTTCTTCCCCATGTCCGAAAAAACAAAAGCAGTCATTTTTCATTTACTCATCTGTTTTTAGGTTAAAACGGGGAAATAATATTCTCTTCTTTCTTTCTTTTTTTATCTCCGGGCAGGCACCTACAGTTTTCTATTAAAATGCTACAGCTATAAGATCTAGCATTGAACACACAAAGCAACTGCAATGAAAAGAATAAAGTTGCCTTAATATAATAATAATAATAATAATAATTAATAATAATGACAAGAAAAATGCAATAATAATAATAATACAGAATAAATCTCTTTTTATAATTAGATTTTATAATTTAAAAGTTATATTTTTTCTTTCTTTGAAATAATAGATTTTTTTCTTCTCATATGTATCTAGTTTTGTGATCAAGATGTTGACTATACTTCAGCGTTATCCAAATCAATAAAAACTAGCTGTGCCGTTGCATATTACAGTCAATGATATGTGAACATGCACCGTGATCCACCCGTCACTCTCCGTCCTTCCGCCCGTCTCTCTGTCCATCATAGACGGCCGATGACCATGACGTCCACCACCTCGCCCTTGTGCAGCTCCACGTATTGCTCGGTTTTGGGAGGTAGCATCAGGAGTCCGTTAGCGCTGCGCATGCTCATGAGTCTGCTGCTAACCTGGTTCCCTGGACAAAGACAAAGAGAGGAGGAAAAGTGTGAAAGCAATGCCACTTGAACTCTTAAAAATAAAGCTTCCAAAAGGGGGTTTTGCAGTGATGCCATAATAATACCCCAAATATCCCCAAAGAACCTTTCAGTGATCAGTTCATAAAAGAACTAGTGCTGTCAAAATGTTTTCAGTTTAACGATAAAATATTTAATGCAATCCGTTTTTACCCGTCATCTTTTGGCTAGCGTTACATTTATATGATCACGCTCTTATTCACGCAAATGCTTTTAAACCGTTAAAGCGTGATAAGACACAAAAGAGAACACAGTGCTATACTGGTGCGCTGTCTGTGAATCACTCGTGCACACAGAAAGCCGCTTTAAGTAGCGCTTGAATGGACAAAAACATGCAAAATTATGCCAAAATGCCCATTTTGTCGAGTATCCTCGCAAGCACAGTTAAAGCGAGACTACAGGTGAATAGGGATTTTTTTTAAATTAGAAGATATCACTGTGAAACTTCTCCAGTTTATTACTGGCATTAACATATGAAAAAAATGTATTACAAGTTTTGTGTAAATTATTGTTTTAATATGCAAATGAGGCCTTATATACGCTCATTTGCATACATTTCCAAAAACTAAATCTGGAAATTGGAAGGGACCAGGTTTAAAATTCTTGGTTCTATTTGTTGACATATTAGATGAAAGGACTTTTACAGAGGAGATTCTGGATATCTTATTTTGTGCTTTAGTAAATTAGAGAATACTGACAATAGCCTTAAATCAATTTTCGCCATTTTTTTTGGAGTAAAAGGACCTATAACTCAGGATAGGAATGATATATCAACAAATCCCTCTTTAAAAGCCTTCAGAATATAGTTAAGTATAAGACTGGAAAGGTTGGTGCTACTGAAGTGGATATATCTGACATATCTGAGAAAACGGCCTTTAAAGTTTTATATTGTATTATTTCATACATTTCTATTGAAATCCCCAACCTACAAACAATATATATTCAGTTCATTAATATCAGTAGTGTATAATATGTAAAACACGTGGAAATTGATAAATGAATAAATTATTAATAGCAATAGCCTTAAGCTGAAGAGAACTACCTTAACAAACACATAACAGTCACAAAAACTGCAAACGAACTGTCCCTGTTTGTTGTATGTCCATCTATAACTAATTGAATCTAATTCGCTGACGGGGTTTCATTGTCTAATCTGTCTTTTTACTAGCTCTTGCAAGTAACAGCTGTTACCGTCTTTTCTGTGAACGTTTATGATCTGATTTCGGCATTTTCTCTCAGGCGAAGAATAAACAAGGAAGCGGCAGCGCGTATCATGTGACGCGTGAGAACCAATCACGTAGTCGGAAATTCACATCGACCAATCAGATGTGGTTTTCGGCTGTAGATTCCCCGGCAAACTTTTGCGGTTGGTTATTTCTACAAAGGAAATGGACATATTTGGATTAGACAGCGCTGTGTAGGAGACTGAGAGCTTTACAATGATACCAGGCATGACATGTTTCTGTGAATGGAGACGGCACGGGCTAGCTCGCGCTAGAATGCTAACTTTTGGTGATTTCCGGTAGAAATCTAAAGGCGCAAGTTGACAAAATATAATGAAATAACCACCTTAATGTGTAATGCTCAGACATTTTTTATTTTGACATGAAAGCTTACATGTTAAGGGAGCAAACTGGCCCAAAATCTCAAAATTGACCACACAAGTCTTAAATGAATATAGAGTGAGAAATGGGAAGCGTCTTGTGTCAGCTCTTAAAGTGACAGCAGCCTAATAAACCTGCTCCTGTCTGTCATTAACGTTAATCAAAGAACAAAAGGCAAAGAGAAAATCACTCACTGCTCTTGACTGAATAACATTTGTAGCTTTAATAAGAATGAATCTATATTTAATTTATAATTTATGCAGTGAAGACTGTGAAGTGTTCGATAACTTTATTCAATTTCTGTATATATCCAATAAAATCTTACAGCACTGTTTACAAGGTTACATGGGTCAAAAACAATGAAAACAATAACTTTCTGTGCATTTTGACAGGGCAAGTAAAAATCTGAACCGGTCTGACTGGGCCAATAGAAAAAATTGAGCCCTGATATATTGAAGCGCAGGTAAAAGTGCCATTTATTATAATGGGTTTATGTGAAGAATGTTTTAAGTTCACGTAAATTAAAAGTTATATATTTTTAAAGCCTAATAAAAAAATAATTATACAGTAATGTTGAATGGCTATAATTAATGGATAAAATTGAGATCATTTTAATAATCTATATAGAATCCACTATAAAGAACGTTTTGTAGAATGAAAGGGTTAAAGGTTCTTCATGGAACCATCATTAGCTATGTTTCCATCCACCTACTATTTTTATGCGCATTTTGGGATATTGCATTAAAAAACCCGCCAAGATGCGCATCAATTCTAAAAATGCACTTAAATTTTTTTTAGGTTGGATAAACTTTTTATCCGATAAGAAAGCATGCGCTTAAACTCAGATGGAAACACATTTACTGAATAAATTCCCCGATGCGCATCAAAAAGACACGTGACTTTGCGATGGACAGGACTAACCAGCGGACCGATCTCGTTGCTCTGCATCTGAAATGCTGTTTTGGTTGTTCTGAAATGCCTGAGCAAAGTCTGTCGTCAAAGTGGTTCAGTATAATGACCTGCCAGAACCGTCTTACACGACTGCATTGCCAAACAGCAGGCATCTTCCTCCGAAATGCATTTATTGCATTTCGTCTGTGCGCTCTGAGACGCAAATCATTTATTATATACTAAAATTATTATATACAGTGGCTTCTCCTACTGTAGCAACTTCTATTTTTCTTAGTGATATTTAACGCCAGTTTATCAGGGAGTGAAGATTTTGTTCTCTTCATCTCACTGGATGGAAACGGTGCTTTATTTGCAAATGTTTTATGCAATATTCCAATTTTGCGCATAAGTTAAATGAGCAACTTTGGATGGAAACATAGCCAATGCCAATAAAGAACCATCATTTTTAAAGAGGCCTTTTCCGTGCTTGTTTGAAAGCTGCAAAGTTACAAAGCTCCTAGTCTCCCACAATAGGGATTTATTCTATCTACAGAGAACACTGATACGATAAAACTGAGAACATTATAACTGTGTGTTTACAATTGCTTTAGAAGCCTTGGAAGCCAAAGCTCATGATTATGTTAAGGGGTGTTACAGTTCCAACACACTCTTGAGGTGTCTGGCCAATCACAACGCACTGGGTGAGCTGGCCAATCAGAGCACTCTTGGGGAGGGGCTTTGTAGAAACCGGAACTCAGAGTATTTCAGACAGACTCAGACAGGTTCTGCAATAGTATGTGAAAATGTTGACAATTCTTTGATTTGGCAACACTCGTGCTCTCTTTGTTACTTCATTTGGCGAGTTAGTTTTGTATTATTTCAAGGTTTTTCTGTTTTTTCTTTTTGTTTATTATTATTATTGTCTGAATTGTTGCCTATCCCCTATATAGTGCACTGTCTGAATCGTTCCCTATCCCCTATATAGTGCACTATCTAAATAATTCCCTATCCCCTATATAGTTCACTGTCTGAATCGTTCCCTATCCCCTATATAGTTCACTGTCTGAATCGTTCCCTATCCCCTATATACAGCACTGTCTGAATCGTCCCCTATCCCCTATATAGTGCACTGTCTGATCGTTCCCTATCCCCTATATAGTGCACTGTCTGATCGTTCCCTATCCCCTATATAGTGCACTGTCTGAATCGTTCCCTATCCCCTATATAGTGCACTGTCTGAATCGTTCCCTATCCCCTATATAGTGCACTGTATGAATCGTTCCCTATCCCCTATATAGTGCACTGTATGAATCGTTCCCTATCCCCTATATAGTGCACTGTCTGCACTATATAGGGGATATATAATGCAGGCGATATATAGTGCATCCCCTAAATGCTCCATACGTCATGGCGTTGCTATATCATTGATATCGTGATATGACACTTTTTTTTATAATGTAAAGATTTATACCGGTGTTATCGTGGACGGTATGATATGGCACACCCCTACTGACTGTACTAAATCCTAATTTAGTTTTGGGATTTCGTAAATGTTACTTTCCCTCAGTGTTTTTAGATGATCATTAAAGATTTTACACTTGCTATATGGTCATCCATATCTATCCTGGACGAATCCAAAAAGTTCTTAAAGACAAATAAGACAAATAAGACAGATAGGCAAGATGGCGTAGGTCAGTAAATCTGTTGGAAAAGCGGCAGAAGAGGGATAATAGATCTGTTACCCGTGCTCTGTGCCCATGGCAGAGGTTCCTGATGGTGCCATGTCAAAATACAGCGGTGATACTCCGGACGTGGATCCAGCTTCACATCACATGACAACTGGAAACAATCAAGCAGATTTTAGGGTTTTTTATTAGGGCTGTCAATAGATTTGAATGTTCTGCAATTACAGATTTGAAGTTAATGCACTGACACAAGTTTACGGTCTTTAATTGTTTTGAAAGAACTTAATACTTTTAACATTTGGACAAGTTTTGGATAAATATGGTCAACAAAACAACTTTTGTTAGCAACATGTTTAGAGTGTTCTCATCCTACTTTGTTCAAGCTACTTTTTTTAAACATTTGTTAGATTTTTTTACAGTGTGTAAAAGTCCTCTGTTATTATTACTGGTAAAGTCAAAGGTGGTCTTACCCGGGCTTTTATTATGGTGGGCCGCGGGTCTAAGATTCCCTGCATCTTCCTCAAGGCAGGAATGACGAAGAGGTTACATGTTACGACCGCTGACACGGGATTACCTGTGAAGCACGAGAGACGGTGCTCATTACATCGAGGAAACATAATAGACAAAAAATAGTGAAATCTGTGTTAAATTACAGACTAGTATGTGTTTTGAAAAAATACACCAATAAACTCTCTCACCGTCCCTACCTGGCAGAGCAAAGATAAGTTTTCGAGACCCGTCCATATCAAGAGTGGCAAATGTTGTGGGGAGACTAACGGAAGACAAACCAGAGCTCAATACCCACGTGGACTGATTCTCATCGTCTGACACTCAATATCAGGGTGTTTTCACACTGGGTTTATTTCAAGCTGAGAGCAGATCACAAGATTTATACTGCATGAGATCGCTTTAAATGACACGGTCTGAATACAGCTCGCTTTAAGTCTGTGGTGAAATGGGGTTCACCTATAATGTGCATTATGAATTCAAAGCACTCTAATTGACTTTATTTTTAGTCAAATAAAACAAACAAGCGTTTTTGCTCATTACAGGTAATCATAATGACAGACCTATTTTTGGTATAACTATTGTAAACTACACATACACTCTCAAAATGCAAAAATGCATGATCCATGTAAAGAAGTTGTGACGATTAATTTCTATTATTATTATTTCTATTGTTCTATTACTTTTCTAAAAAAGTCTATTTTTTGGATATTTTTTATTCAATTTCGATCCAGTTAAACTGGATAGTAATAAAATATATTACTATTTATTTTTTGAATAATTTATATTAATTATTATTTCTATTATTCTATTACCTTTCGAAAAAATAAAATAAAATAAAATAAAACAATAAAATAATAATAAAAAGTTTTTCTGTTAAAGTTAAAGTAGATAGTAATAAAAAACTAAATAAAATAAAACAAAATAAAATAAATCAAAGTCTATTTTTTTGGAGTTTTTCTATTCAATTTCGATCCGGTTAAAGTACATAAATGAATATATATATATATATATATATATATATATATATATTCATTTATAATATATATATATATATATGTAATTACTCAGAAATATTAATAGAAATTACAATTACTTAAAATAAAATTTGATCCAGGTAAAGTGTTTGTTTCATTTAACGAGGTCTTAAGCGTGAAAACACCCTGAATCTGCATCACTTGTACAATCTTTACGCAGATGTCACCTGTTTCTTCAAAGACTCACCCTGGTTTCATGAAGACACGTCCAAAGTGTATCTGAGCATGAAGATCGATATCAAGTACCTGTTTCAGGTAATCCTGTGAAAACATCCATTTAAAATGATCTTAATGATGCCGTGAACTTGGACCAATTGCAAATAACTGTGCTGTGTGACAAGTAAAGTTTTCTGATTGTAGAAATACAGTATTCTCTTGTGTGTACATCATTTGAAACAGATCTGTAATTATGTAAAGTACAAGGCACCTCATTTCTTTAGGTGTAAAACTCTTTGATGTGAAAATCTCAGTGAGAAACATCTCATCTGAAGGGGTCAGCGGGTCTTACTACCATCCAGCCACTAGATGTCAGTATAAAGCAGTGATTACTAATTCAAACTCAAAGTCTGCACATCATCTTCGGACGTGTTATGCTTTTCCATGCATCTTCCTAACATTGCAGTTTTTCCTTTTACAAGGACATTCCTGCATTTGGAACATCATCAAACCAAATATTACAAAAAACACCATTTAGCTGCTGATTTTGTCTTTACAAAGCTACCAACACAATAGATCGAATATAAAAGGTCTTGTACCTTTTCCCCCATAGACACGCCCCCTGAGGTGATGATGACGTCGGCACGACTGATTCCCTCATTCAGAGCATTCAACAGGTCATCAGGGCTGTGAGACACCAGGATAACAGTTACCATTACAAATGACATGTCAAACAAAATTTCCTCCATTGCTTTAAAATATGGCAATACCATCCGCTCTGTGCTATCGTGTCTCTGGACCGAAGCTGTGGTGGTTCACTGACACTAATGTGAAACCAGACTTCATTCAAGGATTCAATGGAAAGCATATTTACACTGTCTGATCGTTCCTTATCCCCTATATAGTGCACTGTCTGATCTGATCATTCCCTATCCCCTATATAGTGCACTGTCTGATCGTTCTCTATCCCCTATATAGTGTACTGTCTGATCGTTCCCTATCCCCTATATAGTGCACTGTCTGATCGTTCCCTATCCCCTATATAGTGCACTGTCTGATCGTTCCCTATCCCCTATATAGTGCACTGTCTGATCTGATCATTCCCTATCCCCTATATAGTGCACTGTCTGATCTGATCATTCCCTATCCCCTATATAGTGCACTGTCTTATCTGATCATTCCCTATCCCCTATATAGTGCACTGTCTGAATCGTTCCCCATCTCCCATATAGTGCACTGTCTGAATCGTTCCCTATCCCCCATATAGTGCACTGTCTAAATCGTTCCCTATCCCCTATATAGTTCACTGTCTGAATCGTTCCCTATCTCCTATATAGTGCACTGTCTGATCTGATCATTCCCTATCCCCTATATAGTGCGCTGTCTGATTGTTCCCTATCCCCCATATAGTGCAGTGTCTGATCGTTCCCTGTCCCCTATATAGAGCACTGTCTGATCGTTCCCTATCCCCTATATAGTGCACTGTCTAAATCGTTCCCTATCCCCTATATAGTGCGCTGTCTGATCGTTCCCTATCCCCTATATAGTGCGCTGTCTGATCGTTCCCTATCCCCTATATAGTGCGCTGTCTGACCGTTCCCTATCCCCTATATAGTGCACTGTCTGATCGTTCCCTATCCCCTATATAGTGCACTGTCTGAATCGTTCCCTATCCCCTATATAGAGCACTGTCTGATCGTTCCCTATCCCCTATATAGTGCACTGTCTGATCGTTCCCTGTCCCTTATATAGAGCACTGGCTGATCGTTCCCTATCCCCTATATAGTGCACTGTCTGATCGTTCCCTATCCCCTATATAGTGCACTGTCTGATCATTCCCTATCCCCTATATTTCTGTATAGTAGGGTGAAAGATGCTCACTTGTCTCCGACGATGCCCAGGTTGATGGTGGGGTATCCGTGCTCCTGAATGGTGGCCAGCAGTGTGGAGCGATTAGAGTCTCTGATCTTCCCGGGATGTAAATCGTCCTCTGGGTTCAGCAGCTGAAAAGACCGTTTACTGTTTAGTAAGTAAGCGATAAAGGCCCGTTCACACCAAGAACGATAACTATAACTAAATTAGCATCCACACCAGCGGACGATGCCGTTTTGTTTATTCTAAGCATGTGCTGCAGTTTTGTCGTCTGTCGCTTTAAATGCTCAAGCTCTTTAAAGCAGGATGGATTCTGATTGGCTGTCAATGTTTTTATCGTTCATCAGCTGGAAAAAAAATAATTCCAAAAGTTATTCCAATGATTTTGTTTCTCTGTGCCGTTATTGTTATAGTTGTGGTGTGAACTCTCATTAAGAACAATTTTAAGTACATCTTCATTATCGTTATAGTTACTGTATCATTCTTGATGTGAATTTTCTGTAAAGCTGCTTTGAAACAATGTGTATGTGAAAAGTGCTATATAAATACTGATTGACTTGGCATGTGAGATTACATGTGAGGATAAACATATGAAGCAGGAGACTTCAGTAAAACTCCCCATTTGATCTCATTGCTGACTAAGAAACACTGGAAATGTAAAGAGCAGTGTGTGTAATGTCACCTCGTTTCCTGTAGACATCACAGCCACGACGGGAAACTTCTGCACTTCCACCTCCGTGACGCCCACCGTGGCCAGCAGACCGATTTCAGACGGGCCCATGTGAGTGCCTTTGGCCAACACGCATTCGCCACGCTTAATGTCATGACCGATGGGCCTGTAGAACACGCGACAGACTCTTTCAGACACGCGTGAGACACACAGAGCCACGCTGAGAGACGCTCACAGGCGCTCACCTGATGTCTTGACCTGGACGAGCTTGAACCAGAATCCGCACCTCCAGCTCTTCTGTGCCCTGAGGAATGAACATAGACGGGAACAGTGTTATTATCATGGAGGTACTATTGTAGTTTTTATTCATATTTGGAATTCGATTTTATTTTAATATTCAGTTAAAGTTTTAGTAATTTTGTTGTGTGTTTTATTTATTTTTTATATATAGTCTTTATTCATTTTTGTGAAATGCTGCCTTGGAAACTTTTTGTATATTTTATTTTATTTCAGATAATGTTTATTTTAAAAATAAAAGTAACAAAATGGTTTTAGTTTCAGTTATAATAATGACCCTGGAAAAGACAAATAACTTAAACGTAAGGAATAATTGACAGCCGAAGTGGTAATTATTGTTAGACTGAAATATTTTTTCAGATTATTAGCAGATAACTATGTCTGCTTGGCCAATTAATTGCCAAATTTCAAATTATTTTGGTAGATTTTGAGTTGAAAATGCGTGTATTTAATTTCAGAAATTTTGTGTACAAAAAATTAAATATAAATGTTTCAAATATATTTAAATATAAATATATTTAATATACAGATATATTTTTGTAATATTATATAATATAAATTCATAAACTTAAATGACCACAATAACCTTCAGAAGATTTATTTTACTCCGTAATTAAATTCAGTACGGATGCATTAAATTGATTAAAAGTGACAGAGACATCTATAATGTTACAAAAGCTTTCTATTTCAGATAAATGCTGCTCTTTTGAACTTTCTATTCGTCAAAGAATCCTGAAAAATAAAATGTATCACGGTTTCCACAAAAATATGAAGCTGCACAACTGTTTTCAACATTGATAATAATCATAAATGTTTCTTGAGCAGCAAATCATCATATTAGAATGATTTCTGAAGGATCATGTGACACTGAAGACTGGAGTAATGATGCTGAAAATTCAGCTTTGATCACAGAAATAAATTACACTTTACTATATATTCACATAGAAAACAGTTATTTTATATTGTAATAATATTTCATAATTTTTCTGTATTTTTGATCAAATAAATGCAGCATGGATGAGCAGAAGAGACTTCTTTCAAACATTAAAAAATCTTACCGACCCCAAACTTTGAAAGGTAGTGTATATACATAATTTAAAATGATTAAATTATGTATTATCGCGGTTTATAGAAGAACCAACAGGCTGTAACTCACGTCTTCAGACTCTCTCAGGAGTTCAGTGTCTTCTACTTGAACCACAGCATCTGCTCCGCATGGAATAGGAGCGCCTGTCGTCACCCGCATCACCTGACCCGGCATCACGGTGTGTGTGGGCTGGAAACACACAGTACAGCAGTTCATGTGAATCATTTTCCTCACATTTGAAGGTGAATTTCTCAAATGGTATCTTACTTTTGACACGTTTTCTCACCTGCTCTCCAGCCTGAGACTCGCCGATAATAAATCTGTCACCAGGACCATCAGCCGCTGTCAGGACAGAGACAACACCGTACACTCTTAGAAGAAAAGGTTCTATATGGAACCTTAAAGGGATAGTTCACCCAAAAATTTAAATTCTGTCATTAATTAATCACCCTCATGTCATTCCAAACCCCTAAGAACACAAATGAGGATCAAATCTGAGAGCTTTCTGTCCCTCCATTGACAGCTACACAGCTACCACTTTGACGCTTCAAAAAGTTCATAAAGAGATCATAAAACTAATTCATATGAATTGAGCGGTTTAGTCCAAATTTTCTGAAGACTCGATCGCTTTATATGATGAACAGATTGAATTTAGGCTTTTATTCACATATAAACATTCATCAACTCACACAACTTAACACATCTTAAACTGAAGCTCAAGCATGTTCACTTGATGTGCAAGAGCCAATGAGGTTCATTCTTGTGTTACGCAGCACGTTTGAGCTTCAGCAAGAACCAATGAGGTTCATTCTTGTGTCACGCAGCACGTTTGAGCTTCAGCAAGAACCAGTGAGGTTCATTCTCGTGTCACGCAGCACGTTTGAGCTTCCTCAAGAACCAATGAGGTTCATTCTCGTGTCACGCAGCACGTTTGAGCTTCCTCAAGAACCAATGAGGTTCATTCTCGTGTCACGCAGCACGTTTGAGCTTCCTCAAGAACCAATGAGGTTCATTCTCGTGTCACGCAGCACGTTTGAGCTTCCTCAAGAACCAATGAGGTTCATTCTTGTGTCACGCAGCACGTTTGAGCTTCCTCAAGAACCAATGAGGTTCATTCTTGTGTTACGCAGCACGTTTGAGCTTCAGCAAGAACCAATGAGGTTCATTCTTGTGTCACGCAGCACGTTTGAGCTTCAGCAAGAACCAGTGAGGTTCATTCTCGTGTCACGCAGCACGTTTGAGCTTCCTCAAGAACCAATGAGGTTCATTCTCGTGTCACGCAGCACGTTTGAGCTTCCTCAAGAACCAATGAGGTTCATTCTCGTGTCACGCAGCACGTTTGAGCTTCCTCAAGAACCAATGAGGTTCATTCTCGTGTTACGCAGCACGTTTGAGCTTCCTCAAGAGCCAATGAGGTTCATTCTCGTGTTACGCAGCACGTTTGAGCTTCAGCTAGAACCAATGAGGTTCATTCTCGTGTTACGCAGAACGTTTGAGCTTCAGCGAGAACCAATGAGGTTCATTCTTGTGTTACGCAGCACGTTTGAGCTTCCTCAAGAACCAATGAGGTTCATTCTCGTGTTACTCAGCACGTTTGAGCTTCCTCAAGAACCAATGAGGTTCATTCTCGTGTTACGCAGCACGTTTGAGCTTCCGCAAGAACCAATGAGGTTCATTCTCGTGTTACGCAGCACGTTTGAGCTTCCTCAAGAACCAATGAGGTTCATTCTCGTGTTACGCAGCACGTTTGAGCTTCAGCTAGAACCAATGAGGTTCGTTCTCGTGTTACGCAGCACGTTTGAGCTTCAGCGAGAACCAGTGAGGTTCGTTCTCGTGTTACGCAGCACGTTTGAGCTTCAGCAAGAACCAATGAGGTTCGTTCTCGTGTTACGCAGCACGTTTGAGCTTCAGCAAGAACCAATGAGGTTCGTTCTCGTGTTACGCAGCACGTTTGAGCTTCAGCAAGAACCAATGAGGTTCGTTCTCGTGTTACGCAGCACGTTTGAGCTTCAGCAAGAACCAATGAGGTTCATTCTCGTGTTACGCAGCACGTTTGAGCTTCAGCAAAACGATCTTCATTCATTTGTGTTCCGAAAATGAATGAAAGTCTTATAGGTTTGGAACGACATGAGGGGGAGTAATTAATGACACAATTTTCATTTTTCGGTGAACTATCCACTAATCTATATAAATGACTGGATTGCTCATCGCGTTCTAAACTGCCATCAGGCGGTGAAGCCACCGGAAGTGTTCGAGCGGCCATCTTACTATTCCCAACCGACAGAGGGCACCATTGACCTAAAATCACACGATTTGCAGCATATCAGTCTCACAGGATTAGTTTTACGATATATGTATGTAAATTATTAGTTACTTCAGATGTTATACGTAATGTTTATGGTCTTTTCGGAGAGGATAAGTCATATATTGAAATTGTTGATGTGGGTGTGTCTACTGCACACTGCCGACACAGGTGAGTTAACGCAACTGAACTAACACAAAATATATTTCTTTATGTATGTAATTATGGAGGAAATATTAAACATTAACATATATCTGTGTTTAGCTGCAGGAATTGATTCGAATAGCTTATACAATAAATATTAATACAAGCTTCTATATGGCACTATATTGTATTATATTTCAAAGTTTACAATGCATCATTTCGGAAATAAAGCAGTCAGTGTTATTTGTCTGAAGTTATGATGCGTGCATTTTATTTCCTGATTGAGCAACATCTATTTCAGACTCTTAAAGAGTTTACAGTTTCCATATGAGTAAAGTGTTATGTATGCCATGTTGTTGAATTAATTATTAATTTAATCATCATTTAAATCATTGCTGCTTCGAACTGCATGCTGTTAACGAAATCACTGTTGAAACATTTGCAGTTAGCCTACTGTATGTATAAAAACAATACTACAGCACAACATAAATACATAAATACAACAGTACAAGGTGATTTCAGGTTACAAGGCATAAATCTTTATTCCGATGATTTCAGAATGCGCACTATGACATTTGTAATACATACGCTAAAGTGTCTCGTCCACCCGCCCAGCTGATGTTCACGACTATAATGAATATGAACGTAACTTTTTAATAAGCAGGGGATATTCCTGACTTTAAACGAATAACCATTTACATGCTTAGAACATTTGCGCTGTAAGAATGTGCAGGGAGGGCACATCTCCTTAGGCAATGTTTTCTCTGTAAAATCATATAATTTCCTATTAATTCAATAGAACGAGTGAGCTTACTAGGGAATTCCAATATGGCGGCACGGTGGCTTCACTTTTTATGACGTCATGAGCAATCCAGTTCTCTATATAGATCAGTGGAACTATCCCTTTAAAGGGTTCTGTCAGGCACTTCTATTTAGAACATTTTAGGGGTTCCCATCATGGGATCATTTTATGGATTTCGTTTAATTGTGTTTTTATTCATTCTTTATTTTCGTTAAATGGGTTAAAATGGAGTCAAGAACCCTAGGGTTCTCTATTGAACCCCATTGAACCTTTTCTTCTAAGAATGTAGTATACTACTGTTTGAAAGTTATTGTCACTGTTTTGCATACAATTATATGTAAATTGTATACAGTATAGAGTGTCAACATATTGAGAGTTTTGTATTTTTGCAGTAATTTTATTTTGCTTTTATTATAGAGTGCCGCAAGGGTGATGTATTTCTGTTGGCCAAACCCCGGAATCGTCCTGAAGTCAATGGATTTTTAAGTGGGTTTTTGGCAAAATGCCTGAAATAAGGTCTGTGGTTCACACAAGCTCAAGATATTTTCACGTTTTACTCTATGGCACAACTTTTATGAAAAAAAACTTTTAAGGATGATAAACTTTTGTTGGTCACAGTGCTTCTTTTCTGCAATAATCCAAAAGCCAATGTAAACTCCTATTGGGTTTTCATCAAGGGAACCAGGGTGATGTAAACTTATGGGATGGCCTACAAAAATACATCACTCTATATGCAAAAACTTATGGTAGATCTTCAACTGAGAAGGATTTGAGAATAAAATGACTGGCACTGAATGAGTGCATTAACATGCACAATAAGACCAGGAATGGGTATAAAGAAACTAAATAGGGTCAGAATTGATTTTACAGCAACTGAATATCAACGCTTGATCTTCCTACTGCCGCAAAGAGCCAGAAAGCTGCCATAACAAGGCCTATACCTCGAGTTTCACCCAACAGACTAATGTGTTTATAGACTTCTCATGAGCTCATAAATATGCAATTAACCCAAATGCATAAGTCTACGCCGCACAAGTTCTTGTTATGATATTTTTAAGAGGGAAAATCCCATCCAGCACAAAGACCATAAGAAATGAATGAAGCATTTGACATTCTTCCCCTGAGAGACGTTTGAAGCGCCGCTCTCTAGCAGACGTGAGTAATGCTTTCGATGTGCAGTCCTGACGCGAGCACTAGCGCGTGAGTTAACCAGGTCTGTCAGACCGCCGGTTAACGATTCACTCATCCAGTCATGTGGGTTCTCACCTCTTACAGCGTAGCCGTCTTTAACGGAGGCTGGGAACGGAGGCAGGTTGTCTTTGGCATAAACGTCCTGAGCCAGAACTCGACCCATGCCGTCTACAACACAGAGAACAAGATTAACTGGGCTTTTCTGCAAATAATATGCATGCAAAACATAATTAAAATGAATGTACATTTTTTTAATTTATGCTGGCTTCTCTTGATTTCTGTTTTGTCCCATTATAGTCATTCATTCACACATAAAGACAAAATATGCACCAGACTTTATGCTGTCAAAAGTCCGTCTTGTGATACTAATCGACCAGATGGAAACATGAAATTAGGGAGACAATGAAATTAACACAGCAATGCAGGAAAATCATTTACCCTGCATGGGAAAACTGTCAATTATACATTTTAGTGTCATTCTAGCATAATATTTGATTGCAGAATGCTGCAATTAACAGTTTTTCAGAGAGCAATAATTGTTTAAACAAAATACCATCAAATGTAAAGTGTCACGCAGGGAATTATGGGAATTTCACAGTAAATTTCTAAGATGACTGTTCATTTTTACTTTCAAAGTCAGTATTTTACTGTAAAATTACTTAAAGGTGCAGTATGTAGGATTGACAGCTAGTGGTCGAAATTGGTACTGCAGTCTAAATTTATAATTTATAATATAATATAATAATATTATAATAATATAATATTACACACACACACACACATGCACAGAAGTTTAGATCATCAGATTACAGAAGGATCAATATCACAGCAGATTAACACACACTGATATGATCTACATGTCACATACTGTAAGACTCACTTTCAACAGCCAAAAAACATAAAAACACACACACACACACAAAAAAAGATTAAACTCACAAAAGATACTTTGGTGCACTTTAGTACAGTGACGGTATCAGACAATTTAATACCATGGTGGTGCTTTTTGGTATTTTTTGTTAGTGTAAGAAGGAGAAAGACATTAATCCATCACAAGAACCCAAGCAGTCTGAAACACGTGTGTGTGTGTACCTCTGTAGTTAATGATCTCAGTGCCCAGAACTGCGGTCATCTCCAGCACAGTGATGAAGGCTTTATCCATAGAGGTGAGAGGAAATGGAGACATGCGGTGTCTCCGAGCCACTTTGGTGATGTCCACCGCACTATGACCTTCAAATACACACACAATCCTAAACACATCATATATACACAAATAATGCTCAACTGATGGGGGTTTTCACGCAGATGTCTGACGCTGATATCTACATAAAGAGGCTGTATTGATGCATAAATGATATATATAACACACAGAAAACACTGAAACTGAATGAATGTTTCTTTTACATAATATTTATGGTCTATTTGACCTATCTTTTTAATCTAATCTATTTTATCTACAGTATCTAAATGCAAATAGCCTGTCCTTTTTAATAAATATAACTAAAAACACTGAATATGATATTATTGTTGCATACTGTTTTATAATGTACACTGAAAAAAAGTCGTAGAAACAATTTTCACTCAGAAATTGCTAGTAACTTTATACAAAAAATTGCAAGTAACATTAAATTAAACGTAAATCTTTGAAGTAGAAAAACTAAGTATTTTCTTGTAAAATGCAATAAAATGTTTTTGTTTTATTTACAACTCATACTTACATTTTACTAAAATACACTGAGGTGCAAATAGAACTTGCCATTAATTGCAAAGATTAATTAAAGACTAATTGCAAAAGTCTAAACATCTAACTATTATTTACACTTAGTGCAAACTAAATACTTTTTTTTTTTGCTATTTGCATTTAGTGTAATAGCCTTAACCCCAATAATAATAATAATAATAATAATAATTAAACAAAATAAAAATGTGAATTTTAGATGCTGGCTTCTCTTGATTTCTGTTTAATCTCATTATTATCATTTGTTCACACATAAAGAAAAAATATGCACCAGACTTTATACTGTCAAAAGTCTGTCTTGTGATACTAATCGACCAAATTAACTGCTGATACAAAATATTGGCATATTCATCAGGCTTGACGACTAAAACACTTACTGAGACTCATAGAGACTTGAAAAGCACACAGTGATACTGAATATTTCATAATCACATGCAGAAGAAACACGCAGAAGTAAATTTGAAACCTACTCGCTCGTAAGATATTTTCCTTGCTGCTGCATCGTGACTGCACCTGAAGAAAGAAAAGAAGGGAAGAAATTCTTGTTTAAATTCTTTGTGTTTTCATGGAGCATTTATGAGATAAGTATAACAGTATAAGCGATGTCATGCTGCCGTCAATCATTATGAAACTCGGAGACAAACATAGAGCTGAGAATTCTGGGATGTAATGAGGAGAAACAGACAGAGCTACATCACCGTTTAAATGTTTGGGGTCGGTAAGGGGTTTTTGAAAGAAGTCTCTTCTGCTCGCCAAGGCTGCATTTATTTGATCAAAAATACAGTAAAAATTATGAAATATTATTACAATTTAAAATAACTGTTCTCTATGTGAATATATAGTAAAATGTAATTTATTCCTGTGATCAAAGCTGAATTTTCAGCATCATAACTCCAGTCTTCAGTGTCACATGATCCTTCAGAAATCATTCTAATATGATGATTTGATGCTCAAGACACATTTATGATTTTTGTGGAAACCGAACAGCATTTACAATAAAAATATTTTTGTAAAATTATAAAATCTTTACTGTCCCTTTTGCTCAATTTAATGCATCCTTGGTGAATAAAACAATTTCTTTCAAAAGATGAAAAAAAATCTTATTGACCCCAAACTTTTGAACGCTAGTGAGATTCAGAAGAAATATCAGAGATCAGAGACGTAATAACATACAACTTCATCTGATTTTAAAAAGACTGAATCTGATAAAAATCTGTAAATTGTATATGGAAGGGTTCTTTCAGGCACTTCATATATAGAACCTTTAAGTGGTTCCATCATGGGAGCATTTGATGGATTTAGTTTTTAATTAATACATTTTTTAGTTTTAAATAAAGTTTATGAATTAAGCAGCTTGTAAACATACTTTAACTCAAACTGAAAGTCTTATGCAGTTATTTAAGACATATAGAACCTTTTTGGCATAAAGGGTTCTTTAAAATTGAGTCAAGAACCCTAGAGTTCTATATAGAACCCTATTGAAGTGTCTTATTTCCTTTCTCCTTTCATTCATACTTTCTTCTCTTTTAAAAACGTCATCCTCTCTGTAACCTCAACATGTTGTGTGACTCTTCTGGACTGAAGTGGTGGTTCCTGGCGTTTGTGATGACTGTACTTGTGAAAACCACCCTATAATCAGTGGTAGGAAAGATCTAATAGACTGTCTAGTGCTCTACAGCGAGAAAGAGAGAGGATGAGAGAGTGATATATGTTCCCGAAGCACTACTGCTGCCCGAGGAGAAGCGAACACCATCTAGTGAAGAACGACTGAAGAGCCAAAGGAGGAGAGAAAGACAGTTACGAGAGCGCAAGACCCAGAACGCCACACAGCTCATGAAACATGTGAGAGAGACGCACAGAACAGCTGAAAGAGCAAAACGCAGGGAATAATAAATCAAACAAGATGATGATGTCAGCAAAACCCCCAAAACACAATCGCTTCTGAAGAAAAAAGTGAACAAACAAACAGAAATGCTCAAGGGTTCCAGTAATCTGACTCGTTGTTTGTGGCTGTGCATTATGCAGGTTCAGTAATAAGCACTTTTCAGGCTGAAATCAACATTATGCTACTAACATTGTGGCTTTTGTGCTATATTAAAGGGTTAGTTCATCCAAAAATGAAAATTCTGTATTAATTTCTCACCCTCATGTCGTTCCAAACCTGTAAGACCTTCGTTCATCTTCAGAACACAAATGAAGATATTTTTGATGAAATCCGAGAGCTCTCAGACCCCTCCATAGACAGCAATTTAATTAACACTTTCAAAGCCCAGAAAGGTAGTAAAGACGTCCTTAAAATAGTCCATGTGACTCCAGTGGTTCAACCTTAATGTTATGAAGCGGCGAGAATGCTTTTTGTGCGCAAAAAACAAGCAAAAATAACGACTTTATTGAAGAATTTCTTCTCGTCTGTTCCAGTCTCCGACACTGTTCACGTTATAAATACAGTGCAAAGCTTCCGAGTTCTACGGCAGAATGGCGGCTCGCCATTCTGAACAGCCAATCAGAGTTCTCTCTCTCGCTGACGGCCAGATGCCGATTCTACATGCTGAATCGGCCAAAAAAAACAGACGGTGTCCGACTAGAGCCAACGGTGTGGAACACACTAGACAAACTAAGTCGTCCGACGCTCAAAACTGGCGTTCTGGCGTAGAACTCGGAAGCTTTGCACTGTATTTACTACGTCAACAGCGTCGGAGACTGACACAGACGAGAATAAGGTTGAACCACTGGAGTCACATGGACTATTTTAACGATGTCTTTCTGGGCCTTGAAAGTGGTAATTACATTGCTGTTTATGGAGGGGTCAGAGAGCTCTCGGATTTCATCAAAAATATCTTCATTTGTGTTCAGAAGATGAACAAAAGTCTTACGGGTTTGGAACGACATGAGGGTGAGGAATTAATGACAGAATTTTCATTTTTGGGTGAACTAACCCTTTAACTTTTATGGTGATTTTTTATTATAAGGTCTTATTTGTTAACAGTATACATTAACTATCAATGAGCAATACATTACATTGTTAGTTCATGTTAACACATGCAACTTTTGATTTTACTAATATATTAGTAAATGTTGGAATTAATATTTACTAAGATTAATACATGCTGCTAATGTAGTTGAACCCTATTGTAAAGTGTTACCCATGTATCATATATTCAGCAAAATAAGATTAGGAAATGCTAAAAGAAAGACACAAAGAAGTGGCGAGCAAAAGAAAAGAAGGAAAAGAAGAGAGAGAGAGAGAGAGAGAGAGAGAGAATTTGTCTGATGGTTCTGGGATAGTTACTCGAGAACTGAAGGTCCTATGGCCGCGGCGATCGTCTTTAAGCACCTCCAACCTACACTGGAGCTTACGGAGATAAAGTCATCAGTCCATCAGTTACAAGCAACAGAAGAAACAATCCAACTGATAACTGAGAGCGGCAGGCAGCTCAAAGATACAGAGACACAAAGAAGTCACATTTAAAGGGGTCGTATGATGCTATTTTAAAAGTTCATTATTTTGCTCATTGGGTGTGGTAGAATAGGTTAACATGCTTTAATATTCACATACTGTACATTATTGCAGCTCCTCTATTCCCAGTCTGTCTGAAACAGTCTGATTTCTACTAAGCCCCTCCTTCTGTAAAGCTCAGAGTGCTCTGATTGGCCAGTGCATTGTGATTGGCCAGACACCTCAAGAGTGTGTCGGAAATGCTATGAAAAGCTATGAGCTTTGTAATGCTGCAGATCTCATACATGCACAAACAGATACATTACACACTACAAGAAAAGGGAAATATTAAAACGCATCATACGGCCCCTTTAACTTTCAGGTGTCAGAAGAACTAGACTAAAGGATGTTAATGAACATTTCATATAGAATTACATTTAAATCGCCAAGAATAATACATGTTAAAGTATTAACACACACACAGACACCTAAGCTTTAGGGAACTATATAGCCAGTCATACAAAAAACACAGTTTAAAGTCAACATGAAATGTAATGCAACACCCATTTTAATTATTGCAATGCATTTCTGAGTGAAACTGAATATTAAATGAGAAGACAAAATAAGGATGCACTGAAAAAAAAATTGTGCATGATTTACTTTGAAACAATTTTCACTCAGAATTTGCTAGTAATAAATCACACTAAATAAGACTTTACTATAAGACAACTGTAAAAGCACTGGGATATCAGTTTATTAAACTATTCCCTCATGAAATATCTAATTAATATGAGTAATTACCTAATTTGTAAAGACATTTACAAGAAATAAGAAATACACATATATTTTCTTGAGATGTCACATCTGATAAATCATCTTTCAGTTTTTGTATTATTGAATGATCAGTGTGATTCTGAGCAGAAAAAATATTTTTTTCCTATCACATTAAATTTACAATCTTAATCTTGATAATTTCATGACTTTAATCTAGGAATTAATTATGTCTGACACCTGTTTTGGTGAATGGAAGTGGCGTGAATACAGATATTCACAAAAAAGAAACATGACAAATCTTTAATTTTTGTTAATAACACTCTTAAAAATTAAGGTTCTTATTGGGATCGATAGTTCCATGAACAACCTTTAACATCCATGGCACATTTCCATTCCACAAAAGGTTCTTTAGATTATTCAAATGTTCTTCACACTAAGAAAAAATAGTTCTTTTAAGAGCTGTTCAAGGATCTGAAAGGTTCTTTGAGAAACCAAAAATGGTTCTTCAACTTTTGGAAGCTTTATTTTTAAGAGTATATGTAATAAAACTGAAGTGTGTGTGGGGGTTAGTTAGTATTAGTGATGGTTATAGAGATAGTACTGATGTCAGTTAGAAGATCAAACCATATGATGGAGCTTGTACTGTCACCTAAATGAGACAGTGACAGGGTTGAAACAGGACAGGAGCTCTTGTCATTTTTACAATCTGCAGTAACTTTAACTGTGAAGCTGAACTCAACACACTCCTGAAGTGCATCATGGGAAAGCACATTTACTCACAAGCATGTGCTTTAATTCACACACACACGCACGCACACACGCACGCACGCACACACAGAACATGTCATTTACTACAGGTTCTGACAAAATGTTAATTGCTGCAGTCTATTTATAATGTTTAATTATTCTGAATTATTTAAACTTAGTTTGAGTGAATGATTCAATGACTCACTCATAAATACTTTACTTGTTTCATTACTGGATGAATCAGCGTTTTTGAACAAATCTGTTGAGAGAATGATTCAATAACTTACTCATGTAGATTTCACTTGTTTCATTACTGGATGAATCAGCGTTTTTGAACGAATCTGTTGAGTGAATGATTCAATGACTCACTCATGTAGACTTCACTTGTTTCATTACTGGATGAATCAGCGTTTTTGAACGAATCTCTTGAGTGAATGATTCAATGACTCACTCATAAAGACTTCACTTGTTTCATTACTGGATGAATCAGCGTTTTTGAACGAATCTGTTGAGTGAATGATTCAATGACTCACTCATGTAGACTTCACTTGTTTCATTACTGAATGAATCTGCGTTTTTGAACGAATCTCTTGAGTAAATGATTCAATGACTCACTCATAAAGACTTCACTTGTTTCATTACTGGATGAATCAGCGTTTTTGAACAAATCTGTTGAGTGAATGATTCAATGACTCACTCATAAATACTTCACTTGTTTCATTACTGGATGAATCAGCGTTTTTGAACGAATCTCTTGAGTGAATGATTCAATGACTCAAAGACTTCACTTGACGTCACTTGTCGCCACCTACTGGTGTAACGATGTAATTTGTATTTGAAGTGTCAAGTTACTTTCAAAAGGTGATTTACTCTATTACATGATTTTTTAACTAATTGGATATGCATTGCCTAGTGTCCCAAATCAGTCACTTCCAGTTCTATTTCATTAAGCATTCTGTCTCGGAAGGCTGCTGTCTATGTAGGCAACTCACTAGGTTTTGTAACACAACTTGTGAGTTTTACAAAGCAGAACAGGGATGTTTTCTATTAGCAGGGACGTTATCGATGGCTGCCGTTTAAGTGTAGCTTAAGAGGATCTTTCCTCTGCCATATTATCAGTACTGTTTTGAGGGAAGTTACACAACAAGTTTGACTAATACAATGCTACACACACACACACACACACACACACACACACACACACACACACACACACACACACACACACACACACACACAAAAGTCTCTCCAATACACATACCCTGCTGCAAACACACTGTTATATCCTCGACACAAACGACATCAAACATTAGTAAAACAAAAAGAGAACAAATGGCAGTGAATGAGTGTGTCAGAGCAATATCATTTTGGGTGTGTTAAGTAAGTCGCTTTGGATAAAAGTGTCTGCTAAAAGATCATATAAAGGTGAAAATATTCATGCCATAATATAGCATAGGGCCATCACTATTCTCTGTGCAAAAGGCTTCTCTTCATCTTAACATAACAAGAATTTAGCTAAAGAAATATGCTTAAAGAAATTTTTGCTAACTTATGATGTCCTTTTTAGTTGTTTTGTGGTTTAGCATAATTTATACATACATATGTATAGTGTTTTATACATATGTATAAAAAGTGTTTATACATCCAAGATTTAGTTTTTAATAATCATTTATTAAAATCAATTTGTTATGGGAAAATTACTAACAATATTTGAATTAGTGTTGTCACGATACTGGAATTTCCAACTTTGATACGATACCTTGAAAAATGTCGCCATTCGATACCATTTCTGATACCACGGGGAAAACTGCTATATATACCGCCATACCGTTAATTTGTTATTATCTCATAATTTTTTGATAATTTGGGTAATTTTGTTGTAATAGCTTACACACGGCACATGGGAGGCTTAATTTGAATCGGTGAACTACATTTACATAAAAAAGTAAACAGTCAGTAATAAAATAAGAAAATATGGTCTTATTGGTTTATTTAAAGGAATTACATTATTAAAGGATTAAAGGGATTTAAGGAAATAAAGAAAAAGAACTGTAAAAGTTCCAGTTCTAGTTATGAAGTAAACTATTTGCAAATAATATATTTTTTTTTAAATATGCACACATTCACTCTTATTTTCATCTGCCTAATATGTAAAAATGCAAAACGTTTCTTGTCACGTCAAATTCAGTTATAATTTACATAAATAATGTCATATTTTCAATTCAAAATGGTGAAATTGCATTACAGATTTTTAAGTAGTTTGCATCACTTGATATTACTGTTGGTCGCTGAACGTTTTTATCGTAAAACAGTTGTCAAATATTAAATGTTTAGCTACTTACATCTTACGACGCACTCTTTCACTGCTATAACTAAAGTGTCGCATTGGAATTCGCACTAATGGTAAGCTCCGCCTTCTTTGATTTGATTGGCCATCTCACTCATTCTGACAGTGACAAGCGTTGTTAGACCACTGAGGCAGACCAACCTAACAGTGTAACATTTTACTGTTGTCACCCTAGCAACAAACAGAGCAGTGTGTAACAGCAGAGCAGCATCAAGAATATCAAATACTGGGGGGGACAATTTGGCCATTTCTAATTATTCGGGGGGACTTGCCCCCTCAACGTCTATGGTGGTTACAGCCCTGCATGACAGGCATTTTGACATAATTTTGTATGTATCTGACTGTTTAAGTGAAATAAGCCATGAAAAAGAAGTCAATTTGGTACTCGCAATTTGGTACTAGCTTTATGAGAGCACCACTTACATAGATCAGTGGTGCGTGCGCTTTTGGTGTGAGCGCGAAACCTGTGTGAATGACTAAAATTATGCGCAATACAAACACTATTCAACCTGAGTGAATGAGACGAGTGAGTGACAGGAGGCGGGTGTGTGTCAATTCGCCGTCGGAGAGAAGAGAGCGAGAACGCACAGCTGGTATCGGTATATCGATACTGCAGAAAAGGAGTATTGGAACCATTTCAGATATTTCAGTATCGAATACATATCGAAAGAGCGATATTTTTGACAACACTAATTTCAATAGCTAATAAAAATGTATAAATATGAATTTTATATTGATTACTAAATAACTGAGTACTAAATAACAAACCATCTCAGTACAGGCTAAAAATATAGGCTTTTAATATGTTTTATAGAGTAACTAGTCGACTGATACAGCTAAATATTGTAACCGACTGAAAACGGTGTTGTGCTATTCATAAACAATGGCGATTCTGTATTGATTCGTAGTTGATTTATATACACTGTAAAAAAGTTGCTGCCTTCAATTTTTAATTACAATCAACTTCGATGTTTAAGTCATTTCAACTTAAAGGTGCACTGTGTAAATTTTAGCAGCATCTAGTGGTGAGGTTGTGAATTGCAACCGGCCACTGCTCATCAATCCCTTCCGAAGCACATAGAGAAGCTACGGTGGCTGACACAGGACAAAGATGTCGTCTGATAGAGCAGAGAGTGACTAGTGCTCTGCAGTTTGTCCGTTTAGGGCTACTGTAGAAACACGATGGTGCAAAATGGCGATTTCACTGTAAGGGGACCCGCGGTGTGTGTAGAGAGAAATGGCTCATTCTAAGGTAATAAAAACATAACGGTTCATTATGTAAGGTCTATTATGTATATTATATTGCATTTTTGTTAATAGATCCTGCTAAATATTACACACTGCACCTTTAAATTACATTAAACTAACTTAAAAAAATAGTGGAATCTTATGTTATGAAAATGTTAAAGCAATGTAAAACATTCGTTGTAATAACTTATTGATCATAAAAATTTCTACAGTGTACAAAACAACAATTTTCACTAAGAAATTGCTAGTAAATTTCACAAACAACTGCAAAGAAACACATCGAAATGTTGAAGTAGAAAGACTGAAATAGTAAAACGTACTCAAATAATCTTTGTTATATTTAAAGTATTTTTACAGTGTATTTCTAGACGTATGAGCGTTTACAGGCTAAAGTTGTCTCGCATTCTGCCGGCAAGCTATGATTAAAGATGAGCTCTTTACCTGGTCCAAGGTAGAGTACCTTGACTTGAGTGTGATGACCTCATCCAGGTGTGCTCTGAACTCTCGCCGTGACGCCTGGAGGAAGCCACAGGATAGTCACTCACCCTAAACACACACACACTCCTACCTTTCCCCCACACACACATACACACACACAAACCTCTCCATATCCAACAGGCACAGATACAGAATCAATCCGCATTCTATCAAACACATTTTTTGAGCATGCTCTGCCACAAACACTGCCACAAACACACTCACAGAGACACAAACTCTCTCCAACAGGACGCACAGTAATAAAAACACACTGCAATGATGTGCACCGTTGCAATGGAAAATATGACCAGCTGAACGGAATGAAAACTCACCCCCGTTACAACCAACTCAACTGATCTAATGCTGTAAATTGTGAGTGATAAATAGGAACAAACCAACAGAAAAGAAATCGTGGAGCAGGAGAAATCACTTCCATGGTGAATGACACTCGCATCAAGCTTCTCATAGCACTTGATCTACAGTGTTGGGGAAGTTAAGCTATTCAGATTGAACCTTCATACAGTTGGCTACATTACGAACAGCTAACAAAAATTAGTCAGTAAACTAACTGCTGATGAATAAATGAATTTGTTACTGGAAAAAGACATCATTTAAAATAGCTGAGCTACTGTCACTCTAATACAAATTTATAAAAATGCAAAAAAAAATTGCAATTACCTTTTTATTTTTTTGTTTATTGGCGGAAACAATTGTAAGATATAAACTCGCAACTGTGAGAAAAAAAGTCAGAATTGTAAGATAAAATGTCGCAATTATCTTTACATTTTTAATTTTATTTATTATTTTTAATTTTTTTATTCTGTGGCAGAAACAAGCTTCCATAGATATCTGCAACACAATCTGTCCCAAAAAAATTTGCCATTCAATTTTGTTTTGTTTTTAATAAAAAAAGGAAATTAATAAAAAAAATAACATTTAAATTAAACTATTTTAACAGATGAGCTACTGTCATGCACATAAAAATGTATGAACAGCTACTTCAACACAATTTGACATTCAAGTTTTTGTTTTTAATTTTAAAAAATCTATTTGTTACTGGAAACACCACAATTTTTTATAGCTGTCACACTAATAAAATTTTATAAAAATGTATAAATTTACTGATTACTAAATATTAAATAAAATCTCAATATAGTATATAATATATAAGCTGTATATTATAATATATAAGCATCTAATTAACGGTATATGGATGGAACATATAACACGTTAGATCAAGCAGAGCGAGAAAAAGTGGCTGCCAATATATCTAAAATACAGCTGAGAGAAAATTTTTTTATTTTTAGAGTATATTGTGTTTTACAGAGGTAATGACTAGCTGTCGACTGATACAGGTTTTTCATTGGTCAATACTGAAAATCTAGGCTGATTTATTGGCGATATATAAATAATACAATTTAGTGTTAGCAAATACAATGTACTTCAAATAGCTGTAGATTAACCTTTGTTTTATGATAATCTCAAAATGGCCAACTATCATCATAAATTATTATAGATTAGTTGGCTTGTGTCACTAGTAACAATAACCCCTCAGCCATACATTCATTAAAGCGTTTCATGGATGAGAAAAAATAACATTAAAAATGCATTAAAAGAAAAAATAAAAGAAAAAATGATGGATAAACCAATGTCAAAAACACTTAAAACAACAACACAAAAAAAAAAAAATCTCCAAGACAAACATCTAAATTTGTCATACAAATGACAGCAAGTCATTTCTTCTCTGTTGCACTTGAGATAAGCATGCATGACAAGACAGGAAGGGATTCAGGCAGAGCAGGAAGCAACAGTCATCATGGGCAGGACGAAACATGTCACATGGCAACGAGTCGAGGTGGAGGAGAGCTGTTGCCATGCGGATCTGGCCCGAGACGCATGCAGGAATACCTCAGCAATGCTTAGGGTGGATGAAGAGGAGGGGAGCCGCGCCTGGGTGCCATGAGAAGGGGGAAAAGAGAAGACAATTAAATATAAGAGCCAGCAAAGCCAAGCTGAGACAGACACTGCCGCCCCCTGCTGGCCCGGAGGACTGCTTGAGCACGGCAAGCCAAAGCAGCTGGGAACAGAAGACATTTAAAAAAGAGCAGATGAGGAGATAAAGAGCAGAAACTACGCAAACACAGCGTTCACACTCGCGTATTTGCATAGAGCATGTTTCAGGCACGACAGTGCTTCTGATCTGGGATTTGTGCTTGACGTTTTGAATGCAAGTTCATCTGGTTTTTCCAATCATTCGTGATCCCATTTTGATGTTAGCTTGGGGATAAAAATGTGGTCACATTAAATCCAATTTATATTGGATTTACAACACATACAGACAAGCACACACGCAAACACAGCAAAGATGAAAAGATGAGTGAAGGGTTTAACACATTGCTATGCCACTAAAACACACTAACTACCATGATCAAGTTACTAAAGATCACATTTCTCAAAACAACAACACTAATGTCACTAATGTGAGTAAAGATTTATGGAAAAATTACAGGGATATTCAGAAATAATTTCACATATACTCAATACTCAGTTGGGGTTTACAACGTTTTTTTTTTAAATAAATGAATACTTGTATTAAATACATCAAAAGTAAGAGTAAAGACTAATATTGTTACAAAAGATTTCAAGTGAACTTTCTCTTTATCAAAGAATCCTGAAAAAGAATGTATCATGGGTTTCTACAAAAATATGAACTGTTTTCAACATTGATAATAATCAGAAAGCAGCAAATCAGCATATTAGAAGGATTTCTGAAGGATCATGTGACACTGAAGACTGGAGCTAGTGGTTGAAAAGGGCACTGCAGTCCAAATTCAAAATCTTGGAGAGAGTTGTTTGCCCTGCCCCCTCGACCCGGGGTGTCGAAATACTATTGGGTAAATTGGCAGTGGGCGGGGTCACAAAGATCAAAACAAAAACAGACATTCCGTCACGGAACGCACATTTCAAAATAGAATAACTGGCTTTGTTTTTCAGAGTAACAAGTATGTGAACTTGTTTCCTAAATATTTGCAAACATGTAATTTTTATGCTTTAGTACAATCAATAAAATTACATACTGCACCTTTAAAATCCTGCCAGTGCTGACAAGAATCATTTGGTACTTATTGCTCTTTGTCACCTTTGGCATAAAATGAGCACTGCATCTTACGTCTATGGATGCAAGGTGTCCTTGTGGTCCAGGAACGGAGTAATATATCTTTCAGGCTGCAGCCCACCCGAGTTTAATGCTCAACTGAAACTCACTACAGATATAATCTTTAGAACAGTTATTTATTGCCACACACACACACACACACACACACACACAGTGCTTTTACCGCAGCGTACACTGCTTCACATGTGCAATGCCCTCAGAAAACACAAATAGTGCTTCACCCAAAGGATTCAGTTGTTGCTAACATGTGATTCATTAGGCTACTATTTTATGTTTTGCTGAATTGGTGGCTAATTCATATCAATTTGTACAATCTCATTTGTATGTTTTCATACGATCTGCTTACGCCTCAGTGACGGTTAGGTTTAGGGGTAGACCTTCAGCTTACTTTAGTACGAATCACAAAAATTCATAAATGGCAAAATTGTTAAATACATTTTCTCATGAGGTCAGTTTGGATACTCGAATAAGCATAAAATTACGGGCCCTATCATACGCCCGGTGCAATGTGACGCCAGGCGCGACGCAAGTGTTTTTGCTAGTTTCAGCCTGACGCAGTTATCATTTTCACGTCCAGCGCCACATTGTTTAAATAGCAAATGCACTGGCGCCATCCCATGGGCGTGCTGCTGTTTTGAGGAACTGAAATCGACTGCGCCATTGACCAACAAAAACCTGCTCTAAAGTCAATAGTGGCAAGGCAAGGCAAGTTAATTTATATAGCACATTTCATACACTATGGTAATTCAAAGTGCTTTACACAGAAAAGGGAATTAAAATAATCACAAAATAAAAGTAAGGAAAATTAAAACAGTTATAAAAGGAATTAAAAGAGTAAAAGATGATACATAGATAAACTTCTCATCTGGTAAAATATTTCAGAATAATTTATGTTTGTCTCTTGTATTTAATTAATTTCCGCACTTGCTCTGGGACTTCCCTATACTGGTCGTCTCATTCTCTGTGGATTTCTTTCGGGGCGCCTAAATAATTTGTCGGACGTCTCCAGCAGATCCAATCTTTCACCTAAAAACGGCCAGGCAGAGCTGGACTATATCAATCCACGCTCTGATTAATCACCCACGCAGTTTCGATTTCTCTTCCAGAAACTTCTTAACTGCGCTGCATTTACCCACATGATCTCAATTTCTCTTCCAGAAACGTTTTAACTGCTCTGCATTTACCTATGTGATCTCAATTTCTCTTCCAGAAACATCTTAACTGCTCTGCATTTACCCACGTGATCTCAATTTCTCTTCCAGAAACGTTTTAACTGCTCTGCATTTACCTACGTGATCTCAATTTCTCTTCCAGAAACATCTTAACTGCTCTGCATTTACCCACGTGATCTCAATTTCTCTTCCAGAAACATCTTAACTGCTCTGCATTTACCCACGTGATCTCAATTTCTCTTCCAGAAACATCTTAACTGCTCTGCATTTACCCACGTGATCTCAATTTCTCTTCCAGAAACGTTTTAACTGCTCTGCATTTACCTACGTGATCTCAATTTCTCTTCCAGAAACTTCTTAACTGCTCTGCATTTACCCACGTGATCTCAATTTCTCTTCCAGAAACGTCTTAACTGCTCTGCATTTACCTACGTGATCTCAATTTCTCTTCCAGAAACTTCTTAACTGCGCTGCATTTACCCACATGATCTCAATTTCTCTTCCAGAAACGTTTTAACTGCTCTGCATTTACCCACGTGATCTCAATTTCTCTTCCAGAAACATCTTAACTGCTCTGCATTTACCCACGTGATCTCAATTTCTCTTCCAGAAACATCTTAACTGCTCTGCATTTACCCACATGATCTCAATTTCTCTTCCAGAAACGTTTTAACTGCTCTGCATTTACCTATGTGATCTCAATTTCTCTTCCAGAAACATCTTAACTGCTCTGCATTTACCTACGTGATCTCAATTTCTCTTCCAGAAACGTTTTAACTGCTCTGCATTTACCTATGTGATCTCAATTTCTCTTCCAGAAACATCTTAACTGCTCTGCATTTACCCACATGATCTCAATTTCTCTTCCAGAAACGTTTTAACTGCTCTGCATTTACCTATGTGATCTCAATTTCTCTTCCAGAAACATCTTAACTGCTCTGCATTTACCTATGTGATCTCAATTTCTCTTCCAGAAACATCTTAACTGCTCTGCATTTACCTACGTGATCTCAATTTCTCTTCCAGAAACGTTTTAACTGCTCTGCATTTACCTATGTGATCTCAATTTCTCTTCCAGAAACATCTTAACTGCTCTGCATTTACCCACGTGATCTCAATTTCTCTTCCAGAAACATCTTAACTGCTCTGCATTTACCCACGTGATCTCAATTTCTCTTCCAGAAACGTTTTAACTGCTCTGCATTTACCTACGTGATCTCAATTTCTCTTCCAGAAACTTCTTAACTGCTCTGCATTTACCCACGTGATCTCAATTTCTCTTCCAGAAACGTCTTAACTGCTCTGCATTTACCTACGTGATCTCAATTTCTCTTCCAGAAACTTCTTAACTGCGCTGCATTTACCCACATGATCTCAATTTCTCTTCCAGAAACGTTTTAACTGCTCTGCATTTACCCACGTGATCTCAATTTCTCTTCCAGAAACATCTTAACTGCTCTGCATTTACCCACATGATCTCAATTTCTCTTCCAGAAACGTTTTAACTGCTCTGCATTTACCTATGTGATCTCAATTTCTCTTCCAGAAACATCTTAACTGCTCTGCATTTACCTACGTGATCTCAATTTCTCTTCCAGAAACTTCTTAACTGCGCTGCATTTACCCACATGATCTCAATTTCTCTTCCAGAAACATCTTAACTGCTCTGCATTTACCCACGTGATCTCAATTTCTCTTCCAGAAACATCTTAACTGCTCTGCATTTACCCACGTGATCTCAATTTCTCTTCCAGAAACGTTTTAACTGCTCTGCATTTACCTACGTGATCTCAATTTCTCTTCCAGAAACTTCTTAACTGCTCTGCATTTACCCACGTGATCTCAATTTCTCTTCCAGAAGTGTCTTAACTGCTCTGCATTTACCTACGTGATCTCAATTTCTCTTCCAGAAACTTCTTAACTGCGCTGCATTTACCCACATGATCTCAATTTCTCTTCCAGAAACGTTTTAACTGCTCTGCATTTACCCACGTGATCTCAATTTCTCTTCCAGAAACATCTTAACTGCTCTGCATTTACCCACGTGATCTCAATTTCTCTTCCAGAAACATCTTAACTGCTCTGCATTTACCTACGTGATCTCAATTTCTCTTCCAGAAACTTCTTAACTGCGCTGCATTTACCCACATGATCTCAATTTCTCTTCCAGAAACGTTTTAACTGCTCTGCATTTACCTATGTGATCTCAATTTCTCTTCCAGAAACATCTTAACTGCTCTGCATTTACCCACGTGATCTCAATTTCTCTTCCAGAAACTTCTTAACTGCTCTGCATTTACCCACGTGATCTCAATTTCTCTTCCAGAAACGTCTTAACTGCTCTGCATTTACCTACGTGATCTCAATTTCTCTTCCAGAAACTTCTTAACTGCGCTGCATTTACCCACATGATCTCAATTTCTCTTCCAGAAACGTTTTAACTGCTCTGCATTTACCTACGTGATCTCAATTTCTCTTCCAGAAACATCTTAACTGCTCTGCATTTACCCACGTGATCTCAATTTCTCTTCCAGAAACGTTTTAACTGCTCTGCATTTACCTATGTGATCTCAATTTCTCTTCCAGAAACATCTTAACTGCTCTGCATTTACCCACGTGATCTCAATTTCTCTTCCAGAAACGTTTTAACTGCTCTGCATTTACCCACGTGATCTCAATTTCTCTTCCAGAAACGTTTTAACTGCTCTGCATTTACCTACGTGATCTCAATTTCTCTTCCAGAAACTTCTTAACTGCGCTGCATTTACCCACATGATCTCAATTTCTCTTCCAGAAACGTTTTAACTGCTCTGCATTTACCTACGTGATCTCAATTTCTCTTCCAGAAACTTCTTAACTGCTCTGCATTTACCCACGTGATCTCAATTTCTCTTCCAGAAACGTTTTAACTGCTCTGCATTTACCTATGTGATCTCAATTTCTCTTCCAGAAACATCTTAACTGCTCTGCATTTACCCACGTGATCTCAATTTCTCTTCCAGAAACGTCTTAACTGCTCTGCATTTACCTACGTGATCTCAATTTCTCTTCCAGAAACGTCTTAACCACGCTACATTACCACAGAGCCAGCCCAACCACTATGGTTTGTCCCCCCCCTTTTTTTCTTCAGAAATAAATAACATTTTTGTAACCAAAAATAAAAACAAGGTTAAATTGAAACATATAAAATAAAGTGCAAGCAGTTCGGACAAAGCACAGAGCTCATTCAGTAAATGCATAGCTAAACAGATGTGTTTTGAGTCTGGATTTGAAAGTGGCTACTGTTGGAGCACATCTGATCTGTTCTGGAAGCTGGTTCCAGCTGCGGCTGGCAAAATAGATAAAAGCAGACTCTCCTTGCTTTGAGTGAATCCTTGGTATTTCTAGCTGATGTGATCCTAATGATCTGAGTGATCTGTTAGGTTTATATTCTATGGGCATATCTGCAATGTATTGAGGTCCTAGACCATTGAGTGATTTATATACCAGTAATAATACTTTAAAATCGATCCTAAATGTAACTGGAAGCCAGTGTAAAGACCTGAGGACTGGCGTGATATGGTCATATGTTCTGGTTCTGCTCAGCATTCTGTATGAGCTGCAGCTGTCTAAGGGTCTTTTTGGGAAGGCCGGTGAGGAGTCCATTACAATAGTCCACCCTACTGGTGATGAAAGCATGAACAAGTTTCTCTAAGTCTTGTCTGGAAACAAAGCATCTAATTCTTGCAATATTTTTGAGATGATAGTAAGCTACTGAAACTCAGGTCTGACTCCAAAATCACACCAAGATTCCTGACTTGATTTTTAGTTGTTTGACCCCTAGCGTCAAGGTATGCATTCACCTTGTGAACTTCATCTTTGTTTCCAAATGCAATGACTTCAGTTTTTTCTTTGTTTAACTGAAGAAAGTTTTGGCACATCCAACTGTTAACTTCATCAATGCATTTGCACAGGAAGTCAATGGGGCTGTAGTCGTTAGGCGATAGGGCTACGTAGATCTGGGTGTCGTCTGCATAGCTGTGGTAAGCAGTTTTGTTCTTTCTCATTATTTGGCTCAGTGGGAGCATGTACAGGCTGAATAGGAGTGGTGCAAGAATTGACCCTTGTGGGACTCCACATGTCATGGATGTCCACTCAGACTTATGGTCACCTATACTCACATAATAACCTCTCCCTTCTAAGTATGACCTGAACCATTTGAGGACTATCCCAGAAAGCCCAACCCAGTTTTCCAGCCTGTCAAGAAGTATGTTGTGATCGACAGTGTCAAATGCTAAGGTCGAGCAGCACCAGCACTGATAATTTACCTGTATCAGTATTGAGGCAAATATAATTTATTATCTTTATGAGCGCTGTCTCTGTGCTGTGATGCGGTCGCAAACCAGATTAAAAATTGTCAAAGTATCCGTTTGAGCTTAAGAATTTGTTCAGCTGATTGAAAACAACTTTTTCAATAATCTTGCCTATGAAGGGAAAATTTGAGATTGGTCTATTGTTGCTCAATATGGTCTTATACAGATTGCTCTTTTTCAGGAGGGGCTTAACGACTGCAGTTTTCAGGGAGTTTGGAAAAGTCCCAGAAAGAAGTGAGGGATTTACCACTTCTAGGAGATCTATCTCTAAACAGTTAAACACACTTTTGAAAAAAGGAGTGGGGAGTGTGTCAAGAGTACAGGTTGATGTTTTAAGGTGCTGTACCGTATCTTCAAAAATGTTACCGTCAATTGCTTCGAAATCAGACATAGTGACTAATTTCTGAAATTGTGGACGAGTCTGTCTGACCTCAGCACAGCACGAGGATATACTGATCGCCTTTCTGATATTATTGATCTTCTCAAAAAAAAAAAAAAAGGAGGCAAACTCATTGCATTTGCTTTCGGAGAGCATTTCACTGGGAATGTGACTTGGGGGGTTTGTTAGTCTCTCTACAGTAGCAAAAAGAGTGCGGGTGTTGTTTATGTTTCTGTTTATAATATTTGAGAAGAAGGTCTGTCTAGCTGTGCTTAGTTCCACATTGAAATCATGAAAGCTGTCTTTATAGATGTTATAATGGACTACAAGTTTTGTCTTCCGCCACATGCGCTCAGCTTTCCTGCATTTTCTTTTCATACTTTGAACTGCTGTTGTGTTTCTCCAAGGTGCTTTAGGTCTGCCATTCTTTTTCCTGACTTTCTCAGGAGCAACATCATCAATTACATTCTTGACTTTTGAGTTAAAGCATTCAAGAAGAAAATCAACAGAGTCTGCGGATATGCTTGGTGTCAGAGATATGGCCTTCATAAATAGTACACTACTGTTCTTATGTAAGCATCTCTTTTTGACAGAGACAGATCGAGATCAAAATATCAAAGAAAATACAGAAATGATCAGACAGTGCTACATCCTTAATAACAATCGATGAAATGTTTAGACCCTTACTGATAAGTAAATCTAGAGTGTGTCCACGATTGTGTGTGGGTCTATGTACATGCTGAGTCAGATCAAAAGTGTTAAGAACAGTCATGAGATCTTTTGCTGTACTGGATTCAGTATTGTCAATGTGAATGTTAAAATCCCCAGCAATAGTAAAACAGTCAAACTCAGAAGAGATTGCTGATAACAGTTCTGTAAAGTCCTCAACAAAGGCTGGAGAGTATTTCGGGGGTCTGTAAATAATGATAAGTAGAATGCGTGGTGCACCTTTTAACACAATACCCAGATATTCGAAAGACAGATAATCTCCAAATGACACTTGTTTACATTGATAGACATCTTTAAATAGAGCAGCTACACCTCCACCTCTCCTAACCGCTCTGCAGACACTCATAAAAGTAAAGTTAGGTGGGGCTGTTTCATTTAGGACTGTTGCACAGCAGCTGTCTTCTAGCTATGTTTCATTTAGAAACATAAAATCCAAGTTGTTTGTGGTTATTACGTCATTGACTAGAAGTGATTTATTTTTAAGTGAGCGGATGTTTAAAAGTGCTAACTTAACAGTCTTACTTTTTGTCCCCATTGTAATATTAGTTTGACGTAACAGGCAGCAGATTAGATGGGTTTGCCATACGGCTTGAGAAGGCCTTAGATTTTCTATCACGTAATAGAACAGAAATAGAGAAAGCAACAGGCACACTGGGTTCCCGCTTGTTCTGTAAACATTTGATAAAGTTATCATAGCAGGGACCTGACACACATCATTGAGAGCTGGTATCAGCTGTTTTTGGTTCACCTACAACAGATGGAGGAGGGTGTGGGCCCTGGCGTTGTGACCGAAGAAATCTCACAGGAGGAGGGGGAGGACAAGCTGGGCCCATCGGCTTTGGTGGTCGCCGCTTTTTGGTTGATATCTGGGGGCTCGCAGCGATAGAGTGTGATAGTCTGGTTCCAGCATACACCAGTTCCTCCATTTTCTCTGAGGAGCTCAGAAGTGGGGATGCTGGAGAGAGGAATAACATGTCTGGTGAGGGGGGCTGTTGCTTTGGTGTTACTGGAGGCTGTAATATGTTGTCCTGGCTTCCCTGGCTGTTTTCCAGAAAGTCGTCCTTGGGTGCTGAATTTTGGAGCAGTTCTAGTCCGTCACAGTCTGTCTGTGGTGAGCTCTGTGGAGGGCTCAGCTGGGAATGTATCCATGAGCAGTGGTTGTTGTGGCTGCGTGGTGTTATCATTGTTTTTGCGGGACGTGTCAACCACATGTCCATTCAGATGCTGAAGTGAAGTCCTGTGGTCATTCCTACTTTGTAAAGGTGTGTGTGTGCCATTCAGGTTGAGTGGATTGCCACACACTGCTGAAGGGTGATGGAGGGAGAAGTAGATATTATCCTTTAGCACTCTTGCACCAAGTTTGTTTGGGTGGAGGCCGTCCTGTTTAAACAGTTGTCTCTGACTCCAGAAAAGATTGAAGTTGTCAATGAAGTTCAGCCCCTTTATGTTGCAGCTTTTTTGCAGCCATGTATTAAGCCCAAGCAATCATGAAAACCTATTTGTTCCTCTTGCTGGACGTGGTCCACTGATGAACGACTGAACTTTCAGTCTTTTAAGTTTTTCAAAAAGTTAATTAAAATCCCTCTTAAAGGGATAGTTCACCCAAAAATGAAAATTTGATGTTTATCTGCTTACCCCCAGGGCATCCAAGATATAGGTGACTTTGTTTCTTCAGTAGAACACAAATGAAGATTTTTAACTCCAACCGTTGCAGTCTGTCAGTCGTATAATGCACGTGAATGGTAACACATGAGAGTATGAGAACTAAGAGAGTGAAAAAAACTTGCACATACAAATCCATATTAAACCCTGCGGCTTGTGACGACACATTGATGTCTTAAGACACAAAACGATCGGTTTGTGTGAGAAAACGAACAGTATTTATATGATTTTTTACCTCTAATATGCCACTATGTCCAACAGCCTTCACCGCGCGATGACTTCCGGTGAGTGAGGTCAATGTACAATGTACACGATCTGGCGCAAGCGGCGGAAGTGATCTCTCACGCGTATCTCTACGCCAGATCGTGTACATTGACCTCACTTACCGGAAGTGATCGCGCGCTGAAGGCTGTTGGACATAGTGGCGTATTAGAGGTAAAAAATGATATAAATACCGTTCGGGTTCTCACACAAACCGATCGTTTCGTGTCTTAAGACATCAGTGTGTCGTCACGAGCCGCAGTGTTTAATATGGATTTGTCTGTGCATGTTTTTTTACAGTTTTTTTTTACTCTCATAGATTTTGTTACCATTCACATGCATTATACGACTGACAGACTGCAATCTTAATTTGTGTTCTACTGAAGAAACAAAGTCACCTATATCTTGGATGCCCTGGGGGTAAGCAGATAAACATCAAATTTTCATTTTTGGGTGAACTATCCCTTTAAGGAGTTCTGACTGCTCTTTCTGAATATCATTCTTCCCCACATGAATGATTAGTCGATTTGCAGTCTTATGTTTCATCAGAATGTTCTTAAGTTCCCTGTTTATGTCAGAAACGGTTGCTTGCGAAAGGCAGCACATAGTTGTATCCCTGCTGCTAATGTTTCTGATAATGGAGTCACTCACTATCAGAGTCCTGCGCTCTGAGCTGAGTGCTGCTGTCTGCTCGACCTTGAGCACCAGATAGCATAAGTGTTAGCTGCTTGCTGATTTGATCTGTGTCCGATCACATTTGGGGATTCCTCACCCATATTCATTAAAACTTCAAATCTGTTCTCAAGATGTATAGGCGGTGGTGGGGGGTAGAGGATGCTACTGCGGCAATCTGTGATACTCGTGACAATCTGATGTCTCGAGTGCCTTTAGGTCTCACTCCCTGTTTGTGCCATTAGTGTGTTGATCAGTTATGACTTGTTTCTCTACACTCAGTATGGCCTGTTGCGGAGCACTAGATTCATGGGACTCACCGGCTGAGGGAGTCCATGACGAAGCTCTGTTTTGTGTTCCGTTTGGTTTGGTATTCCCGCAAGTAGCTTTGTTTCAAGAACTGCAATCCTTTGTAAAAGTCTGTGGCAGTTTGTGCAGCAAGTAGATTCTTGAACTAGAAGAGGCATTTTCTTTCTTATCCTTTTGAATGTAGGCAGCTGTGTTTTCCCTTCTCCGGAATGTAAACTGATGGCTGCTGTCGGTGGGAGGCTGGTCGGATAAAATTTTTTGTAGTTTTGTAGTTTTCCAGTCACAAAAGGTTCTAGTTTTAGCGTTGTTGTCAAGCTTTATCATTTGAGCACTGTGCTGATTTGCTGTAGTTAAAATTAGGAGATCAAATATAAAAAGCGATAGAGCAAAGTGCGGAGCAGTAAGCAAGAGCGTCCGAACAGTAGCTAAGCAGGAAGCAGGAATCTGAAAAAAGGTCTAAAAATCAAAAAAATCTAGAAAGAATCTAAAAAAAATATTTTATTCCGTGGCAGAAACAAGCTTCCATACTTACGTAAGTACTTCCAACTAAATTAAATTTAAATTCATATTTTCAAAATGAGTTTATTCAAATAGCTTAGAATCAGCATAAATGTGTAAATACAAATACAACAAATTTAATGAGTTAAGAAGTGTGAATATAGTTTAAATATGGCTAGATGTGGAACAAGTAATATTAAATTAGTTGAGTGTATGAGATTGAAACAACTTCAACTATTGATGATAAATTTATAAACCTGGTCTTTGTGTATTTACAACACATTAAGTTTATTAGTACTATTAAAGAAATCTTCTTGTTTCATTTATGTACGACTGACAAATATGCATCACATTACGTTTACTAGTTTATGTTAAAAGTGGACGAGGTACACAAATCAAATACTTGAGTAAAAGTGCAGATAGCTTATTAAAATATGACTCCAGTAAAAGTACTCATTTCAGTTTTACCTAAGTAAAAGTATAAAAATACTTGTAAAAGTGCTGAATTGTCAACTAGCCAGCAATAGTCAATAAGGAATATTATGCAGACACTTAATCTGTATTAATCTGCAAGTTAGAAAATGTTTTATTTTATTACTAAAACTTCATACACTGATAACTACTACTGATAATTACTGATAATTCAAGTGTGCAAACAGGTGAAAATAACAAAATATACAATATAGTACATAAAAATGTGGAAAAACAAAACGTGTAAATATGTGTTGACAAATATAAACAATATAAAAAAAACAGATGTCACATAGAGCAAAATGCGTGTCCTTATGATTTCCTCTTCAAACAGTGAGATCGCATACAGTAAGTGAGAGATGCATTAATGGATCAAAAATAAGTGTTTGCTTTTGTAAGTTTATGCATCACAGAAGTTCTCTTCGACACAAACGCGATTCACCCACACTGTAATTTATTGGTCTTTACCGCTCTATAGCCGATCAAACGGCTTATAAAAACGCTGCTAAATGAGCCTTAAAAGTGATCAAAGATTCAACAGTGCATTCATATATATTTTTGATGTAGAGTACAAATGCGAATGGCTGTGCATTTATTTGTGCATTAAATTATAGCTGTCAGAGGATATGTATGTATTTGTGTAATGTACGGTGAGCTTATTAAACCATGTGTATATTGTGTTGAGTGTAATGGTGAATTGCAGCGTGCATTTGTGGGAAGCCTTGATGCTTTTAACTCAATGAGTGTGAAATCAAACTGTCTGAATCGAAGCCGTTGCTGTGTTGTCAGTCTCCCCTCTCCCCCCCCACTCCGCAGCTTTAAGTACAGTAATGAAGTAAAAGTACTTTGTTAAAACTCTGTAATCCAAATGGATGGAAAATGTATATGCAATTAAAACAAATAAATCGTCTCGGTTACGTATGTAACCCTCGTTCCCTGAAGGAGGGAACGGAGACGTACGTCGGATCTTTTGGGATCTGTTTTCAGAGACCAATCTACTTCGAGTGTTTATAAACGAGCCAATGAAGATTGGCATGCGGTTGACGCATTCCACGATCCGCCCTGCATCGCGGGTATAAATACGGAAGTGGAAGTACCGCATATCGCTTTTCAACTGAGGAGCCGAGACGAGTGACTCGGGCCTTCAGCTGAAGCACAGCACCTAGCGACGGGAAGTACGTCTCCGTTCCCTCCTTCAGGGAACGAGGGTTACATACGTAACCGAGACGTTCCCTTTCAGTCGGTCACGTTCGAACGTACGTCGGAACTGACCGACGAATTGGAATCCCTACCAACACGCAAGGGATGCTGGCCCTTCCAGCGCCCTGCCTGAGCTCACTGGACCACACCTATGTTGGAGTGGGGTCAGGGCTCACGGCAGGGAAGGTCAGTCACTGCTGTTCCTGCAAGACCCACTCAGTATGACTATTGGATAACGCTGGGAAAGCCCATCCTGCAGGAAAGAAAGCACGACATTAATCGAACACCTTCGGGGGTCTTCCCGGCGGGAAGAACACCACTCAACGAACAGGTTCCACTTCAGAGCGTAGAGGCACCTCATAGAGGGGGCTCTAGCAGAAGTGATGGTATCTACCACTGCTTGTGGCAGGCCACCTAGAACCTCCGCGTCCCGTCCAGGGACCAGACATTGAATTTCCAGAGGTCTGGACGCGGGTGCCATAGAGTGCCCCGCCCCTGAGGAAGGACCTGCTTTCGGCCAGGGAGGGGCTGTCGCAAGAAGTGTGAGTTCGGAGAACCAGGTCCTGCATCCGTGCCGAGGGTGCCCCCGGTCAGGGAATAGTACAACTGGCAATGGGTCGAGTCCGGAGAGGCGAACAGGTCTACCTGCGCGGCTCCGAAGAGGTCCCATATCAGCTGGACGCTCCGGGGGTGGAGTCGCCACTCTCCCGGAGGTGTCGACTGATGAGAGAGCTTGTCGGCTGTCTGGTTCAGCGCACCTGGGATGTGAATGGCCCGAAGCGACCTCAGACGCTTCTGACTCCACAGGAGGAGATGGCGGGGGAGTTGGAGCATGCAACGGGAGCGTAGACCACCCTGACGGTTGATGTACGCAACGGCCGCAGTGCTGTCCGTTACGGACCAGCACGTGCTTGCCCTGTAGCGGCTTTTTGAGGCGACCCAGGGCGAGACGTACTGCCAATAACTCTAGGCAATTGATATGCCAACGCAGTTGGGGCCCCGTCCACAGACCCGAAACTGTGTGCCCGTTGTATGTGGCCCCCCAGCCCGTGGATGAGGCACCCGTGAAGACCACAGCATGCCTGGACACCTGTTCTAAGGACACTCCCACCCGTAGAAACGAAGGGTCCGCCCAGGGGTTGAAGGTTTGGCGACAGTAAGGAGTAACTGAGACCCGGTATTTGCCGCTCTACCACGCCCATCTCGGGACTCGTCGTGAAGCCAGCGTTGAAGAGGTCTCATATGAAGCAATCCGAGCGGCGTTACCGCGGCTGCAGATGCCATATGCCCCAGGAGCCTCTGAAAAAATTTCAGTGGGACCGCTGTCCTGCCTTTGAACGTATTCAAGCAGTTCAACACTGACCAGACTCGCTCCTCTGTGAGGCGCGCCGTCCGGTTGACCGAATCCAGCTCCATACCGAGATAAGAGATCCTCTGTGTGGGACAGAGTTTGCTCTTCTCTCGGTTGACCCGAAGGCCCAACAGGCTGAGGTGACGGAGCACCAGGTCCCTGTGTTCGCACAACTGATCCCGGGACTGGGCCAATATGAGCCAGTCGTCGAGATAGTTGAGAATCCGAACGCAGCGTTCTCTGAGCGGAACAATGGCTGCCTCCGCGACTTTCGTGAAGACGCGAGGCGACAGGGACAGCCCGAAGGGCAAGACTTTGTACTGATATGCCCTACCCTCGAACGCAAAGCGTAGGAACGGTCTGTGTCGAAGGAGAATGGAGACATGAAAGTACGCGTCCTTCAGGTCGATCGCAGCGAACCAATCTCGGGGACGGATGCATTCGAAATTGCGAATCTGCGTTAACATTTTGAACGGAAGCTTGTGCAGGGCCCGATTCAGAATTCGCAGGTCCAAGATCGGTCTTAACCCACCACCTTTCTTGGGTACAATGAAGTAGGGGCTGTAGAACCCTGACCTCATATCGGCTGGAGGAACCGGCTCGATCGCGTCCTTCGCCAGCAGGACATCGATCTCCGACTGCAAGACATGGGCATCGCTGCTCCGCACGGTGGTGAAGAGGATGCCCCTGTACTTGGGCGGCCGGCGCGCAAACTGAATCGCGTAGCCGAGTCTGATGGTACGGATGAGCCAGCGAGACGGCCTGGCCCCCAGAGACCGAACAAGCGGGACCAACGGCACCACAGGTGGGTGTGGTGCTGGGGTGGGGTGGGGCAGCGAAGTGGAGTATGCAGACCCGACTCGGGAGGCCCGGAGGCGGCCCGGAGTGTTGTCTGAGTACTCCAAGGTGGGGCAGAGTGTGGGTGAGGAGGCCCGGGGGCGTCCTCGGTGCCCACACAGCTGCCCCCTGGCGAAGGGGAGAGGGGAGGAAAGGAGTGGCAAGGCACGGGGGCGTCGCACACTGCCAACCTGGCCCTCTCTTTTATTGAGAAAATCAAAGAGAACTGGAACTTTAGTCTAATCAAACATTGCTGTGGACAATTTTATCACTTATGCTGAAAATATTGAATTTGATTAAATAGATATTTAATTCATTTTTCCATAAATGTATAGCTGGAAATTGTTTTATTCTCTTTTGCTTATATACATGTGCAAGTGTGTTTAGTTTGTGTATACTGGATAGCTGTAAAAAAGAATTACTGTTAAAATATGTCAAATGCCAGAAAACATGAATTGTGTTGAATCAGGGTTTTTTTTATGTAACAGATATATAACACGTATTTTTACACAGGTTTTTTTTTATGTAACAGATATATAACACGTATTTTTATATAACAGGGCCGCTTGCCCTTGCGCTTGCCGGCGGACTTCACGGGACCCTGGACGGGTTGGGCGGCACCCCTACGCCCAGCGCCCTGCTTCCCAGGTGGAGGCTGCTGCTTGGGCTTAGCAGGGGCGGAGGCGGACGCAGGGGGACGCCCTCGGCGACGAGCAGACAGAGGTGCTGCAGCCGGCGACTGGGTGGAGGCAGCAGCAGGTCACCGGGGCAGGATGTTCTTGATCGCCTCCGTTTGCTTCTGGGCCACCGAGAACTGCTGGGCGAAGTTCTCGATGGCGTCGCCGAAGAGGCCGGCCTGGCAGACAGGGGCGTTGAGGAACCGCACCTTGACGGTCTCACGCATATCCGCCAGGTTCAGCCACAGGTGGCGCTCCTGGACCACAAGTGTGGACATCGCCCGACCCAGGGAGCGTGCGGTGACTTTCGTCGCCCGGAGGGCAAGGTCCGTCGCGGTACGCAGTTCCTGCATAACCCCTGGGTCGGAACTACCCTCGTGCAGTTCCTTGAGCGCTTTGGCCTGGTAGACCTGCAGGAGCGCCATGGCATGCAAAGATGACGCAGCTTCTCCACAGGCTGTGTAAGCCTTGCCCGTTAGTCCGGACGAGAACTTACACGCCCGGGAGGGGAGACGCGGATTTCCCTGCCAGTCTGTAGCGGTCTTCGGACACAGCTGCATCACTACTGACCGCTCTACTGGGGGGATCTCCACGTAACCCTTAGCTGCGCCACCATCGAGGGTAGTGAGGACGGAGAAGTCAGTCGATCGGTTTCTAGCGTTGTAAGGTGCTATCCACGACTTTGTGAGCTCCTGATGCACTTCCGGAAAGAAAGGCACTGGGGCGGGGCGCTGAGAACCAGCACGGGCCGTCCCGAGATACCAATCGTCCAGCCGCGAGGGTTCGGGACACGGTGGAGGGTTCCACTCGAGCCCGGCCCGGGAAAGCATAGCCGTGAGCTCCGGATCAGACTCTGGCAACGCTACCACACCGGAAGGGGGTAGCACAGCCGAATCCTCATCCCCGAAGTCCATTAGCTCGCCCCCCAACGCAGCTATCGAAATCATGTTCTCAGCTGGAGCCCCGAAAGTAACAGCTGGTCCCCTGCGGGAAGGACCAGGCTGCTCTTCCGGAAGCTCCACCGGCGCAGTGGAGGGGGGAGGGGCCCGAGGAGCCTGTTGACCCGGCAGGAGTGCCCTCACAGTAACCCTCAGGTCTCCACCAAAGGCATCAGCCAAAGTAGCAGCCCTCTGCTTTGCAGCGGGAGGACCACTAGATCGGGGGATGCGCAATGGGACTCCACCCCGTCTGAGGTATTCGAGTCTAGACCGTAATACTGCGATGGTCATGTTCCCGCAATGGGAACATGAGTCATCCA